>JACEGR010001237.1:0-180915 GCA_014170235.1 Listronotus bonariensis | reverse complement strand
TTCTTAAAGCAACATATTGTAGTTGATAATAAAATCCTAAATATTATACAATTAAATATAAGGAGTATAAAAAAACTTTGACCATCTACTTACATTTATACAATCATATGATCTCGAATACTGTGTATTTATATATATAATAATTTTAAGCGAATGTTTTCAGTTAATGACCACAAACATTTTTAATATAACAGGCTATACCACATTCTACAATAATGGAAATTTTAATAAAAATGACGGGGTAATAATATTTGTTCGATCAACACTGAATGCAAAGGTAAGCTATATAAAACTTGTAATAGTAACATTACATTAGTTAGATTAAAAATTTTATTAATGAAATATAACATATTTCTAGGAATAACAGCAGCTTATAAACCACCACCAGTTGCATGTAACTTATTCATAGAAGACCTAAATTTTTTTTTTTTTTGAAGAAAACTTAAACGAAAATATTGAAATTTTCACAGGTGATATAAACATAAATATAAATAATGATCAAAATGAAATAGTAAATGAGTATATGTCACTGATGGCACGTAACGGCTTTATTTCTTACATAAATATGCCCACTAGAATTACTCCAGAAACCACATCATGCATCGATCATTTTTTTGTTAGGCAAAAATCAAGAATTGATACACTCTACCTGAAATCCTATATAATTGATACAGACATAACGGACCACTTTCCAATAATGCTCAACATAGCTGTAAAACGAAACACAAACAATGAAAATAACTCACCAAAACTTATAGCACATATAAATTATAATCAATTTAAAGAAAACAGAGCAGCACAAGACTGGACTAACATACCTAACTCGAAAGATACAGAAGTCGTAGCCAGTTTTCTGATAGAAAACATAAAAAGGTGTTTAGATCAAGCTACAACCAAAAAAATGTTAAAAAACAGTCTAAAAAGAAAAAACAATGGATTACAACGGGAATAGTTATGGCAATAAAACGTAGAGACAAAATGAAAAAAAATCTAAGACAGAATTTTAACATAGAGGTACAAAGGGAATACAA
Source organism: Listronotus bonariensis (assembly GCA_014170235.1). Classification (NCBI taxonomy): domain Eukaryota; kingdom Metazoa; phylum Arthropoda; class Insecta; order Coleoptera; family Curculionidae; genus Listronotus; species Listronotus bonariensis. The sequence goes on along the minus strand of JACEGR010001237.1, from coordinate 179,884 downwards.
CACATACAGAAATCAGCTAAACAAAATAATAAAAAAACAAAAATATACTTTCTATAAAAACCAGATTGAAAACAATAACAATGATTTAAAAAAGATGTATAATATAATAAATGAGGCAACGAACAAAAAAATAACTTAGATAAACCTAAACTAAAAATTGTAAATGGTAATAACACTGATTTTAGCTCTGATATCGACATGGCAAACTACTGTAATCAATACTTTATTGAAAATGGATCAAAAATGGAAGAAAAAATTCCTAAACCAGAAAACCCATAAAAACTAAATAGAACAACAAAAGAAACAATGTTTTTAACTCCAGTAACTAAAAATGAAATTATAAAGAAAATTTACACTCTAAAAAACGATAGTGCCCCAGGTCTAGATGGAATATCAACAAAACTAATTAAACTTGTTCATTTGAACATTGTAAAACCCATAACGTATCTTATTAATCTTATATTTGAAACAGGCAGAGTGCCAAGGCACTTTAAAGAGTCTGTAGTAATACCAATTTTTAAAGACGGAGAAAAATCAAAGATACAGAACTATCGTCCAATTAGCCTGATAAGTACCCTAGCTAAGATATTCGAAAAATGCTTAAAGGATAGACTAATCAGCTTTCTAAAGAAACATGACACTCTGTCTGCAAACCAATTTGGATTTACAGATGAATTGAGCACAACCGCACTTTAGCACTGAGCATTTTAACAACGGAAGTTATTAATAATTTACAAAAAAGTATAGCAGTGTTTATTGACCTGGCCAAGGCTTTTGATAAGGCGCCGCACCAAAAGCTGCTGGAAGTTTTGTCACACTATGGAGTTCGGGGATCGGTGCTGGAGGTCTTTGACAGTTACCTCAAGTAAGTAAGTAAGTAGTAAGTAAGTATTTATTGGTAATATATACAATATAAATTGCTTTTACACGTCAACATATTCAATATAAAATAAAAATTATAAGCTAAAAGTAGCCACACTATAAAACAATATTGTTAAAAAAAAATAAATTAATAAAAACGTACATGTCTAATAAGTAACATTTACACTAAAAAATAAAATAAATAAATTTAAAAGCCAAAAGTAGCTACACTACAAAACATATAACGTTAAAAGGTGTTAACACTTAAAACATACTAAAAATAGTAGGATGCTTAGTTATTTGCAAAGTAGTGCGCAGCATCCAAACTGCTCTCGAGGTATTCATCAGTTGAATAAAAGCTCTTATACAGCAAATATTGTTTAACTGACATCTTAAAGCTTTTTATTTCTTTAGTCCGCACATGATTCGGAAGAATATTAAAAAACTTAACGCACTGGTAGCGGGCACCATCTCTGGTTCTCTCAAGTCTGTGATAATTAGTTACAAAGTTTGATTTGTTTCTTGTAGGATAGCTGTGTACATCCTGGTGAGACGTAAACAATGTTACATTTTCTCTGATGTATACAAGGCATTGATATATAAAGACACAAGGAAGTGTTAGAATTTTTAGATCTTTGAATAGTTGCCTGCAGCAGTCACGGTATCCCAGCCCCCCATAACCCTTATGCACCTTCGCTGTAATCCAATCCAACATACTAAAAATAGTAGGATGCTTAGTTATTTGCAAAGTAGTGCGCAGCATCCAAACTGCTCTCGAGGTATTCATCAGTTGAATAAAAGCTCTTATACAGCAAATATTGTTTAACTGACATCTTAAAGCTTTTTATTTCTTTAGTCCGCACATGATTCGGAAGAATATTAAAAAACTTAACGCACTGGTAGCGGGCACCATCTCTGGTTCTCTCAAGTCTGTGATAATTAGTTACAAAGTTTGATTTGTTTCTTGTAGGATAGCTGTGTACATCCTGGTGAGACGTAAACAATGTTACATTTTCTCTGATGTATACAAGGCATTGATATATAAAGACACAAGGAAGTGTTAGAATTTTTAGATCTTTGAATAGTTGCCTGCAGCAGTCACGGTATCCCAGCCCCCCATAACCCTTATGCACCTTCGCTGTAATCCAAAGATTCTAGAAGCATGGGATGAGTGTCCCCAATTTAGGATCGCGTAGGACATGGCAGAGCCAAAACACCCGTGATACGCAGTCACCACTGTTTTCAATGAAACTGACCTATATAGGTTTCGAATCAGGAATATTGTTTTTGTCAGTTTTTTACTTAATTCATTCACATGTGCTTCCCAAGTTAGGCCCGCGTCCAAGGTAACCCCCAAGAATTTGACCTTTTCATCACAAGGGAGTCCCTGATTAGATCTTCGAAGACTAAAATTTATGTTCTGAGTTTTTGCGGTGTTTAAACTTAGCATATTTGATAGAAACCATTCCCCCAGATTTTCCTGCGAGTCATTTACAAATGCTGCAATAGGCTGTGTAGGATGGTACGTTATTAGGTTTGTAGTATCGTCTGCAAACAAAATTAGGTTTGTATCTTGCTGAAATTTTGCCAGGTCATTGATGTAAATCAAAAAGAAGCGGACCCAGTACAGAGCCCTGTGGGACTCCACACCTAATCAGCTGCCTCTCCGATGACCTGCCATTTAGGTTGACATACTGGGTTCTATTTGTTAAATAGGATCCTAGAAGCATGATACTAGATGAATGGAAGTTATAAAAACTGAGCTTTTTAAGCAAAATGTCGTGTGACACACAATCAAACGCTTTCGTGAGGTCAAAGAAAGAAGCATAGGTATCCATGGACTGTTCAAAGCCCTCCAGGATCATATGCGTTAAGCCACTTATGGCTTTGTTTGTGGACTTTTGATCACGGAAGCCAAACTGACCTTGAAAGAATAGGTTATTAAATTCAAAGTGATCTGACATTTGCATTTTAAGTATAGCTTCAAAGATCTTTGAGAAAATAGGGAGGACAGATATTGGACGGTAACCTGAAACATCATCCAGGCTCCCCTTTCCTTTATATATTGGGACTACTTTTGCAGTTTTTAAGGCTGATGGAAAAATGCCCTTGGTAATACATTGATTTATTAAGTTTGTTAAGGGTATAAGAATTAGGTTTTTTAGTGTTTTTAAAATTGGAACATTTATCTCAAAGCAGTCTTTACTTTTCTTATTTTTAATCTTTTCTATAATGAGCCTAACTTGATTAAAGGTAACCGTTGTAAAACGAAATTCATTAACGCCTGTTACAGGTGTTAAATATTTCTCAAAGCTATTTTTGGCTTGGGGCAAACCATTCTTAACCTTCTCAGCAATGTTTATGAAGAATTTGTTAAATATATCAGCATTGGGCAGTTCAGATGGTTGGGAGGAACACTTTGGAGTATTTTCCTTTATGATTTCCCACATTGCCGACTGAGGATTACTGGATTGGGTAATATAGTTATCATTGGCTCTCCTTTTCGCCTCTGTCAATTTATTTTTATACCTACGCCTAAAATCAGTGACGGTACTCTTTTGTACCAGTCGTGGATCTGCTCTGTTCACAGCAACGAGAAAACTCAGCCTCTCCCGCATCTCCCTAAGATCACCACTAAACCAGTTTACTGGAGACCTTCGTTTCCTGGAGCGCGACCCATGGTTGGCTATTTTTGATTTTATGGGAAAGCTTGTTTCCATAGCGTTTTCTATAATATTAATAAATTTGTTAAATTTATCATCAGGATCGCCCTCCTCATCAACAACAGAACTCCAGTCCCGTGTTTCCAAGGTGTTATATAGTTCAAATAGACCCTCCTCAGTTATTGGCCTGTAATTAACTCTTGATTTACTGGTCTGGAGACCCTTGCTAAATTTACACTTAAAGAAAATGCCATGGTGATCAGAGAGATGCCGAAGGCCAAGCTCCTCGGCAGCAAAAGAACCTTGGTCCAAGTTAGTAAAGACATTATCTAAGCAGGCATCCTGTCTAGTATTAAATGATATAGTTTCATGTAACCCATAACTGTGAAACAGACTTGAGAGTTCAGCCTGTTTTGGGTCATTTTTTAAGAAGTGAACATTAAAATCCCCTGTTATTATTGTTTTCTTTGCCAGATTTAATCTACCAAGAATGCCAGATGCAATTTCTAAAAATCTACCCAGATTCCCCTTAGGAGACCTATACATAGTAATAACTTGAGTGTCAGTATCTGTCAAAAGTACCCCTGACACTTCACACTCCCGTTCTTCAGAAAACCTAGAAATATTGAGATCTTTCACCCCAACACCTACCTTAACATAAATACCGACACCACCATGGATCTTCACAGACCTGCAAAAACCAGAGATGGCGCAATACCCACTTACCTGAATACTCTCATATTCAGCCCTCGTAAGCCAATGCTCATTTACGCAGAAACACTGTGTATTGTTTTCATGTAATACTACCTCGAGATCATTTATCTTGCTGCGCATACTTTGAATGTTTAGGTGAAATAAGTTCATCGAAACTTGCTGTCTACCATTGGCATCTCTGTTAGGTTTCACATTTTGAAATACAGTTTTTAGTTTGACTGGTTCACTGTCCGTTGTTCTACCCTGCTCACAGGGCGTCGTCTTATATTCCGAAAATAATTGACCCAGACTCCCTCCGGCCAGTTCTCTGGAGCTAGGAAGTCATTCTTGTAAATATCATCTACTGACACTCTAAATGAGCTTCTCACATTATCTGATTTTGTTTTTATTTTTTCACATGTTGATGTCACTTTTAATTGGCTCTGCACATAAGCTTGCAGGTCCGATTCAGCTGTCTCTGGTGCCAAGCCACTAACAAAGAATGCTGTTCTCCGCACCGCTACTTTAAGGGAACTATTTTCCAGGCTACTAACGCCTTTTACAGGTGCTGGTCTTGCTATTTGATTGCGATTTCTTGATTTTTTCCGCCTACTTTCCATGGTTTGCCAAGATTCACCATGATTTTCTTGACTAATCGTGTTTTCCGTATTTGTTTTGGCCGTTTCTTGAGTTTTTGGGTATATAGGTTAGAAGCCATGTCTTCGTCTTTTTCTGTCTCCAAATTCCCATTTACCATACTTGAGATGTGCTTGGTGTCAATTGTACTGTTGGTGGTACAATTGTTTGTTTGGTTTTGGCCTGGCGGTAGTTCAGGCCCAGTTCCTCCTTCAGACGAAGAAATTGGAATTTTGGGTTCGTTGCAGACGTCTATTTTTTGTTGGACTTGTTTACATTTTTTTGGTTTTTTCTTTATTACATCTACCAGGTTTTCCGTTAGAATTTTTTCGATGGACTCCATTTTAAAGTGGATTCTCTCAAAATTCTCTTCAGAAAATTTATGACGATTTTGTAATTCTAGTACCTGCTGTTGCAGTAGTTTTATTTCTTCATTTTTCATTTCCAATGCGTTGGATATTTCCTTATTTAACTCCTCCTTGACACATGCGGGACACTGAATTAAATTCTTGGAGCCACTCGCGACTTTAAGCCCTGTAATACGTAGCGCACATGATTGATGGTAAATTGCTTTACACTCAAAACACTTTACGGCAATTTTATCACAGTTACTTTTACAATATTTGCATTTTTGTTTCTCTGCTATCGACAGCGCGGTTTCATTCGCCGCCATCTTGACAAGAAAAGAGAACAATATTTAAAAATCAATGACATAATTAGCAGACCTCAAATAATAAAAACCGGAGTCCCACAAGGAACAATACTAGGACCAATATTATTCATAACATATATTAACTTTTTTCTTGAATTAGATATAAATGGTGGAATCATATCTTATGCCGACGATACCGCCCTTTTGTTCGAGGGAAAAACTTGGACTGAATGTAAAGAGAAAGCAATAAAGGGTTTTAGGATAGTAAAACGATGGTTGGAATCCTTTAAGTTATCACTGAATTTAGCAAAAACAAACTATATAGCTTTTTCAATAAACAAAACTAACATACCTAATTTTGAAACTTTAAAAATAGATGAACATCAGCAAGAAATTAAATCTGTCACAAAAACTAAATATCTTGGCTTAATCATTGATCAGCATTTAAAATGGAACGGACATATAACATACCTAACAAAAAAAATAAGAATCCTGATCTATAAGTTCTACTTATTAAGGGAATTTCTTGGTCCAAAAATACCATTAGTGTACAAATCCTTGATAGAATCTTTAATACGATATGGCCTAATTTTGTGGGAGGCATATATAAAAGCAATTTGCGGCCAATGTTGATTGTACAAAACTACATACTGAAAATATTATTTAATAAAAATAGACTCTATTCAACTAGTTTATTATATAATAGGGAAATTTGTAATGTATACTCATTGTATATGCATGTATGTACATAAAAAAGAGATATTACAAAAATTTGTTAATCATAGGCACCAAACAAGAAACAATGTAAATAAACATATTGTAATTCCGGATTGTAAAAAAACAGTTTCTTTAAAATTTATAAACTATTTAGCGCTGAAATTCTATAACCTGCTACCACTTAGAATAAGAGACATTTCAAATCATAAGATTTTTAGCAAACATTGTAGAAAATATATTTTTGATAATTATAATACCTTTATAAAAATTATGCTGTAAATTAAGTAAAAATGCAACAAGACTCTAAAGAAACTTGCTAGGATCAGAGAATTTTTTAAATTTATTTATTTATTTAGTTAATTGTTTTAATTTAGGATTATTTTGAATATTGTTCATACAACACTAGAATTAAATATATTTAGGATAGCTAGTCTGACACATACAGGTGCAACAAGCATCTAGGTGTCATTAACTAAATTAAAAATGCATTTTTGTTAAGTTTAAAATTTTTTATATTTGTAAAAAATTGTAGTTAATAATTTATCAATAAACAATAAACAATTTAATGCAGCCAATGCACAATCATGTTTCTTGTCGCAAGTTTTTGCGACTGTTAGCGAACAGCTCTTTTCTTTTTCTGCCGTACGCTGTTTGTGCGGCACAGCTGCCTCTAGGTAGAAAATAAGCTCGATTTTTAGAATCGACAACCCTCGGGCAAAATATACTTTTTACCGAACTAAAAGGGGTACTAGTAGTGTTTTTTAGATTAGAGTAAAAAACACAAGCACGTCTAATTTAATTGGTTAAAAGCGCTACAGACGGTCATGCAAAACTGTCACATTGGGGGGTCATGGTTAGTTAAATCTTTTTATTTTGTTGCTTTAAACCAATCAAATTACCCGTGCTTGTGCTTTTACTGCGGTCTATGTTTTTTACTGTATGTTTATTAATTTAATAGTAATAATAAAAAAGCAAAAAATAAACAGTGTAGAATAATTAAACCAATACAACAAAACTCACTAAAATAATTTTAAAAAATAAGTTGGGTAATAACATACTACTCACTAAACTACTACTCTGCTAAACTACTCAATGTTAATGACTAAATAAACAAAAACTTTTTATAATTTAATACCATAATATGGTATTACGCGACATATTTATTATTATAATTTTAACTTTTATGTGATGTGTGTGATTTTTTTATGTTTTAATGTCGGTTTAATTTTCTTTCCCTGTTTATTACCACCAATACCTACGCTTTTTTAATATTTAGGCATTATAAATGTCAAATTTTTATTCATACATTTTAGTTTTTATAAAGCTGAGAACGATATAAAAAAAACTCTGAAAATGTTGAACTATTTGCCTCGTAAAAACATCTGTCTGTTATTTGGAATGGCCTATCCGAAATACAAGAGCTAAAAATTAATTAGACAATAAAAACTAAATGGTGCTTGTTTTAATTGAAGTCGCAGTGCATACAATGAACAATGTGTTCTCTCTCTCTTAATTTATTTCTATATCCCGCTATTTAAACTATACAGTTTGCTCCTGGATGCACAGCTAAAATTTGGTGTTATTCTAATTTGCTGTTTTGTTTGTAATATTTACTTTACCTTTATATTTTCTAATATATTTCTTTAAGTGTAAAAAAATATATATAGGGTGTCCAGAGAGTCAATGATTGTAATGAAAGAGCTGGTAGAACTTTAATAAAAATTTTAAAATTTTGAATCACCCTTTACAGGGTTTAAGAGTAATAATGTTCGTAAGGTTAAGAGGTGATTCCTTACATAATTCTAAGCAAAAAAGTTTATAATAAATTATATCCGAATTTTTTTTCCAAAACATTTGGCCACATTGTAACACAACAGGGATACGAGCGCACAAGGACAGCAACTTATTCATCAAATTGTTATATTTTTTTATTTAATAACGCTTTTAGTACGTTACATTTACTAAAAAATGACAGGACTTACCGATACGTGGCGATACACACAACCAATATCCGCGATTATCAGTCACTTATTTGAAACGATGCGTTTTACCAAATAACACATTTGTAAGTTACTTAAAGTTACAGGTAAATATAAATATAAAAATTAAAAAAAAATAATCACAATACTTTCCGGTCTTTGGGAGTCTTCTACAAAAATGTTCTTTTAGCTGGTAGCTTTCGATTAGAAAAACGTTCTTCGTAAATGTAATTGCAATGAGCCTACCCGTAAGTAAAAACATATCGTGATTTGTATTAAAATCAGTATTTCATACTAAAAATAGAATAGGGTTTTAATTCGAGTAAACATTACTTGCATTACCGTATGCAAGAAACTATAAAACATTTTTTTCCGATGTAGGTATTTTTTTGGCTACCAACAAAGTCGGTCTATATAGGGTCGCGAGATTCGGCCATATTGCTTTGACGTGTTATGACGTCACATCTCCCATTTTTCGGCCATGTTCAGTGCCGAAGATATACTAGTAGAACAACCGTTTTTAATTATTATTAAGTTTTAAATTCTTTTAATTTAAATAAAAAACGTTTGGAATTACATGTTTCAACAAATATCACTTCCAAAACAATGCAAAATGAAATGCGCAAATTCTAGACGCCACTGGATTGATCATCGGCTTTACCCAGTCTTGCCAACTTTTCTCCGTGGGGTGCCCTTCCTTGCGTCCTCGACCTCGAACCGCCTAAAAGTTGAGGATGTGTCGCAACCTTATGAATATAAACTAACCTTGGCCTACCAACACCCAAAGTTGATTGATGAGATAAGGTTACGATATTCGCCATATTGGCTAGCGCGGCTGTGACGTCAAGTCGGGCCATTTTCGGCCATGTTTAATTTTAGGCAGATCAAAGGCGTAGAATTAAGGAGAAAACAAAAAGAACTGTATATCGTGAACAAAATTTATTGGAATATATTAATAGACATAACTTAAAATAAAACCATATATGTAATTTAATTATTAAAAATTAAAAATTATTAAAGCGACGACAGGACGATGAGGTACCTGGCAGAGCAAAACAATTTTCATGGTTCCGTAAGTCAAAAACCATTTTAAAAACTTTGTATACAGGGTGTCCGCTAATTAATGGTACACAAAAAAACTACAGATTCCTTAAGCAAAAAATATTAACCTAACATACCTAATATCCAAAAGTTTATAATAAGGAAGATACAGGGGTGTCATAGTGAAAAGAAAAATTAAATTTATTTCGATAATTTTTTTGCTTTTTTAAATATTTTGACAAAACATGGTATCCAGGGGTTTTAATTAGCTTTTCAGATCGGAATTAATTTTTATGTGTAGACTAGAGGGAGATAGGTACACTGTTTAAAATACTCTAAAACGTCCCAATTTTTTAAACTACTCTGTATGTACCATCTAAATAAACTAGTAAGCTTCTCCTATGCTTTCTGCACAAAAAAGGTATGAGGTATACTTAGTAAGAATCGGTCTTGGCAACCGTTTTCAAGATATTCACGTTTTAGTTGTTCAGTGCATCCTAAAGTGCCTTCAATAACATCGTATTAGCCATAATTACAACTGCTCAGATATAAATAGCTGATATCTAAAAACTCCTGGATACCGAGTTTTATCAAAATTTATGAAATATTTAAAACGTATCAGAAATTATCGAAATGATTTCCCTTTAACACCCCGTATCTTCCTTATTATCAACTTTTGGATATAGGTATGTTTGTTTAAATTCTAAAAGGTATCTTCGCATAAGAAATCTGTGGGTTTTCTGTGTACCATTAATTAGCGGACACTCATATGTATCATATGTATATAGAAACACTAAAGACTAAAAACTATACGACTAAAGACTATTAAAATCTCTAAAATAAAACGAGTCCGAACCAATAATATGTAAAGTCTCTATAGACTAACCAAAAACATTCACAAATGGAAATCCTTGCAAAATATATATATGGCAAATTTACACAGTTTTTACCAAATAAAGCTTCGACTAGCCACGACTCTGTCATCAGCTGATAATGCTACCAACTTTAAACAGAACTGCCAACCGAAATCGTAATTCTTACACCCTCACTTCCCTGACGAAAGCTATCACCGGTCTTGCTTATGTCTAAACCCCTTCTCATAAAGGAACTCTGCCAACACCATGTGGCGTACGACGTTGCCAGTTGTGTGAGGGATTTGTTTCTTTTTTTTTCGAACAGTTATTTTATAAATATGATGTATTGATTTATTTTTCGACATAAGGCATATATTTTTAAATAATTAAGGTGCAAAATTAATTGATTTTATGACTAAAAAAAAATAAGTTCAACATTTTTTTTCTCCGAAAGGAGCTGGTTTTCGGATATTTGTTTTAAAAAACTTTTTTGCTTAAAATAATAAAGGGGATCACTTCTTGAAGTTACAGACATTATTTCCCAAACATTCTTTATATCATATGACGATTACTATTAAATCTTACAGTATTTTAGATAAAGCAAAAGTATCTATAAAGAATAACTTTTTTCGAAATATCTATCAAAAATAAAAAATTACAGGTATAATTAAGTGGATACTCTGTAGACTTTTTGAAAGGAACTTTTAGTTTAATGTTTGTCTTTGATCAATTAAATGGCCATTCAGTAGTGCAAAATTGTCATTAAAATCTTAAAATGGGAATTTTCTCAGATTTGACAATTAAAAACCCCGCCCAAGAGGACGAATTTAGAAATTGTATGTGCCAATATCTCGAAAACTATCGATTCTCTTACTGAGGTCATTTTGTATGTTTTTAAATGTTTATGGGTTGTTTTATTAGCCCTTTAAGTTTTATCGTTGACTTTTCGGACACCCTGTATAAAAGACTTAATAACAAAATTATTATTTGATAAAACTTATTTTAAGCTTAACAGGGGATAGAATCACCCTTTTACACTGCATACCCTTTGAATAAATCCAGTTTTAATAGGAGGTTATCATATTTTGCAAAAGCTCCAAAATGTACGGCTATAAACCCTATCGAAGCCGCATAGTAGATCAAATAAGATAGATGGATTGAATATCCTCTATCACTGAAACCTGCTCAGGTTTATTGTGGGTCCTTCGTCCATATGTTAGAGCACGCTATCCAAGCCGGTCTTTTTATTGGGACTCCGCAATTCCACAAGCTTAAAACTGGCTTCTTGGTAAATCTTGGCGAGTAAGCCTTCTTGAATATCTGTGATCTTATCCACCAGTTTTGAAATTCCCTCATAATTAATGATCCCATATATGACCTCACTTGGTATGATGGAATACCACACCAGAGCTCCGAACCTACTATTACCCTGTCAGCCCCTTCTTTGCTAATTTATCAGCTTCCCCATTGCCTTCGTGTCGCTCGTGTCCTAGTATCCAGACAAGAGTTAGCTTGTTGGACATATCCACCTCTTCCAGGGTAACTAGGCAGTCCTGCACCAGCTTATAGCTGATTTGCATAAACTGGTTGCCCTAATGGCTGCCTGGCTATTCAAATAAACTACTATAGTTTTATTCAGATAACTCCTTCTGATAATTTCACAAGCAATTTGTTCTATGGCTCAAAAAAAAGACGCATTCTTTTTATAAAAGCACAAGGCTCCACAACCTGCACTCCAAATATCCCAGTATTCTCCAGACCTTCATTTTTGTCACGACCCGGACTCCGAAACACAGTTTTACTACATTTAGATAATAGGGTAATTTTTTTATTGCTCCCCAAGGGTTAAATACAATTATTTAGCGGCTATAACCAGGCAACTTTTTGTTACTTTAAACGCACATCTTTTCTTAGCAAATACTAAACAAAAACGTCTGCTTTGCTGGCTAATTAACTGTTTAAGTTGATAACAATTAACGATTTTTTGTTTTTTTACCCTTTAACTTATATTCCTGGCACATTGCGGCAATTTTTATCCCTGTTGGCCTCCGACCTTTACAGACTAAGGACCTTTAGAAAATCAAATAGTTATTAATTTTTTCTAATTTAAGGTTAAAAAGCATTTTTAAAAGTTTTTTTCTCCTTTGACTTCCCAGGTCAGATAAATCAACTCACCTATGTCTTTTTTAATACAAACGTGTAAATTTCTAAATAACATTTTACGAAACAAGATATTCTATCCTTATTACAAATTTTGGTTAGTCCCAAATTTAATTTATCAAGCTTAGAATTTAAATAAATTCAGTTTACATATTATATAAATATGTAGGGTAATAATGTTAAAAGCATTATGGACTATTGCATATTAATAATAATAATTTCATTAGGTAAAACATCTGTTTAATATTTAATAATATTACAATTTAATTTTCAAAACGGATAACTAGCTTATGTAAAGAGTACGTAGATAATTTATTAATTTGGTAATTGCATAATATTTTATTAAATATATCAAAAATTTATTTTAAAATTAGTTCTACAACTAAATATTTTTATATATTTAAAATAAATACAAGATTAATTTGCAACATTATGATGCATAGTTTGTAATTTTATAATCCACTATACAATTTTATTTTACTTTGCCTGCTTACGTCTATTTTAATTTTGTATTTATTTTAACGTTAAATCCCTAAAAAGTTATAATGTTTATTGTGTAAGAAACATATCAAAGGTTTTATATTTTATTTTAGAAAAAGGGATAAAACAAAAGAAAAATAAATTAAAAGCAATATCTCGTTGTAACCATATGCAAGAAAAGTATCAGGTCTTATTTTTTTTACTCCTATTTAGCAGCTAAATATTTGTTTAACTGTAAAATAACTTATAGATATATTTGCGAAGTTTTTATGCATAATTTGTAAATCTATGATACACCATTATTTTCGTTTTAATTTTCTTACCTATGGTAATTTGAATTATACATAATTAATTATAATTATTGCATTTTGGCTAATTAAGGGGTTATATTCACTTCCGATTGTAAATAAAATCGTTTTTTTTAATACTTCGAGTGCACATGTATTTAAGTATATTTTTAAAAGTTTAAAATTAATCCGTAAAATAATTTTGGTGATATGCGATATAACTAAGGGCATAGGTTTTTCTAAATTATAAACGCGTTTTTTCAAAACGGCGTTTTCAAAGTCGTTAAGCTTAATTTCTCGGAAACGGTTGGACCGATCGGCTTGAAGTTTTAAAACAATCTTCTTAAATACTTTGGTCAGGTAGTGATCGAAGAAGTAAGGTTTCTGGCAATACCTTGAAATTTTTAAGATACTTTAAAGTGTAAATTTTCTTTAAAAAATACTTTTTTTATTTAGGAAGCCGCCATTTTGTCAAAAATTAAAATTTTAACTATTTCTTTGATCATTAGTTGTATTTACTGTAGGCTCGTCAGAGGAGGCAACGGAGGCTTAGCCATCCCATAAATTTAAATATAAATGCGGCATGCGCAATACACTATTTTTGTTTGCATTTATGCAAATATTACGTATTTTGCTTTAAATAGGTGCGGTACACCAAAAAAATTACCGGCCTGTTCTATGTTTATATAGTCTTTATGACTTTAGCCTCCTCTGTTAGGCGTGGCACGAGCCCTCACTGGTCAATTCATCTAAAAAGAAATTTTCTTGGTTTTAGGTTTAAATAATTTGGATCCGAAATATTTTGCATATCGCCAGACACCTTTTTTACGGAAGTCTTTTAGAGAATCAGGTACAAGAGGAAGGCAACTTGATATCATTAAAAATGAACAACGGAATCTTAATGTTTTAAATATTTTAGTAGAGAAAAATAGTTAAAAAGACGGTTTATTATATAAACGATTAAAATAAAATCCTATTAAAAAAAAAAAACAAAGTCCAGCAACTTTGGCGAGCGTGGTGTAGGGGCTAACGCACCAACCTCTCCAGGTTGTTAATAGTTTGTCACCTCACAGATGGTAATGGCAAAGCCTCTCTGTAGTATTCTGCTAATCCTAGGTAGTAGTTATGTAAAAATATCTTCGCACCACCGCGTTGTCTAAAAGGTGCTGTGAAATGCAAAAACTGCATGTTTTAGTGCTTGGATAACGTTGACGGAACAGGGGAAAATATGTGTTAAACATCCAATAACCTGGCACTCACGGTACTTATTTATGCATAAGCCTTCCTGGGATTTCACAAAGATAAAAAAAAAGATTTGTACAGGGTGTCTAAGAATATGTGGGTAATCTCTCGCATTTATATAAAAAACATGAAAATAATATGAGAAGTTCCTATATTATTTTTTCCTAAAGCCCCTCTTTATACACATATGTGCCAAAATAATTTGCAGCATTTTAAAGGGTCCCATAATCAATTAAAGCTAGGGAATGCATAAAATAAGAGGAAGTCTATGTCGAACCGACAACCAAAATTATTAAATACAACCCTATTTAATCAAAATGTTGTTTTTCTCGAAAACGCTTGACTTTATCGATATCGGACAAGAATTTTTTTAGCTAAGAGTTTGGGCTTTTAAAAATAATATTTGTATTTCTTAATTATACAGGGTGTACAAATAATTAGTACTATTGCGTAATGGTGAGTCCGTCCCTGGCGAACTAAGGAAGGCAAGTGTTTAACAAGAATATCATTTCAAGGAGTCCCAACTGGTATTTATCATATAATTTTTTTCTATTATACCAAGTGATATGAAAGTTATTTAGGAAAACCCGATTTTCAGTTGCATCCTTTAAGGGCACATTTATATGAAATTATCACATTATCTTTATGTACTCTATATGAATCTGAAAGATTGGTCACATATTCTTGGACACCCTGTATAAAAATTAGAACAGTTTAAAAAATCTCCCTTAAGTTATTAATAATTTAGAAAAGAGCTCCGAACCCATAGTTCTGGCAAGTAATAATTTTCTACAATTACAATACATGCAAATAAAGTTAATATTTTACCCAAGCATACCATTTTCGGTCTTCAAATAGCTTTAAAATCCTACACAAATTAGATTACTCCTAAAACCTTTGTTAAAAAGACATTTATAAAATGTTCTGCTTGATTTGCTGCCCCTCAGTGTGTCCTTTCTAATAAAATTTAAATTTGACGGTCTTTCGAGAGTTTAAAGGAGAACCTCTTCTTTAAATGTCTATAAATTAACAGGTTTAATGTTCTAAGATATTTAATTCCTAAAAATCTTTTAATTGTGTTGGGATTTATTTAAAATAAGATTAATTTTTATTAAAGAAAGGTTAAGAAAAAAAACTTTAAGTAAATCCAGTAGTTTTGGAAGAATGTAAGTCTTAAGGTGCGGTTACACGGGTCTTCGATGGTCTCTACTGTTCGGCTCTTTGTCGGCCGTAGCCAATCAAAGGTTTTTTAAAATCACCGACCGTGTAACATACCGGTCTACAATGGTCTCCAACGGTCTCTTGAATGGTCCTTGGTAGTCTTTAGTCTTCCATCGCGTTTCGGTAAACACTTCGAGATCAAAGGCTTGTCTGGAGAGTTTTAGCACTAGCCTAAATATTTTTATTTTCTGAAGGAGTAGTACAGGGTATTACAGAATATTTACAGCACAGAAGTCGAATCTATACTAATCATTTGAAGGTTTTCTGTCGCCCTTTTATAGTAATATGGAAGAGTGAAAAATAATCTAATGTTTTATTGTTTTTCTGTTTGCAGCACGTTAATTACCGGAAAAAGTACTATAACTAATTTAACCGACTTCGTATCTCCAATAATAAAAAAGTTAGCAATAGTGTAAACTTAAGTATCGCCCTATATAGAAAAACACATTTTTGCAACTTTACCACCTTGTATTTAGAGAATAAAGAATTCCTGGGCTCATGTTTTTAAAAACTTTTTTTATGAGACAATAATTATATAGTAATATCGCACAACAGTTCATAAACACACCCCTTATAAAAAAACTGCTTTTCATTTGACTAATCCAAAATTAAAAGCTTTAAAAAAATCAGATTTTTTAAAGCTTCAGAGGATTATAACACCCGGCTTTTACTTGTTGCTAGAATTTGGCGAATTTCATATTTAAATAAAAATATTTTATTTATCTGGATTTAAAATTAAAAACAATAATTTGAGAATTCTCTTGTAGCAATTTTTATGCGAATCAATAGTTGCTGCAGTATTTATACTAGAAAATTTAATTTATTTCAGACTTGGTTTATTATTTTGATACGCTTAAACAGGTTTTGCAATTTCAACTTAACATAATTCATACATGGCTTTTCAAGCTAATTAATACATTTACGAACTTTCAGGCCTTTGTTCGTATACAATGTTGTAAAATATGTTTAAGAGATAGAGATATTTCTGAGTTTCGAAGTATATTAAATGCGGAAACATTGGGTCTATCTGGGAATATATACATTTAAGTTTTATACACCATTATTTTGAATATAGTTATGTTCATAAAAAGTCTTACAAGTATTAAATAGAGAGGTAAGCTACTATCTTATTTTTTGTAAAATTTACTTTTTAACCGACTTTAAAAAGAAAAAGGTTATCAATTCGTGCCGTGGGTTTTTTTGTGTGTATGTTACTCGATTACTCCGTATATTGTAAAAGAAGAAGGTTATCAATTCGTCCCGTATGTTTTTGTGTGTATGGATTACTCCATAAATTGTGAACCGATTTTAAAAATTCTTTTTAATTTAAAATAGTGCACTTTTGCGGTGGTCCCATAAAAAACTAAGTCAGGATCGCAAGAGAGAAAGGTACTAGACCTATTGTTTTCTCTCTGCCGTACGTTGTTTGTGCGACAAAGCTGTACTAGCGCCAACTATTGGTGTAACGTTGAACAAATATTATATTAATACGAAGGCAGTTTTAAAATTATTATTACATCCTTTAACAAAATTTACTTCTTTTACCGAACTAAAAGAGAGACTACAGTAAAAAGCACAAGGACTTGCTATTTTTATTTTTGATGGATTGGCATTGGGGGGGTCATGGTTAGTTCAGGTTAGTAAAATATTTTGTTTTAATCGTTTTATAAAAAGAAAAAAAAGATGTGACGATTTTATATGCTGTCTGTAACGTTACAAGCCAATCAAATTACACGTCATTGTGCTTTTTAATGTAGTCTTTAAAAGACGTACTGGTAGTGTTTTATAGTGTGTGATTACTGATTTAATAGTAATTTCTAATAATAAATTAGAAAGCAAAAATAAACTAAAAAGCAAAAAATAAATACTTTAAAAAACTAAGCCGATTAAAAAAAATAAATAAATAAAACTCACTAAAAAGTTTAAAATAATAAATTTAAAAATATATAAAAAATTGAAGTCGGGTAATACCATATGCGCCAAACTACTAAATGTTATTGAGTGAAATGAATAAAGCTAAGCAAATGCTTTTACTTAAAATAATAAAAGATAAAACATACAAAATTGCCTGTAAAAAAAGGAAATACTATGGTATTAGCTTATGCTTAACTTTATTCACCTGGCCAATTTACTAAATAAGCAAAAGCTTTTTATACTTTAATACCATATGATATTACCAGATTTTATTATTTTATTTTCATTAAACTTATTATTTTTAACTTTCTAGTGAGTTTTATATATTTTTTCGCAGTAGGTTTATTATGTTTAGTAAAGTATTTATTTAACTGATTTTTGTTGAAGGCTATTAATTGTCATAGGTTTTTATACATATAACTGTATGTCCCTAGTGGGGTTGCTAGACCTCCATCGGGCGCCTCCCAGGTGGCGGATAGGGGAACGCCTTCAGATATGGGTGGTACCGGTGAAATGAAATACCCGGGGCGGACCAAAAGTAGCACGCAGCGTCTGATCCAGAGTGGACGGCTGCAAACATCGTCTAATCGCTATGTATAATATGTGGAAAGCTACGGAAAACTACCACATACCTACTTTTTCCAAGAAAAATCATGGCAGGGAACCCATACGAAATGGCCTTGAGTCCTGGACAGGACTTAAATGTCCATAAGTTGCTAAGAATCTCCCAGCCTGCTAGGATAGCTACTGGGAACGTTAAAAGCTTGTTTTAATCTGGAAAACCTTACAACACAATTAAAGAAATGCAACGACCACGCATAGATATTCTCAGGCCTAAAAAAGTTCGATAGCCAAATAACAGTAGAATGACTACAGACAGTGAGGAAGCTATTTACTACTCCGGAGACAGCAAAACACAAAACAGAAAAGATGTGGCAGTAATATTATCCGTCCATCTAAAACATTGTGTGAATAAGATTAATATCATACAAGTATATGCACCAACTGCAGAGAGCAGTGAGAAAGACATAGAAATGTTTTACCATCAACTGTAGACAATAATTGGACAAACAAAAAATCATGGTGTGAAGATAATAATGGAGGATTTCAGCGCCAAGGTTGAAAATGAGAGATGCCAGAAAGTTACCGAAGATTATGGCCTTGGCAACAGAAATGAGAGGGGTGACAGACTAATACAATTCTGTATAGAATAGAAGCTCACTATAATAAACACATGGTACAAATTGCCAAAAAGAAGACTGTACTCCTGGCGATCACCTGCAGATAGTCCTGATCACATTATTTAAAATCAAATTGTTTATATCACTGTAAATCAACGTTTTTAAAATGCTTTTAAATCGGTAAAAACATACCCTGGTGCAGATATGGCGTCGGATAATAACCCGGTAGTGGCTGATATTCGGATTACACTGCGAGCAGCTTATAAACCTAAAATTAAAAAGTGGGACCTAGATAAGCCTAAAACAACGAAAATATATGCAACAACTGCTCAACTTTTTAATAACGGTTTGAGAAAGAATTATACACGCGACCGAGATGTACAGGAAAAATGGTCAGGTTTAATCAACTATCCCTAGCGTCTGCAATAGCACTCTCAAACCAGAAAAGAAAACTTCTAGAAAACTATGGATTACACGAAATAAACAATTAGAAAAAGAAATATTGGGATTTACACAAAACGATAAGAAAAGAATTAAAGAAACAAATGGCTAATGGGAAAGTGCGAGAACACAGAACATTTAGAGAGAATACATGATACACGAAATTTACATAAACAAGTACGAACATTAAACAAGAAAACTTATGGTTTTAAAGGAAACTTATTGATGAACTCTGCAAACGAAACTCTAATAAGCACCAAAGATAAATTGACAGAATGGAAAAAATACAGAGAATCTCTTTAAAGACCAAAATAGAGTGCTTGCGCCTATAGAGGTGAATAAAAATGAAATTCTTCAAATGACAAACGATGAAATAACAAGAGCAATAAAGAACATGAATACAGAAAACATACCAGGACCAGATAAGGTATCTTCTGAACTTCTTCGTCTGATAGAAGAGAGCAACATTTCAGTGTTGGTAGACCTCTTTAATACCATATACACAACAGGTATTGCCAGATGAATGGCTACTCTAGACTTTCGTTGCATTTCTCAAAATTAATAATTTTAAGAGATGTTAGGTTTATCGTACCATTAGCCTTATAAGTCATACTTTGAAAGCATTTCTAAAGGTAATTTATGACAGACATTTGAATCATCCAAAACTTATATTCACACCAGAAAGCATACATGAGAATGGATGGAAATAGTACCCAGGAAGTAGAAATACAAATGGGACTGACACAAGGCTGCGTCGTGTCTCCAATGGTGTTAAATTTGTACTCAAAGGATATATTTAGAAAAGTCTTAGAAAATGATAGTGCAGGATTGATTTTAAATGGCGAAAAAATACAGACGATACGTTACGCCGATGACACCGTGCTAATAGCAAAATCAGAATAGAAATTGCAATTATTGTTGGATACAGTCTCACGCTTTAGTGTAAAATATGGCCTTAAAATAATTGCTAATAAAACTAAGTCAATGGTACTATCAAGAAATACCAATATCCCTAACATGTCCCAACGTAGCAACAATAACCTCATTGAAAATGTCTCACAGTTTCGTTATCTGGACGCATGAATTAACAACGAAGCAAGCTGCACAAAAGAAGTTAAAACTTGTATAGCACGAGCAGCTTTTAAATCGATGAACTCTACGCTGTGCTTAAAACAAATTCATATTGCAATAAGGATCCGATTGCTTCGATGCTATGTATTCTCAGTACCATTTTACGGTGCAGAGATTTTAATTATAAACAAAGAAACGCTAAGAAGATTAGAAGCTTTTGAAATGTGGACTTACCGTAGAATGTGCCGTATTTTCTGGGTCAACAAAGTTGGCAACTTGCAAGTATTAGAAAGGATACGAAAAGAAAAACAAAGCGTAGAGACTATCCAGAAACGTAAATTAGAATATTAAGGGCATATTATGAAAGGCACAAAATATCGATTACTGCAGCTGGTACTGCAGGGCAAGATTGACGGACGCCGCCCCCGGGCCGAAGACAAATCTCCTTGCTAAAGAATCCTAGGGACTGGTACCAGGTAACATCAACACAACTATTCCGAAGTGCGGTATCCCGGCTAATGAACGCGAACACCCCTCTCCAAAGGGTACGTTCTTAAAGAAGAACTGTATGGCACAATATTTTAAACTACTGGGTATTTTTGTAAAATGTGACTTTATCAAAAACAATGGTAGCTTTAAAAAACAGGCCTAATTTTTGGAAATGGACCAAATGGACTGATAAAATACACGTCTGCTGGTAGCAATTGGGAATTTTTATTTATGATTTTTATTTTTGTTTGCAATTTTATACTTTTTAAAATGACTTTAAATGGGTATATTTTCTTTCTTAAACACGAAGTTAGCTATAAAGATGACTTAACAGACCAAAAAGTTGTATTTTTAGTTTCTTATTGGGAAAAATATAAAAACTAAAAAAAAGGTCAGTGGTCCATTTTTTTCAATAATAATGGGGTGGTGCCTACTGAGACTCCACTGGACCCAATAATCTAAATATAGGTAAGGCAAAATAGGCGCCCTATTACTTAAAACAAATGTACAAAAATTAAATTAAATCGTTTTTGGAATATTTAAAATCTTTAAAAAATATAATTTTTTCTTTAAATTGTAATGCCCCGTATCACAGAAAAGAAACAATTTCGAAAATTTGCTTATAGGCTTTTTTCAAAAAAAGCGACATAAGGAATTACCCCCTTAAGTTCCGTACCGTAGTTAGGAAACACCCCGTATATCGAAAACAATCAATATTCGTGCTTATTTTAACTTGTATATTATGATTTCTTTAATATATCTTTTGCGCCTCTTTTTATACCGACTATATACAATCATTTTTGAAAAAATGTGTAAGTTTACCTTTTTCTTTAATCTATTTTATAGCCATATTTATAAACAGAATGTGATATATATTATGTAGTTACTTTAGATCACCTGCATAAACCTTTAAAAATTGCCACCTGGTTTAAACCTTCAGATTTATACACAGAAAATTAATCAAATGTAAAAAGCGAAAAAATTATTTTGCCAAACATATCTACATTCGGCTAAGTGAAAAGGTATACAAGCTAGTAAAGCAACAACACAGCTGGACCGATGCACAGTGCGTTGAGAGATAGGGATTTCGGGACAAAAATCGTATTAGTCTTATTGTACTAAAATAGTTCCCTTGTTAATAATATTAAGTAGGGTACAATGCTCTGCTTACACAGAAAGCAATACTGTAATATTATTATACATTTAACACATTACTACACATATGTATTATACATTTAAGTTTTCATGAAAATATTAATTTTGGCATTCTTGTCCACATGTCGACGCACTGTACGGTGAGTCACCTTGTTTACATGCCAAAAATATTTTATTTCATGTCTATTTGTTGATATTCTACACGAGTTAGACCGTCTATTTTCCACGCATTGCTAGTAAACATTTTGGCTTAGCTGATACGAGAAAAGAACGAAAATCCGCCTTATAAAGTATATACAGTATGTCCACCGATGGACTTTTCAATAGGACAAATGGACCAAAAATTTAAATGTTCAAGAATGTTGTGTATGAGAACTACTTTTGCTTAAAAAAACAGATTCACGTTGCGAAATTTGTTTTGTTTTGTACAGGTGCTCCAAAAACTACAAAAATCTGAAAACCTTTATTTTTAATAATTTAGCAAAATGTTAAATAAAAATGTTTTTACAAGTGAATAAGGACTTTATATCTAAAATTTCACATAAAATAAACCAAATTTTGTTTTTGGGGTCTTATTCTTCTTTTATATCATATTACACCTTTTTTACGTTACTTACCCTGTTTTAATAGAACACAATAATTAATGTCAAAGTTTGTTAAATATATTTAAACACAAAAATGTGAAACTAGTAACGTAACGTACGTAAAAAAGGTGTTACATGATATAAAAAATATGATACCAAAAAAATTGGTTCATTTCATGTGAAATTTCAGATATTGGATCCTTATTTTATTCTAAAACCTTTTTTTTTTGACATTTTGCTAAATTAGTAAAAATAAAGGTAGTTTTATCTTGATCCATTTTCACTTTTTAGTAGTTTTGAAGCCCCTGTACAAAACAAACCAAATTTCTCAACGTTAATATTGTTTTTTTAAGAAGCAAAGGCAGTTACCATACACAACTTTTTTACCATGTAAATTTTTGGTCCATTTGTCCTCGTGTAAAGTCCATCCATGGATATAGGTACTGTATAAGTAAAAAAACATAAATTCAATTAGCAAAAACAAACCGAGTTTAAAAAAATAATAATAAAATTCACTAAAAAGTTAAAAAAATACTAAAAAAATAATAATAAAAAGTCGGACATATGGTATTAAGGTATAAAAAGCTTTTGCTTATTTAGTTCTTAATATTGAGCAATTGCATATGTTATTACCCGACTTCTTTGTTTATTTTATTTTTTATGATCTTTAACTTTTAAGTAAGTTTTATATATTTTTTTAAAATCGATTTTTTTTGTCTATTATTCGCTTTTTAGTTTATTATAATTACTATTAAATCGGTAAACCTACACTATAAAACACTACTTGTACCTCTTTTGGTTCGTTGAAAAGGGTAAATTTAACCACAAGGTTGTCAATTCTTAATGCGCCCCTGATCTTTTTTTTCTTTATCTGAGTATATTCCCTACCTAGAGGCAGCTTTGCCGCACGAACAACGTAAGGCAGAGAGAAAAATGGGTCCAGTACCTTTTCTTTGCGATCCTAACTTATTTTTTATGGGATCACCGCGGAAGTGCACTCTTTTAAATAAAAACAGAATTTTTAAAACCGCGTAACATACACAAAAAAACATACAGGCGAAATGAGAACCTCCTCCTTTTAAAAGTCGATTAAAAATAATCCACAAAATGTATTTAATACCGACAAAGAAAGATTGGTTAAATTTCTCATAATTATTTAGTAGATCATAATTTTTAATCAGGTATCTCCAGAAAAGGATTCTTTAACTTTTACAAATATTGACTTTATCCAGAGGAAAGATTACTCTCTAAAATGTGCTAAGGCTTAGTTTGTAATTTAATTTAGGAGTTATTTCGGTTTTGCGCAGAGTTAGAATCGGTTGAAGAGCTGTTTTATAAAAAGAGGACAAACTTTGTACTAAACAATATGTATTATGCAAACAAATCTCTATTTTTTAGGGTCTTTTCTAAATGCAATATGGGGTTAAAACAATGGTATTTTTTCACTTATATATTAATCTATTATTATAAAACTAATTCAAAAACAAAAAAGTTTTTCACCCTGTATATTAAAAACAAAGCATTTTCTAAGCCCAGGGTTATATGCTGTTTTTTTGCAGTCAAATCTACCCTTAAATTTTCTTTACAACATTATGTAACACCCTGTGTATACAGGGTTCCGCCGAATAATCTACCCATTTCAATATTTGAATTAAATTTTTTTAGTGAACCCAGCAAACTTTTTATTATATTAAATTACTGCTAACTTTTTGGGATCTATGATAACTTATAAATATCTGGCTGATTTAATTTTAACTTTTAAAAATTACTTCTTTTAAATGACCTAAACCAATTTCAACACATTTTTCAGTATAACATAAAAAGTTGTTTATTAACAGCACCCCATTTTTCCTGTGGGGATAATTAAAGGCCAAAGTGTTTGCGAGTCGTCCAGGTACAATCGACGAACTCAAAGTCAAAATTTGTAAAGAAGTTGAAGAAGTAAAAGGTTTGCTACGCCGTGTACGAGTTTTTATATAATATAAGGAAATGTTTTAAAGTTGGTGGCGGTCATTTAGAAGACGTGATTTTTAAAAGGTAGAATTATATTAGCCAAATATTTATAGTATTATTCCAAAGAGTTAGCTGTAATTAAATATAATAAAAAGTTTTTTGGTAAATTAAAAAAAATAATTCAAATAATAAAATGGGTAGCCTATTATGTATTCGTATTAAATATTATATAGATAACCGAACTTTTCCTTTTTCGTTCTAATAAAAATCTCATAGAAAATCACAATAGGCACCGTTTAAATTAGTTTAGACAACAGTATTTTACCCTTATCCCGGAACAAAAAGCCGGTATATTGCAAGTGACATTTTACTCAACAACGATCTAGTTAAAGCTATTGTTAAAATTCTGGATTTTTTTACGCAAACTCGGCACTTGTCTAATAACGATTTAGCTTAGCTTTAATGCAAAAACGAATTGCTTAGTTTTTTAAATTATAAAGAAGAGACAACGGAAATATAGGAATTAGGTTAGCAGTTGTTAATTTTAATTAAAATATTTTTTTTTGTTAAGAGTGCTATTGTGGAAGAGGATTTAAAAATCGTTTAGGAAACTTATAACAACTTTATACAAATATTTTTCAACATGTTATTAGTTTTGGAACAACAACTTCTGAAAGTGTTTTAATGCTTGTTCTTTAAATTTTTTATTAAGCTAAAATCGAAGGCGCGCTTGTGGCTTCTCCGGTTGTATCGGCAGCGTCGATCACCGGAGTTAAGCAGTGAAGTGCGCGCCCAAAACTTGGATGGGTGACCGGGCCGTTGTCGGTTTTGGGCAACGGCACGCGGTGTTCTGCTCAAACGAACGGACTGAGCAACAACCATCCAAGTTATGGAATGAATGGTGGGTAAATGGGAAGGAGTAGGGGTCAAGGTACAATAAGCCTTTAGGCTGCAGTGCACCACCTAGGGGGCGATCGTCGGACATGGGTGGGATGACTACGAAAGGGCGAAAAAAAAGTTAAAACCGATATGACTTTTATTTGGAGCATAGACTAACTTGATTCCGTTCCACTATTTTAGAGAGAATTTAAGGTGGGTCCAGATTTTAATCACGACCTGTAACCGTACCTCGTTGCGAACCACTACAATAGCCCTGTTAGGCAAGCGGCAAATGGAGACGCGTCTAACGCCTGAGACGCGAGAAACTGTGCCACTCTATACTCAATTTGCGCTGTATAATTTAATTTCATAAGTTACAAAAGTACGTGCTGTGCTTCGTCGCGTCGCATCGATAAAGGAAAGTGAAGCAAATTAATTTGGAAAAATTCAAAAGCACTTTTTATGCCCTCAAAAATATAAAAAGCATTTTGGTCAAGCTAAGTTTATTGTTTTGTATGTATGTATGTTTCTTTGTCCAAATAAAACAGATTTTTCTACTTACCTCTGTTCTTTTTATCTAAACTTTGAGTGTTGTATAGATACAAGTCTGGCCACACATAACCGCACCGGTGTTTTACAAGACCCGCATCGTAGCACGACCGTGTTTCATACGGTCTGAAACATGCCCAGCCATAAAATCATACGTGGATCGGATATGTTTCCCGAATCAAGCTTTGAGTGTACGGGCGACACCTTTTATTTTAGTTCATAACGTATAAAAAATAAAACTTAGTGGTTAGAGGTTAGTTGTTGTAAACAAACAATACAAGAAAAAGTGATTTATTAGGTATTAAAAAATATAAAATTAATTTTATTGTTACATCTTGTGAATAATATGTAAGTAAAACTTACCAATACATAGTTATTTTTTTGTTTTAATAAGTTTTTTTAATTAATATTGCAAGAAATAAAATAAACTATAAAGATCACAAGTTCGATGCAAACTCACTAATTTTTAGTTACTAGTCTACTTGTTAAAACGCGGTGCGGGGTATGTGGTCGGACACGAAGCGGTAATATTAAACCCACGGCATTTGATTTCAACGATATATTTTAAAACCGAGACACGGCCGTGTCACGGTGCAGGTCTCAGTGTGGCTATATGTTTTTGTGTTAAAACTGTTTTACTTTATTTGTAAAGGTTTATTTTACAATAAGGTGTAATTTAAAGCGTAGTATAATTGACTCATATTACTGCAATTTGATTCAATATAAAGCTTTTTCACCGCATCCCCTATATTTCACCGGAAAAATGCACGGCCACGGGCTCGTTGCGGTTATGTGTGGCCCGACCTTTATACGTGTCCCAATTTGCGCCTTGCCATAGATTTGTATACAACGACCTGCAACCGTACATATCTGGACGTTGCGTTAGAGCAAACACCGTCGCGGACAAGATAAGTGTTGCAGCTCGAGGTTTGTCCCGATCCACAGCTTGTCGATAAATTAACCAAAAGAATTGGTTCGCCATAGCGTTCGTCTCGACGTCCAGATACGTATGTACGGTTGCAGGTCGTTGTATACAAATCTAAACAGGGCTGTAGTAGCGGTTCGCGGTTGCAGGGCGTGGTTCAAATCTAGACGCGCCTTTATCTTGATCGTGCGACGCTGGGCGTTTCTTTACTTACATTAAAAAAATTGTCACAATTTTAAGGTTTTAATATTTACTTTATATTTAGCAAGACATGGACCAGTAAAGGACATGAAAAGCAGGAGTTCTTTTTTAGGCGTTGAGAAAGGAAAATTTCTTTTTTTTTTGTATGTATATTGTTACGACAGTGGGGAATTAATTACATTTATTTTCTTTTGTTTTACTTGCCGACTTCCATTAAAACTCGATGCCGATTCACTGAAGATGCCTTTCAGTACGGTATCAATGGTGAGATTATACCTTACCGTCGAACAACAAAGTTTTTTATGTACAGCCAGTTTGATAAATCCTATAAGTTAGGCGAAACGCGTTAATGAAGTATGTCCTGCTAAATAACATGAAAAGCAATATTCTTTACTTAACTGTCGAAAAAGGGGATTTATTTTTTTTTTTCATGACAAAAATATCTTTGTGGTAATTTTAATTTAATTTGATTGATAGCTTTAAATACACAGTTTAAAGTAAAAAAAATACATCTATATTGCGAAAAAATATATATTTTTGTAATATTTCTAAAATGATCGCAAATTAATACGTGCTTTTATACAAACTTTCGCATATGACGCTCTTTCCCCATGATTACAAAAATATGACTTTGCTGGAATCCTGTGGGAGTTTAGTATCTGTTATCCTGGAAAATCCTTTCGCGAAAGAAAGGATAATTTCTCGCAAGGTGAATATTCGAGCTTTATTTACGATCAGTGACAAGGATCGTGGCGTTAGAATATTTGCATTATTTAACAATACATGGCTGCTCGTATTTGTATTTTCACTGTGTTTAAATTAAAAATTAGGAACTGTTTGGAAAAATAAAAAGAAACAAGAAACGATGTTTTTTTTTAAAAAATTGCTACAGCTTGGTAATTAAATTAAAAATTTAAACTCTATTTTTGTTTTCTATTGTATCTATCAGCGAAAATTTAAATTAACCTTTGTATTTATTCTATATAACGTGTTACAGGGCGATATCTTAAAAATAGTTTAGAATAATTTACCAAAATTTGGAACAATAATTTATAACCAAGGATGCACCTTTTTGACATATCAATAACAGCTCTAAATGTCAGGGTTACAGCTTGGCGCCAAATAATATAGAGTCAATACGTTTAGCGGTACTTTAAAAATCACCTAAATACCTAATTAAGATGGTGTCACGCAAATACGTCGCGTCGCTGAAATTCGACGCGTGACAATTCGACGCGGTCAATTCGACGTACGACAATTCGTCGCATTGCAATTCGACGCTGACAATGAGAACTATCATTGTATATTCATTATAGTCTTTAATATTTGACATAAGGCAACATCCACGGTTATATCTAGGGAATTCGTTAAAGTTTTTTTTTCGTTGCTGTTACTCAATGGATATCCGTGGGGAGAGATTACACTAAAAAGCACAAGCACGTGTAATCAGAACAAAAAGGCTACAGACGGTCATGCAAAACTGTCACATTGGGAGGGTCATTATTAGTTCTGGTTAGTTAAATCTTTTTTTTTTTTATTACTTAATAAAGTAAATTAAAAGCTAGTAAGCCAGATGAGGGTATATCCGTATCTCTATTATAGTCACGGAGGAAAAGACCGATTTTGGCCAAACTATAATGAATATTTAAGAGTTTTACAAATATATTGTTCTACTTTTATTTGTTAATTTTTGCGACCAATTGTGTCTCCATCGAATTATAAATGCATCGTAAACACCCTTTACATCAAAAAATTTTATTCTTTAGGTCAAAAATCGGGCCTTACATAGAGAAACCTTGTATATTTAAATAAGTGGTATCAAAGAAACATTTTTATGTTTAATGTTTCTTTTTGTATCTTGTACAGGAGTGATTTCGTGTTTAAATACCCTGTATAATTTGCCGCGACCTAATCGATATTACCAGAAATAAATTAAAAAGCATTTTTTAAAAATACTTTTAATGTTATAAAATTGTTAACAGTAATGAAATTCCTTTGGGGAAACGTTTTTCCAGTGCCACGAACTGGCAAATTTTTGTATATTTAAATGTTTTTAAACTTTTTATAATTTGAATATACTTGAGTGTATGTTATAAAAAAGAATATTTAAATTTCAGTCAAAGTTTTACAGGCGTTGTACATTAAGGTAATAAACTGTTTGTATTCGTTCCAGTTAGCTCTTAGATACAATAGACAATATTTATTAAAGAAGTTGCCCAGTTAGTCCTCCAAATAACTTTAAGCAGTGATTCTAAAATAAAAATTAGAAAACAAACTTTATGTGAACATATGTCCTTAACGTCTTAGTTTTTAAACTACTGGAAGTTAAAATTAAAAACAAATTGGGGGACACCTCCTATGCATCAGAAGGCAGTTTTTGGCATACAAGAAAATAATAATATTTACCAGTGTCGTCCATATTATACATTTAGGTTGTTATAAAAATATTTCATGCCGAAATTATTTATACACGCGTTTAGGGTTGCCAGGCGTCAGGATAAAGCGGGACAGAGTTAGTCTTTTTGATTGCCTGTCCGGCCAAAATTACGGGTACCCGGCCTTTCCGGCTTTTGTTTGTCAGGGTTTTTATATTTTTTGAAATACGCAATTAATATAAATTTCTTTTATTGTAAACCTTAAAGATAAGGAGTTTTGATTGTTTAGAGAAAACGTTTGGTTTCATTTTTGATTATTTTAAGAGGAAATTGCATTAAATTGTAATTTAAAAATAATTTAAAAACGTTAATCTAGAATTTGATTTTAACTGACTAAGTACTTAAATAAATTGATTAATAATAAAATACTTAGACTTGTTTTGCAATCGATTTTATTTATATTTTTATTAGAATTTAGGAAGATTTATGGTGAATAATTAAAAAGCTTTGTTTTACATTCATGTTTTTACACTAAGACATTCAATCCTCAACAATGTAGGGGGTCCACTTTTTACCCAAATGTTAGGCCAAACTCGCAAGTCTGTCCGGTCATTAAGTATGGCGACCTGGCAACACTCCACGCGTTAAACCATCTCTTTTCCACGCATTTCCTGTGAACCTTTTAACTTAGCTGATGCTGTAAATTAAGACTTAATTGCAATTCTTACACTACCGTTGTCTTCATTGCCATCTCTTGATATAAGATGATCCTATATCTTAAAAATACTGTATCAATAAACTTTTACAGCATCCACAATTACTAATGATAAAATAAATATTGCCATTTCGAATTGAGTTGCACTAAAAATATATATTTTGTTATTTTTATGTTAAGATAGGTCAAAAGTATTAGATAACAATAACAAGTCCTCATTTTAGGTTTTACGAATTTACCGGGTTTGTTCAATACATATGTTTATACAACTGTTTATTTTCTACATCACCAAAAAATAAACAATGCAGTTATAGGACACAGCGGCACAATACAAATAGCTTCAAAAACAAAAAGCGTTTATGCGTATGCGTATATTTGCCAATCAGTTCTTCTTTGTCTAGTTCACTTGTTTTGCAAATCTATTTTTACCAAGCCATATTCCTAAATTTTTATAAATCCTTTCACTAACGATCAATACAATTAGCCAGCCGTCGACTTTTATTTACTATTTGTTTCTCTTTAACTTTTTGAAGCGCGCATATATACTTTTTTCTTCCTTTTTCTAACCTATAAGGTTAATTTAAAAAGCAGCCAAGTGCATTAGCTCGATCCTATACAAAAAATAAAGAAAGAAATTTTTTCCAAACTAAATATTATTAAAAAATATTTTGATTGAAGAAAAATGCTGTGGCGGACCATTCTTTTCTTAAAAAAATATGTACATTGAAACCATCATAGACGACATTGGTGAAAATATTTTTTTATGCCAAAAAATGTCTTTTGATGCAAAGGTAGCGTCCCCTATATATTTTTTTAAATCTAAATTTGTATAAAAAGTATTATATAAAAATGGTTTAAAAACTAAGACATTTAGGACATGTTCATACAAAGTTTTTTTCTAATTTTTATTGTAGAATCACCCCTTAATTTGTCGGTTGAGTTACTGGACACCCTGTATACAGGTTCAGCTGAGCGAAAAGGTATATAGGCTAGTAAAGCAACAACAAAGCGGGACCGATGCACAGTGCGTTGAGAGAACTAACTTTCTGACGCGCATATGCGTAATTTTTTCTTTGGTTTAAATGCATCTTGCATTGCCATACAAACCTATAAGGTTAATTTAAAAAGCGGTCGAGTGCATTAGCTCGATTCTGTATAAGAATGGAGGGGAAGAAAATTGTTTTTAAAATAAGTTACTTTTATGTTTTGATTTTAAAAAAGTTACTAGGTGGATTATTGACCAAATAACCTTATGGACAAGCCAAGTACAAAAATCAAATATTTTATACTAGATGTTTGGATTCTAATCTCGCTATAATATGATTTAAAATGCCAAATCAAAAAACATAACCAAAAAATTTTAAAGTATGAAAAGATAAATAGCAACGCTTTTAGAATGAGATTTTATGAAAAGCCTAGATAAAATTCTGCGGTTTTGCAGTTTTGGTGAATAGATAGGAGAAAATATATTGCCAAAAGATCCGTAGTTTATCGTTATTCATATTTAATGTCTGTTTAATCGTAATACAAATAAAGAAAGATATTGATAGATTTATAACAGCAAAAGAATGGAAATTTTACTGCATGGCAACACACGCCGTCCATAAAGTTTTGTACATTTTCGATTCAAATTTAGGTATTTATTTTTGGAAAAAAATTACGAAATAAATTTAAAAACGTTTGTTAAAAATGCAGTAATTTTTGGTTAAACCAGAAGTAATAAAAAACTATTAAATATATATCATATCTGGAGCATGGCGTCCCCCACCACCCTTGGCATTCCTAATATTCTATAAAGAAGAGCTGTTCGCCTCATTAATGATCCTTCACTTACAGACAGGCTTCATTTTCCTGCCCATCGTCAGGCTTTGGGGAATTTGTCGCTTTTTTATAGGTACTTCCTTGGCTTCTGCTCCGAAGAATTATCCAGTAAAATTCCTCCACTCACAGTTCCCAACAGAGAAACTCGTGGTGCCGCACGTATGCATCCCTATACGGTCCAGCTGTACAGGCCCCGAACTTTCCACTTTGTTGGTTCTTTTATCGCTACAGTTCCTGGATGTGAAACCAGCTGCCCGCGGAGGTCTTTCCTTCTTCCCAAAATCTTCAAGTATTTAAGTTTCTTGTCAACAAATTCTCTCCTACCTCGCTTAAGATACCCACGGTACGTTAGTATTAAGGCTTTTAGCTTTCGTAAATTGTCTAATACTTTAAAAACTATATTTCAAGTGATATACCGGCTTTTTAGGCGCCTATGCCGTAACGACCTCGCGGAGCTTCATATTCAGCTTTTAAAAAAATATAAATAATAAAGATAGAGTTCCAAAGGTAAGGACTTTTTTATTGGAAACTTTGTTTTAGAATATTTTTTCAAAATTCCTTAAATGTCCTTATTTTTAAAGTTGATAGCAAAAACTAAACACCTTATTTTTTCTAAATTTGTTTATAACAATCGCCATTTCTAGACGTCATTATGAATCGAATGAGCTATCGCACATATTTTTAGGAGCTTTAAGCTTGTCTATTTAACAAGTTCTTGAACTTGTTAAATAGAACTTGAAAATTGACAGATAGGGTAAAACAAGTGCTATACCATGGAACGTCCCTCAAACAGGCTTCTAATAAAAATACAGATATGCAAAAAGTCATTATTTAGTGAACCAAGCGGTTTAAACATCTGTAATAAAGCTCTAAGTATTTAAAATCGGGAAGCTTGTAATCCTAGCTTATGGCATGCATGAACTTTTGATTGTCGGATATGTTACATTGAGGCATTGTCAAACTAATACATATGTAAAAGTGCACTTTTAGACTGCATTTTAAATGTAATAGGGAAATAAAAGATCTCATGTACCTATTTTTTTTAAATACTTGGTTTTTGTTCTATTAAAATGCTTTTTATTTCTTTGAATACTCCACGCAGACTGAAAGCCTTGATACTAAAGTACATGGGTGTCTTAAGCAGTTTGTCAATACAAGACTTATGATAAGATAACGAAGAAAGTGGAAAGTTCGGGGCCTGTCCAATTGGACCGTATAGGAATGCATACGTGAGGTTTCGTTACAAATGGAGGAGCTATACTGGACAATTCGTCGAAAAAAAAAACTTTAAAAGTATTTATAAAAGAGCGATAGATCCCCTACATCCCGATAATGAGCAAAAAAGAAGCATTTTTTAAAGCAAGCGAACACCAATATTTTAACAGCTGGTGATCAATCCAGTGGTGCCCAGAACTTGTGCGTCCTGTTTTGCATTGTTCCAAAAGTGATATTTCTTAGAAGCTGTGAGCTCCAATTTTTTGTATTTAAAGTTGAAGAAGTTGCAACTTAATAATAATAAAAAATGTTGTGAAAATATTTGCTCTAGTAAACTGTATTTGTGTAAATACAGGACTGATGTTGACACATGTTATCTCATTTAATAAGATGGCTGAAACGTGACGTCAACACATCCATTACCAATATGGCGGAATGTGGTCACCCTTTATAGACCGACTCTGATTCACACAAAGTATATAATAATTTATGTATGTATTTCTAATAAAAGGGAAAATACTTTTAGCTCGAAAAATAAATCACGCTTTTTAAAGCTGCCGTGGCAATACAATGTGTTTATGCCAGTTAAGGCTATTCTCGAATGTCAGGTCCACAAGATTGAAGGTGCCTTTGCTCTGCAAAACTTGCTCGCTTATAAGTAAAGGATGATTATTTGATGATTGTTTTCACGACAAGGAACATGAATGTGTATTGGATTGCATTAAAATGGACGAGATTTTTGGCGTCCCAATCTAATATTAGATTAAGGTCCTGTGACAGAAATATCTTGCATTGCGTTTGCTTTCCAAATCGGGTTTAGAGATTTATTTAGGAACCTAAAAAAACGAGTGAAGGGTACTATCGTCGGCAAAACTATGAATGGAATTAGTTATGGACGAGAGAAGATCGTTAATGTGAAGAAGAAACAATGTTGGTGCCAGTACTGAGCCCTAAGGCACTTCAGCATTTATTTGGGGAAAGTTTGAAGATCCATCCACAATAACTAAAATACGTCAATCAGAAAGAACTAAAGAGCTAAGAACAAAGTTTAGTTGAATGACCGTAGAAGGGAAGTTTATTGAGGAGCGCGTCATGCCAGACATGATCAAAAACTGTGGATAGATTAAAAACAACAATCTGGGACTCACCGAGAAACTTAAAAGACTCTTGTGGCGAAATCCATACTGCCTGCCATGCAAAGTTTTATGTTTTTCTAAATACCTACTATAAATAGAATTTGTAAATTAATGAATTTCTTCATTACCTTACAAAAAACTAAGAGAAGTGAAAAAGGTCTATATTTAAATGGGACAGATTTAGATCCGTTTTTAGAAATCTTACCGGAAATATACAGGTATTGTAAGAAATTCAAAAGAACCTAGTTAAGATGGATGCTACAACAACAAGGTTAAAGTAGTCGAGGGAAAGGAAATTTATTTTTCAAGTGTAAGTATATTCATGGTGCTAATTTTTCAAAACAGATTTTATAAAAATATGTTAGTAAAAAGTCATAAGAACTAAGAAGTGTGTATTAATGTCATTTTATAAATAGTTTCTTTTTTAAAACAAACCAACAAATATCTTGTGCTAAAGAAAGGCATTCTCTCTGAGGGGTGTTATGGAAAATTATTATCAAGTTTCTTTTATTATAAGCATTTTATTTTAGGTGGCCATAAAAACCTGCAAGATAGTAACCAGAAGTAAAAGTTTTAAGTAACCAAAGTTTATAAACGTATACCCACTTAAACCCGGTAAAGTGTTTACATAGTTATCAGAAGTTATGCTTTAACTTACAAAGATAATACTTTGTTTTGTGTTAAATAGGCGTTTAAATTCTTTGGAGTGTCAGCATTAAAATCCCCAAAGATCAGATTATGTTTGTGCAAGTATTTATTTAGACGAGCCAAGAGAAATTTATAATTTTAAACATTTTTTGGGTACACAGGATGCCTCATCACATTAACATGCGATTACTTCTTTTAACAGCACATCATACAGGGCGAAAATATATATATTTTTTAACTTTTAATCACCTTATAGGATGTATTATGAACAGTAAATAACAACGGTATATAGCCAAAGGTATAGCTTCCCCTTTTCCTAATATTTTCCTAATTTTTTAATTATATTACTAACTTAATATTAAAATATTGGACCTTATGGAAAAAAATTAAACATTTGCAATAATTTTTGTGGGGAGTGTACCTTGCGTTGACCTTGCAGGGTATAGCGAAAACTAAAAGAGATAGAATAGATCTGATTGCACAATCTCAATTTTAATTTCTGAAACGAATTCAATAATAAAAGTAAATCATTGCTAACTTGATTCGTTTTATAGATACAAAGTGTTTTTTAAATGTTGTCAATTTGACCAGGCACTGGTAACTCGCTTGATATTAAAGATAGAAAAAAAATGTTAAAAAGTTTTAGGGATTTTTACGTAGAATTTACTGACTTTTTCATTGACTTTTATTTTAAAGTTATACCACAAAGTTGGGGTTTCTTAATGAAACACCCTGTATACTTTATCACTTATAGAAAGGTCTTTAAAAAAAAAAATAAAAATTAAAAAATATAACCTTATTAAGTAATATTTATTATCATACAGAAGAACTATATCTTACATTTATTTTTTAAGATTATGGCTTTCAAATGTTGGCCTTAACTGCGCCTAACATGGTCTGTTCTTAAGCGCCAAATCAATTCGTTAGAATATCACGTACACTCACACCTACTGCCGCTATGATTTCTGCACTACGTGCTAGATGTGGCTTATTTGGTCAAGAATTATCCAATAATGAAAATAGGAGTTCAAATTTTTGTGATGGTGCAGCCAATAGTCGGCTTAGTACGCCGATTATGCGTGGACCATAAGTTGCCCGAAGCGCACGAAACACATTTCTCAGAGAATGATCATTTTCATTATACAGTTGAACAAGTTTTAGGCGTTGTGCCGAGGGCTAAGTCTTTCCAGGATAAATTGTCAGACAGTACTGAAGACAAATACCATAACAGTTTGAAATTTGGACCCTCTCATCTATTCAAAAATACCAACTAGAAAAAGTACCACTAAATGAATCACCCCTTATTTAATTTTTTAAAGTTTCGTAAATATAGCTATCGTCAGGAGTTCGATAATAAAATAGCATTTATTAAATAAAACACCCTGTATAATTTATCACCAATAAAAATACATTTTAAAGAACTTTAAAAATTTACCACATTTTAAATGATTTTTTCAAACAGTTTCAGAAATATGAGTTTCAAATTCTTAGTGCGTATGTCTACTATTTTTAGATTTATATAGTCATATTTCCGAAACTATAAAAGATAGATATATCAAATGTAGATTTTGTTAAACCTCTTTAAAATGTTTTTGCAACAACAGTATAGTGTACAAGGAGTTTTAATTAAAAAAATCCTTATGATGGACATATCTCCGAAATTATTAAAACGTAGTTATATCAAATGTAATATTTTTTATAGCTTTAAAGGAGACCTTTTAACTGAGGATAAAATATACAAGGTATTTTATTACAAACCCAACTTTGTGTTATAACTTTAAAATTAAAGTCAATAGAAAAAATATATACGCCACTGATTTCTACATAAAAATCCCTAACACTTTTCTATTTACATTTTTTTTAATCTCTAATAACAAGTAAGTTATAAGTACCTGACCAAATTGACAATATTTAAAAACACTCTGTATCTCCGAAACGAATCAAGTTAGTCATGATTTTCGTTCACCACTAAATTTGTTTCAAAACCCAAATTAAGATTGTGCAATCAGTGTTCTACCTCTTTAAGGGGCCCACAGACGATCAATATTATTGCTTAAAATATTTTACAATTATATTGCTAGTCGTCCCCAAAGTATTTGCGCAATGACTTTATTTAATATATTGCTCAATAACTAGTTTAACATTTAATAACTGGTTAAAATATTGATAATAAAAAATTAGCTGCTATTACCATTGTTTTTGCAACATGTTTAAAAAGAAGATAACGCTTTTATTGTTTCTTTTATTGCTTTTAAACCAACATTTGTTTTTAAAAATCAAATACACTTTCGTATTTAAAAACTGAAATAATTGTGCAATATTATCCACACAATGAATCATATTGCATAATATAAATGAAACTTATTTTGATTGACACAATATATTGTACAACCTCTCAATATCGACAATAAACAGTGAATAATATTGTACAATATGAAATATTGCGCAATAATATTTATCGATTTCGATCTACCTTGCAAGGTCAAAAAAGCCACCCTGTACTCTAATATAAAAAAATCAATTTAAGGCCTATACATTTTTTTCTGTGTCAATCACTTTTATTTTAAAAAATTATCCTAATAAAGATCCCAAATTCTTGATGATTAAATTTTTGCAGAGACTGGAAAGAATATCCTTGACCTTAAATAAACCTTTTAAAATGTATTCTTAACGAAAAAGATACTTTTTCTTGCTGACTCCGTGGGATTTTGCGGGATAAGATATGAGAAGAAATATTTCTGAATTAGTATAAAATAAGAAGATAATAAAGTTATATCTGATTGTGGTAAGAACCAAAATCAAAAAGGGGAAATTAAGGAATAAAATTAAGTTTTAAATTTCCTAAAAAATATAAAAATATAAACAGCAAGTTATAAACTAATTTTTGAAATAAAATGTAAATTTTAACTTACTTAAAAGATTTAAAAGGTCTTTTACAAAGTGTGTGTGTTTTTTTTAATAATGAAGGCGCTCTGTAAATTGTGAATATTTAAAAATAACACTTGTGTTTATACTTATAAAACTGATATACATGGTGTTTATTAAAGGTCTGTACAAAATACCACTACAAACTTCTTGGGTCAGAATACAACAATGCTACTACGATACGATACGATACGATACGATACTATACGATACGATACGATACGATATGATACGATACGATACGATACTACTTTCGTGGACTTCTGTTGTGTGCCACCAAATGCGGTAGTAACCGATGACACAAATTGATATGATTTGTTTTTGTCCCTACAATGGTTGTAGCACTTTGCTTTTTAATTTTTACTATGTGAAATTAAATATCCTTTTTAGTTTCTTCAAGTTAAACACATATTTTTTAAAAGAAAATTGACAGTCACTGATTAAACTAACTAAGACCTTTCAACCAAACTATTCCATTAAAAAAAATATCCTAACTTTGTGTTATACCTTTAAATAGGGGTCGAAGGAAACAAAAATACATTATCTTTGCTATATGTAAAGATTTATCTCAAAACGAGACTTTTAATAAGTTTTAAAGGGGGAGTACAAGTCGTCTGCCAAACCACAGACTAACTGATTTTACAGACAACAGACCAACTGGTTTAGCAGAACAAGGGATCTGCCAACAGACCCTTTGTCTATGGTTTGGCAGACTACTTGGTCTGTGAATTGGCAGACCTCTTGATCTGTGGTTTGGCAGACCACATGGTCTGTGGTATGGGGGGCTTCTGGCTCTGTGGTTTAACAGATCACTTGGTCTATAATTTGACAAACCACTTGGTCTGTGGTCTGTCAAACCATAGACCAAGGGGTCTGTCAAACCACAGGCGAAGAGGTCAGCCAAACCATAGACCGTGTAAATGGGCCTTTAACCTTAATAAATTACCAGCATAATAAAATGTCTAAGTGTGGCAAAAACCAATACTCACGAAAAATGTTTCAGATTTTCCCACATCGGCATCGGTTCTCTTGTCCAAAAACATTGAGGTCAAAAAATGCTATAGGCTGTCTTTTAATTGTGAACTATACAGACAATGTATGGCTCAAAATCACCAAGGTGGAAAACTTCAATACTGATTTTTTTTAATTGCAAGCTATAATCATAATAAGTAGTTTAAACTGTCAATTAGCTTGTAATTAAAGAGTAACCTGAATAACCAAGCATAAAATTTAGAACTTTTTAGTAATTTCGTTTTTTTTAACAGAACTTTTGCTATAAGCAGTCATTCCGGAGCGTAGTTCTAAATTTAATTAAACCTTTAAAAATATTTTTTTATATTTTTTTATTAAGACTGTAGAATAGGTCAATATAAATTATTGTTAATAAATTTAAACATTTATAAATTATACGTACGAAATCCTTTAAAACCATAATATACTGGAAGAAGATGAAACATTATTTTTTATATGTGTACAATTTAAGAAATACAAAAATATTGGCAACATTTATAATTAAATTAGCTTTACATGCACTAAATTAGAATGTTTTTATGGGACTATGATGTTTTAGCAAGAAGATCTAAAAATGTATGCATTTAAGGACATTTTATTACTATTACCAAAATGACCCGTATTTCCGGAATGCTATATTCAATAAATTTGTTAGAAAATATTATATTTAACTGTATTTTAAAATGTTTTTGGGTTTTTTCCATCTTTTGTAAGATTTAGTTTTATTTGTTAATAAAGTCTATAAACAGTTTAGTAAAACAAGATTAATTTTTCCCATTTACACGATATTATTAACTCGACCTCTAAACACATCCTCCTATGCCATCCAGGGGGCATTTACCATTAGCAGGTTACTACAACTACATTTTTATAAAAAGATAGATTGGTTTGTTTACGGTATTAGGATTATCATTTTCAGGAATGTTCCCTGAATGACGGTTCCTGAGATAACAATTTTAAATTTACGCACGATTTTTTTAGAGCGGCCATCTTGAAAACTGTCCGCTACGGTAAATGTTAAATATTTAGGGTATTTTTGCTATGTAATAACCAAAAATGTGTTTTTTTTTCATTATTTTAAGCTAATAACTAATCTAAAAGTAAATATCACCTAAGGAAAATTTATTAGGTGAACAACACTCTTAACAGCCGATTATATTTTGGTTCCCTTTCTATTGAGCACTGGGAACTAATAGTTGCGGTCACTGTATATTAATTAGGCAAAATCACAAGTGCGTTTAC
This sequence comes from Listronotus bonariensis, assembly GCA_014170235.1. NCBI lineage: Eukaryota > Metazoa > Arthropoda > Insecta > Coleoptera > Curculionidae > Listronotus > Listronotus bonariensis. The sequence goes on along the minus strand of JACEGR010001237.1, from coordinate 139,968 downwards.
TGAAGCGATAAATAAATGTCCGGAAAATTTTTTTGCATAATTCTATAAAAAAATATTTTTTTCAAATAATTTGTCCAAAATCTAGTAAATTATAAAAATGTGCTAGTCATAAGTAATAAAAAATATTTATATTCGATAAATTAATATATTTTTTTAATCTTTGCTTTTACAGATTGTACTTTGGGACGCGTTTACGAAATTACTTTTTGTTTATAATATTTTAAATATTATTAAATATACCAAATTTTAAAACATATTGTGTAGTGTCGTGATAAAACTAATTAATTTTAATATTTTGCTAAATTTGCTTGGTCAATAAAAATACGTTTGATATAATTTATTTGCTTCCAAAACAAATTTCCCACCTTGGTAATTTTAGGCCGTATATGATATGTGGTAAGTCACGGTGTGTTTGCATTTTAAAAATATGCAATACCTATTACCTTATTATTTTATTTGCCTTTTTAATTTTTACTATTTACCTTGTATTAATTTAAAAAAATATTTGTTTTAGATTTTCGCGTTAACCTAATCTTTACTTTCTTTATAGTGCTGCATAGCAGTCATTTAATTGCTTGATTGCATATTTTCTTTCATATGAAGAAAGTAATTTTTGTCGTACAATAAAATTAATAAATTTACGACTTCACTTTCACAAGTAATGGCCACACCACGTTACCATATCAGTTCCCGTCCATACTGAAGTCAAGCGACGTTGGGCACGGTTAGTACTACGGATGGATAACCGCTTGTGTATTATTATGGTAAAGAAAGTTTTTTCAAGTAATAAAACTGAATGCTCTTTTTTCCAATTGGTCGCTCAAAAAAGCGATAGATAAAAAAATGACCTTATTAACGGTCTCTCTACATTTCAAACCACTCTGGCACTATACGCTTTGAACTATTTTCTCGAAATAGCGTAAATTATTATGTGGCAATACCAAAGACTTTTTTAGTCGCCAAGTTTATTAATTTCATAGGTCCACAAAATAAAAAAAATGGTCTGTACTGTGTATTGGATAAAAATTTTTTGACGTATTTTTTGCTGCTGAACACGAATCTTAAGTCAAAACTAAAGGTTTCTGGCTTAATTTTAATTAAAACAAATCCTTTACTAATAATTTTTATTTGTTCTTCAAGTAATTTAAAGTGACTTGTTTTATTAAGTTACTCTTGGTCCTTATGCAACAATAGTATCAATAATTTCGTATTACTAAAGAAAAGCTTCTATTTCAAACTAAAGTTTTAAAAATAATTATATGGGTATACCACTTACTTAGAAAAATATTCTATGTTTTTTCCTGCACAATAACCAAGTAAGAGCAGCACTTTTAATGTTCTAACAAATATACAAAGCATTTTTGTCAAGCTTAATCTATTGTTTTATGTATATCTCTTTGTTTAAATAAAATATATTTTTCTACTTATCTCTGTTCCCTTTTTTTCCAAACTTTAAGTGTAGTATAGGTAAAAGTCCACAAATAATCGCATCGTAGCACGATCGTGTCTCGTACGGTCTGAAACATGCCCAGAAAATGAAATCATACCTGAATCGGATATCGCCGATGTTCCCGAAGCAAGCTGTGAGTTTACTGGCGTTACCTTTTATTTTAGTTCATTACGTATAAAAATTTAAACTTAGTTGTTAAAGGGCAGTTGTTGTAAATAAACAACGCAAGGAAAAGTGATTGAATAAGTATTAAAGCGTGTAATTTTTTTTTTGTTACATCTCGTAAATAATATGTAAATAAAACTTAAAAACTTTGATATTCTTTGTTTTATAAGTTTTTTTAAATTAATATATCGGGAAATCAAATAAACTAATGTTTGTTTACTTGTGCGGGGTATGTGTCGGGCACGAAACGGTGATATTAAGCCTACGGCATTTATTAAAACGGTACATTTCAAAACCAAGTCACGGCCGTGCTACGGTGTCGGACTCGGTGTGGTTATATGTGGCCAAACCTTAAAACTGTGTTACCTTATTTGTAAAGATTTAACTTATGGTTAGGGGTAATTTAACGTGGTATAATTGACTCATATTCCTGCAGTTTGATTAAATACAAATTTTTTGCACCGCATCCCCCTACATTTCACCGATGACGGCCACGGGCTCGTTACGGTTATGTGAGGCTCGACAATAAAACGCACATTTTTGCTATAAAAATTTATGAACAAGAAATTTGCACTACGTAGTAAAAATCTTAAAATTCTTTGAATATTGCAAAGACAGCATGTTTTTCGTTTTCCACGACCCCGAATTAGCCCATTTAAAATCTTAAATTTTTTTAAATATTATTTTAAAGATGTGTGCAAAATTATAACAAAATTGGTTGATAACTTTTCAAGCAATTGTGTGCAGTTTTAAATGCAGCTCTTACTTGGTTATTGGGCAGAAAAAAAACATATAATATTTTCTAAGTAAGTGGTATACCCATATAATAATGTTTAAAACTTTAGTTTGAAATAGAAGCTTTTCTGTAGTAATACGAAATTATTGCATGAGGACCAAGAGTAACTTAATAAAACACGTCACTTTAAATCACTTGAAAAACAAATAAAAAATAATAGTAAAGGATTTGTTATAATTAAAATTAAGCCAGAAACCTTTAGTTTTGACTTCAGATTCGTGTTCAGCAGCAAAAATACGTCAGAAAATCTTTATCCGTTACACAGCACAGACCATTTTTTGTATTTTGTGGACCTATGTAATTATTAGTCAAATAATTATTTTTCACCCTGTATTAAAGACATTTCTGATTTGTTTAAAGAAAATTAAAATATTCTTTGTATTAAAAATAAATCATTATTTGAACAATCACTTTTAGACCAATTAGACCTGGTTGTAAGACCATAAATAATGCTTTAAAGGACGATTAAGCATTAATCACTGGATAAGATTAATTATTTTACCTTGTGGCTGATAAATCATTGATTACTAAGATCGTATCAGTCTTGTTAAACAACAATTACTCAACAACAATTCGGTTGTACTTGCAAAATATCAGATAGACGATAATAAAAATACAATTAAATATATTTACAGGGTATAAGAAAATAAATGGAAATAATTCCTTACTTTCGTAAAAATATACAAAGAGAAATCTCCCTTTTGGACAGCTAAAAAAAAACTCCTGCTTTTTAGGTCACTTACTTTTATCTGTCAAAAAGGAAGATTTCTCTTATGTATATATTTACGACAATAACAAATTTTTTCCATTTATTTTCTTATATCTTACTTGCCGACATTGCATTTCAGTACCGTATCAATGGTTAGATTATATCCTACCGTCAAACATCGACGCTGTTTGTATAAGATACTCTTGCTTTTCATGCTATTCACCGTGGACCCGATACAGCCACTTTGACAAGTCCTATGAGGTGGGTGAAACGCGTCACTGAAGAGGGTCCCGGTGAATGACATGAAAAGCAGAAGTTGTCGAAACCCAGGGTGTTAAACTTTTAAGGGGTGAGGTGGATTTAAAAATTTTAAAAAATGTACTTTTTGTTTGTTGTCTTACTAAATAGAACAATATGTTTAAAATATTCTTCTAAAATTCAAATCGATCTAAGTAAAAGTCTTAGAGACAGGCCCTTCAAAAGGGTTAAACGATCTTTAAAATGAGATAATAATCTCGAATAATATCTCATTTTGAAGACACACACCCTCGTGTTACTCACCCCTAAAATTAAAGGGTGAATCACACCCTTTCCAAAAAATTAATTGATATGTAATATTGATTTTTTTTCTTTGTGACATTTCACGAAGGCTTATGCCAGTGTACCGTGAGTGCCGGGTTATTGGATGCTTAACCCATTTTTTACCCTGTTCCGTCAACGTTACCCAAGCACTGAAACATGCAGTTTTGCATTTCACATCACCTTTTAGTCAACGCGGTAGTGCCACCACGAACGTTATTAGTTTTAAAATAACTACAACCTAGGATTGGCAGAATACTACTGTGAGGTGACGAGCTATTAAAATCCGCTGGAGGAAACCGAGATTCGAACACGGGTCGCTGCGGTGAGAGGCTGGCACGTTAGGCCCTGCACCAAGCTCGCCACATTGTTTAATTTTTATTATATCCTCTCAGTTTAAAGTAGCTTGCTTTTACAGGTAATTTAATATTATATATTAAAAAATAAGAACCATAATTTTGACAACCTGTCACAACAGAAATAATAGCAGAAACTTTAAACTTGGCAGTTGAAATCAAGGTCAAGATATTGTATCATTCGAACCCTCTTTCTGTTTAAAATTAACAGTGCGAGTCTCACCCCTACTAGATGGTTGCAGTTCAGGGGATTAAAGTGCCAAAACAATATTTCCTTCTTAAATAAAAAATTGACGGGTCCAAGCGTTTTTCTTAAATGACCTGATATGCCCAAAATTAGCTTTGTTTTGTTTTTAAATGGCCACCCTGTCTGTTTATATAAAGTTTTGTTCCTACTTTTAAAGTTTTTCGGTAGAGTTACTGGCCACCCCTGTATATTTTGTAATTTAAAAAAGGTAAAATGTAAAGGAGTCAACAAATCTATACGTACGTACTTCTCATACCTGTATGCCTATAAAAAAACATATACAGAAAATACCACACAAGAGCTTTTAAAAATTCCGAAATTTTAAAAACACTAATACCATGCCTGAAAAGTTGAAAATTTTCAGCTACTAGTAATTATTTAACCATTTCAAAGGGCTATAAATACATGCACATTGGGATTTTGTTTAAAACTTTGTTAAAAATTCGCTTTTGTGCTGTTCTCGACCAGTGGCGTGCAATGGTATTTACAGTAGGATAGAAAAATCTTTAAAAAGGTAAGGATCACTTACACACAGTCACCCTGATTCGAGGCACTCATTATATTTAATTTTATAAGATTTACCCACTAAACAAAAAGAAAAAGTTTTACTAACTTCTCTTTTTAAAAATAACTCCTGAAAACACAAAAATTATAGTCGAGTGTCACGCTCGGGTCAGGTCGCCCGCTGGAAAGCAGTGCTTTTGATCCCTGCAAGAATATGTCCTTAGCCATGTACACCAAAGGTAGCAAATTTGTGGTGTAGATAGATTGAATTTTATTTCTTTTCTTATAATTTTTCCGGAATTTGCAATATTTTTTGTTATAATGCCAAAATGTGCATTTTTGTGGAAATGCTCGCGAAATTATTTAAAACGCCGCATAGTCCGATGACGTAGTTGGAGTGTGCCTACGTCAAAAAAGATACAAGCTACGACATCCCTTTTGTCGTGACGCTTTTTACATAAGCACTGGCAACATTGTAAATTGAGATTTAACTCGAAAATTGTGGACTAAATTTTAATCAATTTTAAAAATTATTTACAAAAATGAACATAGAAATTTTTTTTTATTGTAATTTTTCCGGGTTAGTGACGTATTTAACTAATAATTAAAATAGTCTTTTACCATTATAAAATTTTGGCTAAGAGCCTATTTGTACATATCATTTCAAACTGTTTTGTGATCTTTTTAAAGAGGATGCTTGTACAGAGTACAGGGGTATTAAGAAAATTTACTAGAATTAGCATCTTGTGGAGGCGAATGACTCCGGCGATGGGACTATATAGTTTTTTATATTATTAACTAAGTATATGTATAATGCCTTGAAATATGAGAAGCAGTATAGCAGGATCTTTAAATAATTAATAAATATATGTAAATTAGTAATTTTTCTAGGGTAGGCAATGCTTTTATACTTTAATTGTATGCACGCCGTTGTTCTTGACGTAGATTTTTTTATCGATTGCCACCACTTCTAATTACGCCACGAATTTAACATTCAGGCTATTTAACAGGATGGTAATAATGGAATAAAGGCACTTAATAATTATTGCAAAATCTCTAATTGAGATACTATGACTAAGCATTAATTTTAGTCCTGATTATTTCCACTGGCTGACTTCTGTTCAGTAGCCAAAACATAACATTTCAATTTACTGGTCTGCAAAAGAAACTTTTTTATCTTCCTTCGAGTTATTACACACGATTTTTATGGATTTGGTACTCGTTTTTGTGTTATATTTTTTTCCAAAGCGCATTTTTAGCTTTAAATTCAAATCTAAAATTTAATAACTAAAGAACTAACTGACATGATTCGTCCCAAGACTTAAAAACAAATTAAATAGTGTATAAGCCTGTTACGTTTTACTTAGTAGTTTTCTCTCTTTTTATATTTCTTGTAGAGGTCTTACGGCAAATTGACCAACAAAAATCTGCAAACATTGCTTCTGAACATTTCTCGTTTTATCGCTTCTCTATTATGCAATTAATGTGATTAAATACTTAATGCTTTAACCATGTTTATCTACTACTACTGCATTCAGAATAGCAAAAAAAATCAAGAAAAAGTTTTAAAAATAGATTTTGAGGACCACGTTATTTCAATTTAGAAAAGAATGAGAAGTTCGCGATACCGTTGTAAAAACGCGTTTAATGGTCTTTTTAACATAATTTAACTCAATTTTAAAATAAGTGCCCCTTAAAAGCTTTCGAATTTGCAAGCCTACAAAGATACATTTTTTTTGTTTTTTGCATCACTGTCTTGAGGAAATTTTAAGTCGTAAGTACTGAAAACCTTCACCATTTTTATTTATGACCTTTATTAAAAAAATATAAGACTTAGCTCTATAGGGAGTAGGGGAAAATATTTTCTTTACTTGGAACCAATGATGACCAATTCCAACCTTATGTTTTTATAAGTCTTTTTTATTTTTGTCTGGTATTCTTATTGAACAACTGCCATTGTTTCAATATCTAGATTCAAGAAGTTAAGGCTTTGATTTTAAGAGTTTTTGTTATCAAACAAGATCATTTTACTCAAACTGAAGAAATTGTTTTTGAGCTAGTGGTATAGAAGATTAATAATAAGTGGCAATTTGAAAGGCGTTTTTTATTTTGTAACAACACCGTACATCGGTAAATTTAACCCTAAATCTACTATTTAAACTATGTTTGTGTTTACAAGTACGATCTGTATGTAAAGTAGTATTTATGCAAGAACGTCACACAAAAACCTAAAATTATAGCAAGTATATAAAAGGCTTTTACACAAAATTTTGATGTGATAGCAAAAAACTAAAGGCAGATGTATAACTGGCAGCCTTAATGCTTTATGATTATCATCTTTTATTTTAAGAAGAATTTCGTTGACTATGACTCGCTTACGCAGTCCAGACATGCGACTCCTCCTTGACAAATAAGTTTTGAAATTTTTATTACAAATTGGTTTTAAATTTTCCCTTATACAAGTAAAATTATCAAAAACTTAACCCTCACATAAGTAAAAATATCTTTTTGACCTCCTTTATTACAAATTTAACATTAATTAAAAAAAAATCAATTCTGAGGTAATTCCAAGGTTTAGAAAAATACAAAAACCTTTTTAAACAGTTAATAACCTTTCTTATTATAAAATAATAATTAAATTTAATTTCTTTTAAAGCAATAATAACTTTTATTATATTATGCAAGAGCAGAATAGTTCTTCATAATGTATAAAAGTTTTAATTTTCTTAAAATGTTAGATAAACTTTTAAATTTTATTCTGGAGAAAAGCCAAATAATATTTTGTTTAAATTTAATCTCACAGAAAACAAATAAAACATAAAATACTTTATTATATGGCTAAACATTTTTTACTATACTTTTATCTGGTTAAGACACCTAATAGGTGTATCTTTTACCAGTTAATTTTTTCAAAAGTAATGTCAAACTCTAAAATGTCCATCAGACATTTCATTTTTAATTTTTTCAGTTTTCTAACAAGTTTATAAGTTTTTAGGTAAACTGTTTACCACATTTTTGGTAAACTATTTACCACATTTTTTTTTCAACCGAGTGCCAATGAACCTTTGTTTATAGATTGAAAGCTTTGTATTGTAAGTAACTTAATATTGAATATTTTATTATTTTATTTCTTTTAATGTAATAATAACTTTTATTATATTGTGTAAGAGCAGAATAGTTCTTCATAATGTATAAAAGTTTTAATTTTCTTAAAATGTTGGATAAACTTTTAATTCTGGAGAAAAGCCAAATAATATTTTGTTTAAATTTAATCTCCCAGAAAACAAATAAAACATAAAATACCAAGTTTATTTCTGTTTGTTTTTAGTAGAAAGTGTCATTTCGATTACAATGGTCTACCATTTGTGTTTTTTTTTTGACATCCCATATTTTAATATTTTTAATTTTTAATTTAGAGTATTATTTAAGGGTCTAGTTTCAAAATGTAACTTTTCCAAATTTAGATTTTCATGTTATATTTAATAAAAAATAAACAAAGAATCTATACATTGAATGTAATTTATTCTTTTTAAGCATGACAACCCTGTCATGGATGTAGTCATGGCATAAAAAGTGATTTATTTAAATTCAGCTTGGAAAAATCAAACTATTGGGACATTAATTTTACTGTTTTAATAAAAAGTCTAAATGGAGATTGTACACTTTAAAAATAGGTCCCTCATTTATACTATTAAACTGTAGATTTTGGGCCAAGCAGTCACAAAAACTAAATGTAACTATCTATTTTGTCGTGAGTACTTAGGTCAAAATTCATTGTTTTACTTACTTTATGGGATTGTGCATATGTTGAGGTTAGATGTAAAACAGTAGCAAATGGCATGCTATTGTACTTAGAGTGGCATTTTTTACTAAAATAAATAAAAATATACCTAATGTCTCATTTAAAATGAGAAAGTTAGGGTCGTTTCCGGCTAAACTGAAAGAAACAAAAAACAACTGATTTCACCAATAATGTACATTTAGGTGTTATACCTAGGTAAAAAGTTGTATTTTGATATTTAAACAAATAAAAAAGTGATAGGGGCTAGGGTATTGTACATATTCTCGGAAACTACTAAACCAATTTTGTAAAGTCTGTTAAAGAGAGAATTTGAAACCCTTTAAAATAAGACAACATTTGACCCCCTTTTTCATTTAAACTTTTTGATGTTTGTGTTGGTAGGGGGAGAAAATAAGCCTGAACAAGTTAATTTTGACACCAAATGTGTACAAATAAAAATCGACGAAGTTTCGTGTTTTTTTTAAAGTATACGAAAAACGGAATTTTTAAAGTAAGCCTCGTTTTAATTGAAATGCAGTGTATGAGTATTTGCTTTATTCATAGATATAAAAAATAAAAATTTACCGTTCATGCAAATTAAATCCTCGTTTTTATTTTTCGTTTATTTCCCATCAATTTTATAAAACAATAAACCTAAAATGAAGTATTTGAAATTACACAATTCCATTAATTCATGCAATTATACAAAAATAATGCCAATTGTATTTTAGATAAAGCCCAAAGTCCATACACAATACAGTTTTTTTTTAAACACAATGGAAAAATATACAATTTAAAAGTTAAAATTGTGATACATATTTTTTTAAATAAAAATACCTAAATAAGACTAGCAACACATTTAAAATTACATTGTTATTTAAATATATCTTCAAAAATTATTCCACTGATTTTTTGGATGGCGAAATATCTTCCTAAGGTAATTAAACAAAGAGCACCTTTTGCTTTAGGTAAAAAGAAAAGTAGCTGTCAAAGCTTAAAAAATATAACCAAAAAACTATTTTTAATGTAGGTAAAGACCCCTCTAGCGGCGCACAATTAATACAGGATGTTAGGGAAATAATGTTCATAACTTTAAGAGGTGATTTCTTGCATTATTCTAATTAAAAAAATTATTTATAATAAAGGGTGTTTTTTAGGTTGGATAGAACTTTACATGGCAACAACTGTCAGACTTAACTGTCAATCTGACACTGTACATAAAATTTATTTTCAGTATACTTTTGGCAAATCATCATGAATAAACTTACGCTTGACCAACGTTACCAAATTATCCAAATTTACTTTGAAAATCAGTCATCAGTTCGCCAGACTCATGGAAGACTTCGTGAATTTTATGGGCCACACGATCGTCCATCTGAGTTAATAATTCGTCGTACTGTGGATAGATTTCGTACCACGTATGGATGATATTGATCCAGACGAGATGTGGATGCAACAGGATGGCGCTACATGCCACACGGCGAACGAAACTATCGCCTTGTTGCAAACAGGGTTTGGCGACAAATTAATTTCGAGAAATGGACCTGTTACCTATCTACCCTGATCCTGTGATATTACGCCCCTAGATTATTTTCTGTGGGGATACGTCAAGTCATTAGTGTATGCTGACAAACCAGCAACGATAGAAGCCTTAGAAGCCAACATTACTCGTGTTATTTATGATATACGACCGAAAGTACTCGAAAAAGTCACTCAAAATTGGACTAAAAGAATAGCCTATCTGGTAGACTGCCGCGGTGGCCACATGCCGCAAATAATTTTTAATCGTTAATGTAATAAGTTGTTCTTTTACATACCATTATGTTTTCGATCACAATATATTTAATTTCATATTTTTATAGATTAAAGTTATATCATCGTTAAAAAAACACCCTTTTTAACTATGATATAATATGTTCGAAATTCAGCCGTTTCGGAGAAAAAAATCTGGACTTATTTTTTTTAAAGTCATATAATAAAGTAATATTTTACCTAAATTATTTAATATTATATTCTTAATAGCGTAAAATAAATGAATACATCATATTTATTAATTAACTTTCTCTAAAAAATTTTTTTCTTGCATATTAAATACAATTAAAGAAATACAAACAAACAAAATCCCTCACTCAATTGGAAACGTCGGACGTGACTTTTGCATTATGTCGGTAGGCAAAAAATAAATACCTCCATCGGGAAAAAACTGTTAGATATTTTTTTACATACAAAAACATGCAAGTCATGTTTACCTGAATTGAAATTACATTTTATTTTTAGCATGTATTACTGTATCAGTGCGTGCATTTTGATACGAAAGAGATGTTTTTAGTACGCGAGTGTTTACGAAGAGGCTCATTGCAATTTTAAAGAAGCTAAACGCATTTACGAATAACATTTTTGAGATCGATGGCTACCAGCTTGAGTCTAACATTCTAAAGTTGGAGTGGAAACCAAAGAACAAATTTTGAATTCAATTGACGAGGATTTGACACGGAGGTCAAGAAGTATTGTGATTACTGATACATTTAACTGTAACTTTTGTGATTTACGGATGTTGTGTTTTTCCCTTATGTGATGCATTGCATTGTTTTAAATAAGTAACTGATAATCGTAAAATTGGTGGTGTATATCGCCACGTATCGGAAAGTCCTTCCTTTTTTAAATAAATGTAATATTATAAACGGTGTTTTTTAACGATGATATAACTTTAATCTATAAAAAATATGAAAGTAAATATATTGTGATCGAAAACATAATGCTATGTAAAAGAACAAGTTATTACATTAACGTTTAAAAATTATTTGCGGCATGTGGCCACCGCGGCAGTCTACCAGATAGGCTATTCTTTTAGTCCAATTTTGAGTGACTTTTTCGAGTACTTCCGGTCGTATATCATAAATAACACGAGTAATGTTGGCTTCTAAGGCTTCTATCGTTGCTGGTTTGTCAGCATACACTAATGACTTGACGTATCCCCACAGAAAATAATCTAGGGGCGTCACATTACAGGATCTGGGTAGATAGGTAACAGGTCCATTTCTCGAAATTAATTTGTCGCCAAACCTTGTTTGCAATAAGGCGATAGTTTCGTTCGCCGTGTGGCATGTAGCGCCATCCTGTTACATCCACATCTCGTCTGGATCAATATCATCCATACGTGGTACGAAATCTATCCACAGTACGACGAATTATTAACTCAGATGGACGATCGTGTGGCCCATAAAATTCACGTCATTCTATGTCTTCTATGAGTCTGGCGAACTGATGACTGATTTTCAAAGTAAATTTGGATAATTTGGTAACGTTGGTCAAGCGTAAGTTTATTCATGATGATTTGCCAAAGTATACTGAAAATAAATTTTATGTACAGTGTCAGATTGACAGTTAAGTCTGACAGTTGTTGCCATGTAAAGTTCTATCCAACCTAAAAAAACACCCTTTATCTAAAGTGGTATTAAATTTAAAATATTAGCCACAAAAAGTGTGTAAATCTATTCAGCAATTTCAAGGCATCAAAAATATCATACCAACGTAAAGAATTCGATAAGTCAGTTGCGGTTCTCGTGCTCTCGTATCCCTGTTGTGTTGCCACGTTAAAAATGTTTAATAAAATGTATTTATAAACGATTTAATTTTCTAGAAAACGATTAAATTTCGGACATTATTTATTATAAACTGCTTTGCCTAGAAAAATCGAAGAAATCACCTCGTAAAGTTACGAACATTATTTTCCTAACATCTTGTATAAATCATTACTATAATGATCAACCTAGTCCGACCTATATCGGATTTTATTTAAGCAACAAATAATTAAAAAAACAAGCATTACAAAATTGAACTTTGAGAAGTTGTTACTCGAAAACAAATGACATTTTAAAATAAAAATATAATTTAAACCTTAAGCATTATTATATCATTTAAAATCATCGCCTTAAGCTGTAAATTTAATTTTTGAAGACACAAAAATACTTAAAACATTAACCCGAAGCTTCCCAAACTGGGACGTCGCAGTGTCCTTCCAGGGGCGTCGCGTGTTGAAGGGACAAAAACGTAAAGTAGGGGGTGTATTAAAATATTGGAATACAAACATTGGTCAATATGGTAAACGTGGGTATTCCGACCCAAAAGAGGGTAAAATATATCAGCGACAACCTTTTTGCTCTTTAAAATTTTAAGGACTAAAAACAAGCGGCTGTTGTTGCTTTTAAAAAATCTGTAGCGAGATTTTTTTTGCTCTTCAAATTTTTTGTAAGGGTGCCGTGAAAGAATAGCATCCATCCATCCAGTATCCAAGGGCGTCACAATACAAATAAGTTTGGGAACCCCTGCATTAGCCGTAGCAATAACCTTTTGCTCTAAGGTCGTAAAAGATGTTAAAGAATCAACAAAATATTTTTTAATTTTAAATATTTTTAAGTTTTTCGTGAATAATAAAAAGGCCGTTTTATGCCCTCGTTCCAATAAAGTTTTGGCTAAAAATTCCGCTTTCTGAAGTTTTCTTGCTTTCAGAAATGTTCTTTCTTTAAAGCTTTATCCAAAAACTTCGACATCTGTTACATTTTTGGGTTTAATATTAGAGTTAGAAAAAATGACATTATAAGAGCTTTTTTAAAATATTACTTTACCAGAATTTTCATTATTTGCTTAAAAATAATGAGTGTCGACTCGTAGGGAAGAGCCTTGTAACACTGTCCTTCCTTAAAATGTTATAAGAAAATTTTAAGGGGCATTCTGCAATGTAGAATAATGTTAGTAAATCCTTTGAAAATATGTTGAAATTTCCCTGGTTACCAAGTTACAGGGGTTAAAAGTTCAAGTTTTATTTTTGTTTTTTAGCCATCGAGCTCTACAGATTATTAAATTTTAAGATAAAAGTAATTTCTTTTAATACCGCCAGAGGGCACTTTACCTGAAACATAAAATTTATTTACCTCATATCTTTTTACTTTGACAGATATTGCAAAGCCAAGGGCGACATTTTAATGACAATTATTAAAAATCTAAAAATAATGTACTCTTTATTAAAGTCAATAAACCCCACCGTTTAGCCACCAATTGACATCAAACTTTCTATGAATTTTAACCAAATTACCAACGAATTTAAATATAATTAGCTAATCAAGTCGCCTGGTCTCAAATTATGCCTGCGACAGCCTGTATATAGGTGTAATTTTTGTCTATTTTTATGTAAGAATTCAAGTATTTATTTATTATTTTGTCTTTATAATTTGTTTAATTCTTAATTACATTCATTTATATATTCATTCTCACTACTATTATTACCGTACGCTAAATATAATTGCTACATGTCTCTTATCTTAAAACACGTATTAGCGTTAAGTGATTCTTTTTGCATCTCGCCTTTTTTACCACTGGAAAGGAAGCAAGTCCTATCAACCATTCAGGTGAAATTCGTTTATGCTTTATCTGTTGTTTAAATCTCTCTCGTACCCGTTTTTGGCCACGTTTGAATTTATTCGAGACTTGGTCCGAGTGAAAAAGAAAACTTTCTCACTAAACTATCGAAGAAGACGGATTGCTGAAGACGACTACATCTCAACAAGGTAGGTGATTTCAGTGATTACGTAACACTCAAAGGTCCTTCGGAAAATCTCAAATATAACTTTAATTTCTAAAATATTCTATTCAAATCAAGTATATAATTTTTAAAATTTTTAATTGTCTTTAAAATGGCGCCCTCGGCTTTGCAATATCTGTCAAAATAAAAAGTTATAAAGTAAATAAATTTAATGTTTTAGGTAAAGTGCCCTTTGGCGGTATAAAAGTACTTTTATTCTTAAATTTTAGAATCTGCAGAGCTCGATTTATATGCCGAATTTCAGGTAGAAATAAAAATAGAATTTTTAGCCCTTGTAACTTAGTAACCAGGGCGATTTCGACATTTTGTCAAAGGACTTACTAATATTATTTTACATTGTAGAATACCCTTTTAAAATTTGCAAAAAAACGCATTTTTGAACACCCTGTATATATTTATATTAATTTTTTATATTTACTATAAATAAATACATATTGTTTAGAAGTGTTTTTTTCTTTACTTTGTTTAGGTATATTGTTTTAATATTTAGTATTCTTACTTATATAGTTACCTTATTAGTAGACATTTTTATAAGCGATCAGTGTTACAATTTAACATAAACACACATTTTTAGACTATCACTAAAACGATTATTGTACACATATATTACAAACATAGCGACACAAGTTTAAAAATTCCTTATTAAAGACAGCAGCGGTTACGACTATTATTTTAATAAAAAAATTTTATATAATTAAAATTATTTTGAGGAATTTATTTCTTTTCAACAGTTTACGAAAGTGACATCTATGGTATGTTAAAAAATAAAATAAATATATACAATAAGTTCCTAACAAGGCCGCCAGACGTGAACTGATTCCTTGGACGCGCCTCAAAAATGTAGAAAACTTTTTACTAAAAATATGACTGATGATCTGTTTCTTAAAATATTTATTAAATATTTTTAGTCTGGTAAAAAACCAAGTAACATTTTATAATTATTTATTTTACAAAACTTGGACATTTAAACACAAAGGATATATGATAGACATTTTTTGCTTCAACAAACATAATAGTGTTCAGGAGTTATTAAACTACTGAGGATTTTTGGTGACATCTAAACTTTGCTTGTTAAAGTGTATTTTTATAGATGTGGTCTATTATTTTAAGCATTAAAGTAGCTAGAACTTAAGAAAATTATTACCCAACGTTATACCTTCCCAAGAAGGCAAAATGTTCAATTAAACAACAATGTTTCTAAGTTTTAAATTGCTTTTAATAGAACTAATTAAATTTTTTAATAAAAAAGCATTTGCTGCAGATGGAAAATTGGCCAAGAATATATTATAAAGCTTATAGAAGTTTCGAATAAAATCGTTATGCAAAAATTGATATTGATTTTGAGCTGTTGAACAGCTGGCCCACAAAGTTTTATAGTAATTACCCTTTCAATGGAATGCACCGTCCGCGTTGGGTCTGATCTGGAGAATTTATTCATAATTTGGTCTAATGATTTTCAAATTGCTTTAAGTAAAAACTTTTATTTTAAGTAATTACAATAAAAAGTGACGTTTGAAAGGTCGCAATTTTTTTTATCTTTAGACATTCCTCGAAGGCTGAAAGTCTAAATACTAACGTACCTTGGATGTTTCAAGCAAGGTAAGAGGTAGTTTGTTGTCACGGGACTTAACTACTTAAAGATTTGGGGAGGGAAGAAAGTTCCTTATCTTAGAAACTCTAAGGATAAAAGAACCAACAAAGTGGGAAGTTCGGGCCCTGTCTAGTTGGACAGTATAGGGATGCATACGTGCGGCACCACGAGTTTCTCTGTTGGGAACCGAAGTGAAGCAATTATACTGAACAATTTCTTAAGGCAGAAGCCATGAAAGTACCTATAAAAAGCGATCAGTCACCCACAGCCCGACGATGGGCGAAAGACGAAAGCCTTTCTGTAAGTAAGGGTTTATTTATAAGGAGAACAGCCCTTCTTTGAATGAAATTAAAAATGCTAGGGTTTGTGGGGGACGCCATGTCCCAGATTAAAACAATATTCCAAAGGGGGTCGGATTTGGGACACATACAAAGTGTATAAATTAGAAGAGAAAACATACTTTTTGGCTCGAACAGTATAGAAAGTTTTACAAATTTTTGAGGCGCGTTTAAGGGATCAGTTTACGTCTGGCAGCCTTGTTAAGAACCTTTTTATGATTTGATTATTATAAAATAATTTTGACCGAAACCCCTTGAACCTTTTAGGGTTGCCACCTTTTCTGATATTTTTTATACTTATTTATTTTATAATAAATAATTCATTATTAATTTATTTCTTTTAATGAAATCCTAATTTTTGATATATTATAGCAAGAGCAGAATTGAATATGTATAAAAAAAGTTTAAGTTTTCTAAAATATTAATTAAATATACAGGGTGACCCACCATATTCGACACGGTCTGTAGCTGAATAACCATGGGGTTTTTAAAAAAGTAAATACTGAAACATATACAGGTCGGATAAGGCCACAGTATAAAATTATTTTACTCTATACAGGATGTCTCAAAAAAGTGTGACGTATCAAAGTTATATTTTTTTAAATGGAACACCCTATATTTTATGACGGTTTTAGATTCTACATAAAAAAATAATTTAAGTTTTTTAATAGTACCAAGTGTCTAATTTTATTCGTTTTTGTGATGTTTGATTTTTTTTAAAATGCAGGGGTGCAATTAAATTAATTTTATTTTAACAATATAAACTCCTTAAACTTTAAAATTTACAAGATTAGGAAAAGTCTGCCCTATCATACGTAGGTCATATCGAGATCATAGATTATACAGGGTGATCAAAAAATAATTTCAATTGTTTATAAAGTCAAATTGCAATATCTCTCTTATTTTAAATGGAACACCCTGTATTTTTTTACACCACTTAATGACAAACCAAATGCTTTTTCAAATGGTGTATAGGTTGCCTATACCTATCTTTTATACTTTTTAAGTAAATTCCGTTTTAACATATTTTTATTCCCAATGTCTATTTAATTGTGAGTAGGCTGTGATATAGCTATGCCTATTTCCTAAGCCGTTATTGCAAAATGTAAATTTGTTGGAAAAAATCACAAACTATTTTTAAAATTCACAAAAAAATCATTAGTTGCTTATAATGCTACTTCCAATACCACTTATTTCAGCTGAATGTGGTAATGATAAAAACTTGTGTTTTTAAACAATCCCAATAACGCCTCTGGTCAGTTATGACGACATTCTGTGACCTATAACTCGTTTCTTCCATTATTCATAATCACTGTGTCAAAATTTTTAAAGCAACTATTAAGGTTATCATCTTGTTGTTGAAGACGGGTTTTTATTTAAAATTATTGAAATTTCTTTAAACTGACTAAAACACTAGTAATCAATAAATGGTCATTGTTATTTTCTTAATAAAAATATTAATGGCTGCTATGTCACAGCCAACTTAAATTTAAATAAACATTTGGACTAAAAATTTGTAAAAACAGATTATACTAAAAAGCACAAAAGATAGGTATAGGCAACCTATACACCATTTGAAAGAGTATTTTATTTGTTATCATGTGACGTAAAAAAATACAGGGTGTTCCATTTAAAATAAGAGAGATTTTGATTTTCTGAAAAATTGAAATTATTTTTTGATCACCCTGTACAATTTTTAATCTTGATTTGACCTACGTATGATATGGCAGGCTTTTTCTAATCTTGTTACACATTATAAAGTTTAAAGTGTTAAAAGTGTTAAAGTAAAATCAATTTAATTTTACCTCTGCATTTTTCACAAAAACGAATAAAATTAGACACCTAGTACTATAAACAAACTTGAGTTATTTTTTTAAGTAGAATCTAAAACCGTCATGAAATATAGGGTGTTCCATTTAAAAAAATATAACTTTGATACGTTACACTTTTTGAGACACCCTGTATAGACTAAAATAATTTTATACTGTGGTCTTGGTTCTGTATATGTTCAAGTATTTGCTTTTTTTTAAATCCCATGGTTATCCAGCTACAGACCGTGTCGAATATGGTGGGCCACCCTGTATTTAGTCTTTATATATTGTTTGACGAATCCTGCAACGTAAGGAATGATTGATCTTTTTTTTATTACAGAAGAGGTGCCATCCACGTTAAGGGTATTAAAGCAATAAAAGGGTATCATTAGAGAGATATTAGAAAATTCCTTTAAATCTCTTGTATTATTTGAGACAGCTTTTTCTTAGATGTGTTTATTATAAAATCTATTTTTAGGCACTGGCTAAACGATCGCTGGTGGTTTTGTTCAATTAGAAGAAAAAAATTTCCGTTCGGCGGTTTTTATATCTACGTATATGAAAACCGCCGAAAATTATATTTAATTTGTTATTACCGGTGGTTTGTACTTATTTTATCCATAGAAATCGCCGTTCGGCAGTTTTGGTTATAAAATCTATTAAAAACCGCCAAATAATAGTTAAAGTTAACCTAACTTTAATAATTATTTGTTTTTTTCTGTTTATTATTATTTATGTATATTAACAAACAAAAATGAAACTGGGAGACACGTTTGACACCTACGAAGATTTTGTCAAAGCTCTTCATCAGTTTTTTTCACCCTTTCGGGGTCATCCCACCCAGGTCCGACGACCGCCCCCTAGGTGGTGCACTGCAGCCTGAAGGCTTATTGTACCTTGACCCCTACTCCTTCTCATTCACACACCATTCATTCCATAACTTGGATGGTTGTTGCTCAGTCCACATCCCCGAGCAGAACACCGTGTGCCGTTGCCCAAAACACCGCTGTCGCCGGACACCCATCAAATTATGGGCGCGCATTTCACTGCTTAACTCCGGAGATCGACGCTTGCCGATACAACCGAAGCAGCCACAAGCGCGCCTTCATAAGTTAAAAAATATGTATGTACAGCTTTTAGGAAAAGAAAAGCCAGAAGTATTTTAGAGGCAAGAAAAAAAACTGATAATTTCCTAGAACTAAAACTAAAGTATGCCATTTACAGTATGCATGTATTAAGGGAGGAACAAACTTTAAGCGACAGGTCCCGAGTTCGATTCCGGATAGATAAATAACATGTTTTTTTTCTTGATATTTTTTTATACACTTTTTTAATTTTAATTTTTTATTGTTTATAATTTTTTTCAGACAAATAGTTTTCCACTTATTAAGAATTTTAAGTTATATCCAATTGCTGATTTGAATGCTGTCAATGACGTCCTGATAAGTTATTTCTTCGCCCTTCGTGCCTGACAATATTTTTTAAAGTATTTTTTAGTGTTGTAAATTATTGGGTTTATGGGACAAAATAGTTTTGTAATGTGTCTTTTTTAATTATAGGAAATCTAGCCACGAAACGTTAGAATAAATACAATAACGGTTTTATTTGCCTGTCCCCATCCCGCTATACTACTCTAATTTGTTTTCCAAAGGGTGCTATTAACTAGACTACAATATTAAACAAAATAATCACAAAGAACTAAACGCTTACGACACGCAAAATAAATACTTATTCGGGTTAGATTAACTTTAACTATTTTTCGGCAGTTTTTAATAGTTTTTATAGGTAAAACCGCCGGACGGCAGCTTCTATTGATAAAATAAGTAAAAACCGCCGCTAATAACAAATTAATTATGATTTTCGGTGGTTTTTATATACGTCGATATAAAAACCGCCGGACGGCAAAACGGCCGGTGGTTGTTTAGCCAGTACGTTATTTTTATTACAATTTTTTTCTTTTTAAAAATATAATTTTAGAAAAACCATAAATAATTTCTTACCATTTTGTTGCAGCTAACAAAAAAAACAAGATTCATGCCTCTAGCTATTATGACAAGAACAAAGCAAATCGGCGTTTTTATTATTTTTGAAAAATTTTCAACCGTCTTTAAAAAGAAGAAGGTTCCCAATTCACCTGTACGTTTTTTTAATGTGTATGTTACGCAAAAACTACGGCGTTTGTAAACTGATTTTATTTACTTTTTCTAATTTGAAAGAGTGCACTTCCGCGGTGTTTCCATTAAAACCAATTTAGGATTGCGAAAGAGAAAGGTACTAGACGCATTTTTTCTCTGCCGTACGTTGTTTGTGCGGCAAAGCTGCTTCCATTTTGGTGTATGCTCAGAAAACAAAGAAAAAAGAAGGGATCATGTGCGCACTCAGAATCAACAACCTTGGGGTAAAATTTACCCGTTAAACCGAACTAAAGTTTGTCTAAGTAGTGTTTTTGGTGTATGTTTACGGATTTAATAGTAATAATAATAAATAAAAAAGCAAAATATAAACTTTTTTTTAATTAAACCTACCAAAAAAAAACATAACTTACTAAAAAGTTAAAAATAATAAAAAAAAGAAGTCGGGTAATAACATATGTGCCAAACTACTCAATGTTAATAACTAAATAAACAAAAGCTTCTAACACTTTATTAACATAAGATATAACCCGACCTTTTTCCTTTTTTCCTTTTGTTAATAATTTTAACTTTTTAGTGAGTTTCAATGTTTTTTAAAGTCGATTTAATATACACCTATATATTAGGTGTCAATAAATCTATTAGACAAATACAGGGTGGTTCACAACTTAACCGACAAACTTTAAGGGCTAATTCTACAATGAAAATTATATAAAAAAACATTCATATAAAATATGTCGTAAACGTTTCAGTTTTTAAAACTACAGGGTGTTAAAAATTTTAGAAAATTGTGGTTTTTTATAATAACTTTGATATCCATTTAGATATTTTGAAAAAATGTAGGACGCACCCTGTAGTCAAACTAAGACGTTTAGAACATATTTCATGAAGTTTTTTCATATTTTTTATTGTAGAATTAGCCTTTAAAGTTTGTCGGATAAGTTTTAAAACACCCTGCATAATTTCCAAGGTACACTCCCCACAAAAATTATTGTTCGGCTTTTTCCATAAGCAATACAAAATTGCTTTAATTTAAATGGCCAAAATTTAAATTATCAAAAAAAAAAAGAAAAAAATGAAAAAGTTAAGGAAAGGTGAAGCTATAACTTTTTATAACCGTTGTTATTTCCTGTTAACAATACATCCTACAGGGTGATTAAATCTAAAAATCTTAATCGGCCTGTATGATGTGCTATTAAAAGGAAATATTGTCATGTGTGAATAGATTATACCGTTACTGATTTCTAATATTTTATAATTACAAATTTGATTACTCCCTTTAAACAGCGCATCATGCGTGGGGATTATTATTATTTTTTTAATTTAATTATTCTGTAGGATGTATTGTAACAGCAAATAATAACAATTACGTCAAAGTAAAAAATTAAACCGACTTCAAGAAAATTATTAAAACTCACTTAAAAGTTAAAAATAATATTAATAAAAAAGAAGAATTCGGGCAATAACATATGTGCTTAACTACTCAATGTTTATAACTAAATAAAACAAAGCTTTTTATTCTTTAATACCATATGTAACCGACTTCTTTTTATTATTATTTTCTTACTATTTTAAACTTTTAAGTGAGTTTTAGATTTTTCTTGAAGTTGGTTTAATTTTTTAATGATTATTGTGGGAAGTTTATAGGACCTACTAAAATGAGACTTAGTATAGATAAATAGTATGAGAAAATGGGAGTTTTCGCATATTATTGACTTTTCGGTCAAGCCAATTTAAAAAAATAATTATCAATAAAAGACGTTGTTTGCGCCAATAAACATGTTTTCTTCTTGATTTATTGAAATGATTTTAAGAAAGTTTTTACATGATTTATGATATTTACACCTACAAGAACTTGTTGGAGATAAATAAATTTTAAAAGATTTTGCACCAAAAGCAAATCATAATTTTGGTTTTTATGAACATATTTATTGACGTCGGGGCAGTTTAATAAATGGAGATTTTAAGCTAATAAAAACACAACCAAAACAAAAAATACGAAAGGTGTTAAAATAAATCTCTATTTACACAAGGTGTTATTAAATTTAGGTTATTTCTTTTAACATTATGTGGAACTGGTAATGAAAAGACAACTTATTAAAAATATTTTATACAGAGTGTCTTTAAAAATTGCAGGAAAAACCTATTATAAAATTCCTGGGGCTGAGATTTGATCTGGTTTTCTTTTATTTTTTTATTTAAAATAGATGTATTGTCACAATATTTGGCTAGGGGGGTTGTAGAATAAAAAATAGGTGCTGATATAAGATATTTACACCTACAAAAACTTGTCGGAGACAAATAAATTTAAAAAGATTTTGCGGCAAAAGCAAATCATAATTTTGGTTTTTATGAACATATTGACGTCGGGGCAGTTTAATAAATGGAGATTTTAAGCTAATAAAAACACAACCAAAACACAAAATACGAAAGCGTTATGCATTTTGCCTTTTTACAAAATACGTTCCCGTCATTTGCCGGAAAAATTAAATTTTCGGATGATTGAACACGAAAAAATATTTACCTACCTATGAAAAGCACATTCGATTTTATAATAAATGCTTTAAAATCGGGAAAACCATAATTCATTGCTGGAAAGCTGCATTGTTTTGACTACAAGCATCTTTTTTGTTACCTGTTAATTTTCTCTTCAATATTTCATTTTGTCGTTTGTCAGAAACACAAATATGATGAGGCAATTTTAACTCTAATGATAAATGTTGAGACCTTTTGTTTGGTCTTCGATCAGTGCAGATAAGTGTTGAAAGTTAATTTCATCCACTGTCGTAAGTTAAGCTAGTGTATTACTATTTGACAGATTAAGGTCTGCTTGACTTCTAACTGATGCCACATCTTAAAAAATTAAAGCGATTTTTATCGAGGGGTACGTATTTCCATATGTCTTTTTTTAATGGACCCACTGACGCTGTACCCTGTATATAACATTATCAATAAATAGATATTTAAAAAAGCTTTAAGAAAATATTACATTTGAGGCGGTGAGAGCCAGAGCGGACCATCACAAAATTCAAAAATGTACTTTAACGCGTATTTTCAATAGTATAAAACTTATTTATCAGAGCTAAAGTGGACTTGGTTAGCTACCACCATCATATATTAATCCTTAGCCTACTTTGGCTCTAGTAAAATAAGCTTTATGTCATTGAAAATACTCGTTAAAGTACATTTTTAAATTGTAAGATGGTCCGCTCTGGCTCTCAACCCGGTTTAATATGTCTATCTCTTATATTTTTGGAAATATGGCCATCTAAATCTGAAAATGATGTTAAATTTCCATTATATCCACAGCTTCAAGCTATTATTATAAATAAAATGGATATTACATATACAGGGTGTTTGAAAAATGCGTTACACAATTTTAAGGGGTCATTCTGCCATGTAAAGTAATGTTAGTAAGTCCTTTCAACAAAATGTCAAAATCTCCCTGGTTACAAAGTTACAGGGGTTAAACGTTACATTTTTATTTTTGTTTTTTTGCCATATTACATTTATTTTTTAACCAATGCAGTTGACATTTGGTATATAAATCAAGCTCTGCCAGACGGCACTTTACCTGAAACATGCAATTAATTTACTTCATAACTTTTTTATTTTGACAAATACTGCAAAACCGAGGGCGCCCTTTTAAAGACAATTAAAAAATTTTAAAAAATAAGATACTTTTTACCAAAGTTGATAAATTCCACCGTTTAGCCACCAATCGACATCAAACTTTTCATCAATTTCAACCTTATTACCTACTTATTTAATTGGAATTGAAGTTATTCCTGCGGCAGCACGATCATCTACTCCCTGGGTTGAGTGCCTTGGTAGTAGCACTGGTTTTACCGGTATGTATGACAGCCCACACACCATTTTGTGAACTCTTCACCTATTTTCCAATTTGCCAAAGTTATGGCTTGTGTTGCTGAATTTTCGGTTTCCGAACTAATTGTAGGAACACCTCCACTAACGCCTGTACTATTGGCAAACCGTCCTGCTTCCTTAAGGGCGTCAGCAAATCCCTTTCTCAAATTATCTCGTTTGCTGCAGTTGCCGATATGCTAGAACCTTTCGATGGTTCTCGTTTCACTTGGTTCAGCTTTCCCAAGCCTCCTGATTTTATTTCGGGGTTGGCAAACCACCCAGGGCTTTATTACAGCACCTTGACTCCTTGCATCTGTTTTCAGACTTTCCCGCGAAGTCTCCTGACTTGCCACACCCCTTTTTTTTCACCCTTTCGGGGTCATCCCACCCAGGTCCGACGACCGCCCCCTAGGTGGTGCACTGCAGCCTGAAGGCTTATTGTACCTTGACCCCTACTCCTTCTCATTCACACACCATTCATTCCATAACTTGGATGGTTGTTGCTCGGTCCGCTTCCCCGAGCAGAAACACCGTGTGCCGCTGCCCAAAACACCGCTGTCGCCGGACACCCATCCAAATTATGGGCGCGCATTCCACTGCTTAACTCCGGAGATCGACGCTCGCCGATACAACCGAAGCCGCCACAAGCGCGCCTCCACACCCCCTTAGGTTGGCAATCACTTTCGTCAACGTCCCTGATGCACTTCCGAGTCCGCTGGCTTCCCCAGGCCCTTGATGTTCCCCAAGTGCCTTCAAGCACTTTTATCCTTGGCAACTTGAATTTCCTGAGTGCGTCCCTTTTCGGCCCTTCCGCAAAACCTTCTGACTTGCCAGCTCTGGATCCTACTTTATTAGTTCCTAAACGTCGTTCTCTTTCTGTGGACACCTTCCTTAGGTTCCTAAGTCGTCAGCATTTCCTCATTCGCCGTCGTTTGTATCCTTCCTCCACGTCCTGCAGTTTTACACTATCACCCACGAAGAATGCGCCTTGCCAACGATGTGCTATGTTGACGGCTGCTTTTCTTACGTGTTTCGCTTTCAAAATACCGGGTGCCAACGAAATAACCTACGGCAGTGCCAGTTACCAGTTGTTTACGATTTCTATGTAGCCGATACTAAGTATAGGCCTACTTGCAGACCGGAAATTTGAAATTAAACACAAATGAAACTCGGAAATCTTCGAAACACTTCAGATATTTGCCTTTCCTTACAAGGCGATAAAAGCAAAGCGGTATATAAGCAGCTTGACTGAAGCACTCTACGACAATGGTCTCCAGGTCTCCAAGGCTGATTGACTATCACTTGGCGGTTGTCCGAAAGACTAGACCATGATATCTTTATGTTTTTTGGGTCGCTGAATCTGAATCTGGGGTCATTTTGACCCAATCAGGTCAAAGTCAAGGTCATTTTAAGGTCAATCACAGCCCAAATGTAACAAAAAGTTGAAGGTCCGAAAGACCAGACTATGGTATCTTTTTGTTTTTGGCGTCGCTGAATCTGAATTTGGGGTCGGTTTGACTT
Source organism: Listronotus bonariensis (assembly GCA_014170235.1). Lineage (NCBI taxonomy): Eukaryota > Metazoa > Arthropoda > Insecta > Coleoptera > Curculionidae > Listronotus > Listronotus bonariensis. The sequence continues at coordinate 114,522 of JACEGR010001237.1, read as the reverse complement.
TATCAGGTCAGAATCAAGGTCTTTTCAAGGTCAGATCATCAAAATTTATCGAAAAGGGACTACAATTGTGATATTTTTATGTTTTTGAAATCGCTAGAATCTAAATCCGGGGTCAGTTTGATCTCATCAGGTCATGGTCAGGGTCATTTCAAAGTCAAATCATTGAATTTTATTGAAAATAGACCAGAATCACGAATGATATATTAATGTTTGAGGGTCACTGAATCCGAATTCGTGCTCAAATTGACCCTATGAGTTTAAGATCAAGGTCATATCAAGGTCAAATCATCAGAAGTTATTGTAAATGCACAAAAATCATGATACTTGGGGCTTTTGGGTCGCTAAATCCGAATCCGTAGTCAAATTAAAAGTTCAGGCTTACAAGAAGTTTCTACAGGATCCTAGTCCAGAAAACCGACAGGCCAGCATTGAAGCAAGAAACCACTACCACCAAACAATCTCAGAAGCCAAACACTCCTTTGATAACCGTATAAAAAAAATACTTTCTTGCTCAAATGGCAGCAAATCCTTTTGATCCTTTGCCAAAAATATCAGTAGAAATTTCTGTACCAGTTCTTTTTCACCATTAACTTTGGAAGATGAAATTATTTCTACATCCAAACGAAAGGCCGAACTATTTCTAAACAATTGCTTAACCCTTCATCCACCTGTCCATCATCCAATTCCAACTATTCCCCCAGTTCCTCACAAAATGCCCAATATTATTTTTAAGGTAAAACACATTAAGCGTATCCTTTCTTCTCTTAATACCAAAAAATCGTCTGGGCTAGATGGAATACCAGATATCGTTTTAAAAAAATGTGCTCCTGAACTTGCACCTATTTTAACGAGGCTCTTTCGAATTTCCTATGACACGGGTATTTTTCCAGACAGCTGGAGAGCTGCACGTGTCCAGCCTATTCCCAAGAAAGGATCTAAATCTCTTCCATCCAACTATAGACCCATTTCACTTCTCTCAATGCTTTGTAAAGTAATGAAGAAATCCATTAACTCGCAAATTCTTAGGTATTTAGAAAATCATAAAAGTTTACATGACAGGCAATACGCATTTCGTCACAAGAGATCTACAGCAGATCTTCTTTCCTTCGTTTCACACAACTGGAACAAGTCTCTTGAGTTTCTAGGTAAGTCCCAGATCGTTGCTCTTGATATATCTAAATCTTTCGACCAAGTCTGGCATGACGCACTTCTTAATAAACTTCCCTCCTACGGTCTTCCAACTAAACTCTGCTCTTGTCTCTTCAGTTATCTTTCTATTCAACGTATATCAGTCATTGTTGATGGCCACTCTTCAAGCCTTTACGAAATTAATGCTGGAGTGCCTCAAGGTTCAGTACTAGCACCAACTTTGTTTCTTCTTCACATCAACGACCTTCTTTCTTCCACAACCAATCCCATTCATAGTTATGCTGACGATAGTACCCTTCACTCCACTTTTCAGGTTCCCAAACCAATCTCTCAACCCGACTTGGAAAGCAACCCAAAAACATAAAGATACCACGTTTGTTGTTTATTTCCGATAAATTTTGATGTATTTACCTTAAAATAACCTTGAACGTGACCTGTAAGGTCAAACCGATACCTAATTCGAATTTAGCCACCCCAAAAACATAAAGATACCATGGTTTAGTCTTTCGGACCACCAACTTTTCTTTTTTGTGAGGCTGTGTAATTCTATTACTTAGTGTTAAGTTCAGTTTTTTCCCCATTTGCTAACCCGTAATAAAAAAGCATATCACGGTACTTAACACTTGAACCTTCCCGTTTTAATTTACAGCATCGTATCTTTTTAACACAAAAAAATAAACTGAACTTAACAGTAAGTAGTAGAATTATTATTAGTTGTCAAATTAGGCATAACTTAAAACCAGGCGACTTGATTTGCTGATTCCATTTAAATACGTAGGTCATTTGGTTGAAATTGATAAAAACTTTGATATCGATTGGTGGCTAAACGGTGGGGTTTATCGACTTTGATCAAGAGTACCTTATTTTTTAAGTGTTTGATTGTCTTTCACGTTGGGTAATTTGGCGTTTTCAAGAAAAAAAAATATATAATGTTTAAGATATGGATTTTTAGATTAGTGGTAATATCAACTTTTATTTGCAAAAAAAATTAAAATCTTCTATGTTGCCCTTTTTGAGAAATACCCGGTAATATATATGTATATTTCTACTTTGCTTGGTTATCTGTTTTGTTCTACCATATCGTCAAAAAATTTTTTAACCGAGATAAGGAATGTCCGAATAAAACTTTATCTCCAGTCAAGAGCATTTTTTATTTAGTTTTTGCTATTAAATTTTCGAATTTATTTAGTAAGTATTTGTTTTGCTTTAGTACCTAGTGCAGTGTTAATGTTGTGAAGTTGTTTTGTGTACTTAAAATGCCCCGCTTAGCTAAAAATCATAAAGTTGCCCGTTCTACGGTTTGTTATACATGTTTCAATAAAGCACCAAGGGCAGTTAATATTAGCGCTCAAACTGAAATTTTAGTGAAACTGCTTTCACCTGATTTCGACTCCAAAAATTGGTGTACGCCAAATGTACTATGTAAAAGCTGTTACATTAAATTAAAAACTCAAAAATTACTGAAAATTATCGACTATAACAAACTAAAAATAAGACCAAAACGCGATTCAAAATGCAATTGCCAGATATGTCAAGTGTCCACAGTGAGAACCTGCCCAAATCCAAAATCACAAAATCTGTTACCATTTTCATTTGTTATTCGAAAGAACCCTGTCGGAAGGCCTACAGCTAACAAAAAACTTTGACAAAATCTATAAAGATTTGTAATAAATGCAACTGTAAACTCCATAGAGGTAAAACTCATAAATGTAATAAAACATCTAAAATAAAAACACACTTCATTTGGTTGGTGAAGACACTAAACATAATATTGCAACTCAGATCTTGCATGAGGAACAACTCTCCCAAGGGCTCACTTCACTTAGTTTAAAAAAGAAGAGGTAAAGACATGAAATTAAAAATAATTTATAAAAACGAACCTTCCACACCGAAAGTACTAAATGTCGATACATTTGATGAAATTAGGCAAGACTGCAATTTGTCTGTAACTGCAATGGAAAAAATTACTAAGCATATTCGCAATGTAGATAAAAATTTGGTGGAAGGTACGCTGAAAAAAAAGGTTCTAAATAAAACATACTTGCTTGATAATTTCTTTACATTAACAGAATTACCCGCTATCATATGTTCAAAAATCAACACACACCATTTTTTGTACATTGTAATGATCTTCAAGCTCTCGTTACGTACATTTTAAACGCCAGAAGTCTACAAGATGACTTCCACATTAAAATTGGGATAGATGGGGGTGGAAGCTCGTTAAAAATTTGCATGACTCTACTGCCTCTTAACGGCAGTCAAGAAGCAAAGTATAAGTACTCAGGCATAAAAAATTATTCATTATTGGTCTTGGACCAAATTTCATGGAAACATATGAAAATGTAAAACGCTCTTGGAAGAACTTAATCTGCAGGTAATATGTGGAGTATGTCCCTACACTCTTTGCAGCTGATTTGAAGTTGATTATGGTGCTTCTTGGACTCCAAAGCAGTGCCTCATCACACCCGTGCCCTTGGTGTAATATAAACGCAAAAGAGCTAAGCAATAAAGGGTCCCTAAGAACCATAAAAACATTTCAAATCAGTTTAGACTATGGAAAACAGAAGCTAAGGGAGATGCTTCTAAAGCAAAGAGATATGGTAAGTTAACTTTTATAATATAATACTTTTACTGTTAAAATTTCATATTAAATTTTTAAACCAAAATTGTTAAATAAGTTATTATTAGGTACTTTATTTTAGAAAATTGCACTAACTTACCTTTAATAATCGAAGACGAAGACACCCCAGTACTAAACTACATACCCCCTCCAAACTTCTAAAGAAAGTAGATGTTTTGGAGTCGCTTTCAGCAGGTAAAATTAGGAAAATATATTTTCATAACAGATGAAAGAACTTGAAACATTGAATTAAAAAATATTAATATAATCTATATATTTGAATAAATAAAAATTTTACTTTTAGGAAATAAATACGTGCCGGTGTTTTATGCATTTAACAAGGTGGTTAACGCATGTTTTGGATACACCCTCAACAATAATTATAAAATATATATTAACGAGTTTAGTTTAGAATTGAAAAAATTAATATTCATCCAACACCCAAAATTCACGCTCTACAACAGCACGTACCAGAATTTATTGAGCAATATAAGCGACCACTGGGTTTCTTTTCCGAGCAGGCCTCGGAACAAGTACATTATTCTTTTAAAATATTTGAAAAAACTTTAGAATAAACGTAAATGATTTCAAAAACTACAAAAAGAAAATACTTAGATGTTTTTCCTCATACAATTCACAACATTTATAATAATATATAATTATTTTGTAAAATTATGTTTTTCCAGGAATTAAATTTTAGTTTATATTTTAAGGAGTTTGTATTTTTGTTAAATATTGTTTAATTTATACAAATAATTTTTATTTAGGTTTGTTTTATCGCCATTGTGATAAAGAATAATTTTATTTAATGTTTTCGTTTCTGTTATGTTGGTAAATAAATTATTATCAATAACACAGTACAGGCAAGTTTTTAATTCTTCAAAAAGTTCCAAACAAATTATTTTGCAAATAAAAACCTTTGCATCCGAAGGTTAAAACTCCGTAATTATTTTGTATATTAAAAAAATACTTTTTACACATATTTCAAAAAAGGCAACATAAAAGATTTTAATTTTTTTGCAAATAAAAGTTGATATTAATACTAATCTAAAATTCCATATCTTAAACATTATATATTTTTTTTCTTGAAAACGCCAAATTAACCAACGTGCTTTAAAATAGTACCATCAACTTTGCGATATCTGTCAAATAAAAAGTTATGAAGTAAATAAATTTTATGTTTCAGGTAGTATAACCCCTGGCGGTATAAAAACAGTACTTTTATATTAAAATGTTAGAATCTGTAAAGCCTGATTCATATGCCGAATGTCAACTATGTTGGTTAAAAAACAAATGCAATATGGTGAAAGAACAAAAGTTAAAATTGAACCTTTAACCCCTGTAACTTGGTAACCAGGGAAATTTTGACATTGGGTCAAAGGACTTAATGACATTATTTTACATTGCCAAATAATTTCCTAAAATTTTCTAACGCATTTTCCGAACACCCCGTATATTTACTACTTTTTAGATTTGTATAGCCATATTTCCAAAACTATTAAAAATAGACATATGAGATGTGGCAATTACTTAAAGCTCTTTGAAATATCTATTTATTGTTAATTCAATTTACAGTGTGTTTTATTTAAAAAATGTCAGTTTACTATCAAATTCCTGATGATGGTCATATTTCCGAAACTATTAAAACTTAAATATATTACAAGTGGACTTTTTTAAGAGCTTTTTAATAGATTTTTAATGGTAACAAAATATACAGGGGGCTCAGTTAAAAAAAAGTACATTTTTGCAATGAATCAAACAAAAACTCGGTGCTCAATTGTTTTTTGTTGGCAGTACGTTCATTAGCGGAAAAATTACTACTACTTCTCTAATTTATCGGACTTTGTATCTACAATATTAAACAAGATTGCCATAGAGCCGATTTAAGTTTGATCACCCTGTATTAAACAATAAAATTTATTTTTAACTACAGAAACAACTAAATCCTTAGAACTTTATACTAATGGAAAATTCAAACATGAAAATGCAAAGATATACTCTTAATTTCCCACTTTTAACCCGAAAATGTCATTATTTTTAAAAAAACTAAACATTTTTTTTCTTATTTTGTTTATAACAATGGCATTTTTTTATCTGCTAATAAGTCCTTAGAAAACATTTTTCTAAACGTCATTTTAAATTAAATGAGCTATCGCACATATTTTTAGGAGGTTTATTTCTATAATTCACGTTTTTAAACTTGGTGACTAGACTAAATACAATAGAAAGGCAAAACCAATAAAAATAATAAGAATTGTAATAGGGGCAAAAACTACCCTACTATTTACGGGTAATGCCCCACCTAAAACCATTATTCCAACTTCCAAATCTACCGCTATTTGGGGAATTAAATGGAAACTGTTTTAATTCTTTAGTAAATTATTTGGACGTTTTTGCGCGAATAAATGCCGAAAAAAGGACTTCCGTTACTAGTGAGCTTAAACCTTTTATATATATTTTTAAAACATTGTATTTTTTTAGTTGGCCCCAAGTTAAATGGCAGCATTTCTTATTTTGATGTACATGGAAAGAAAATTTGAAAAAGAGTAACAATTACACAAAATTTTAGAATTGTTTGTAGTGAAAAAGACACCCTCTGCACATTGTAGCAAATGAAAATAAAGTTATTTAGAAGACCTTTTGCAATAAGCACTATTAAATATTGTGTAGGAATTGTACCATAAGCAATAATACATTACAAAATGCATTATTATAATGGTTAAATCAATATAATGCTTTCTTTATCACTGCTCTTTTGCATTGTATATCACAACTTGTAGTAAACACTAAACTGCACAAAAGTTGAGACTATAATTTTAAATTCTACAAAAAAAAAAACAAAACTCCTAACTGCTTGTAATTTCCTTGCACTGCAAGGTTGCATCTGTCGAACACTGTCCGATCTGGAGATGAATATTTTTACACTAGCTAAAGGTTTATCTTTCAGAGCTTATTAAGATCATCAAACGCAGACCGGTCCTTTAAGAAGTAACAATGTCGAATAAACGTAGTAGCCTATTGTCCATCACGCCTTCTATCGAGAATGTGAAAAACTAAGTGAACCTAGGTCCGTAAAAACCAGTATTTATATCAAATATGCAAACTTTGCTAATAATTATCAATGCCTACCATGGGCGTAGCCAGGTACCGACAGACTGTATAATGAATGGATTCAACTCAAAAAGTGCCTTAAGAATGTTTAACACCGTTTTGAGAAGTTTTTAAAAATGACGGACTTACGATTTTTTTTAAATGGCTAAAAAATTAAAAACACCCTATATCTCGGATACCGATAGAGATTTCGCGATGCGGTTTTCACCATTCATCTAATTTTAAAAAAATCGAGCCCAAGACACTTATGTTAATTTTTTTATCTGGTCAGGAAATACAAGTTTCCTGTTAAAACAGTCAAAATCGCACCACCCTGTACATATCGGGTGCTCACGAGATCACTTCCAGCTGCCATTTTTTAATTCCTTTATCAAGCTGAAGAAACTTGGTGGGGTTGTTAGACTAACGAAAATTAATTTTTTGGTGTATATAATAGGCTTTTACGATTTTTGGTTTTACCGGGAATGACTGGAAGTTTAGATTTTTAAATGGGACACCCTGTATTTTTTTGTTTTTTGGATTCTCCAAATCATTTTTGTTCAGAATTCAATATTTAAAAAAAATTGATCAAATTTTATTTTTAAAATAAATTTTTATTTTTTATCTAGAGTGTCATTATTATTCTAAAATTACTCCTTATACTTTACTTACTTTCAGAAAAATACGAAATCGATTCTATCTTTTTAAACTTTTTACTAGTAAGCTTCAACTTTATTTTTTTACTTTTTTGCCCTATCAAAAACCAAAATAGGAACATATCACTTTCGTAATATTTCTAAATGCAGTATTTTAAAGCAAATCCAATAATATAAAACAATACGACACTTTACTTCATCTTCTTTTAAATACAACATTTATTATGTGGGGAAACGGATACTACTTGCTTCATAGATGGTACGTCTTTAAACAAAAACAGTTAAATAAAACTACAATCGTTGTACTACAATTTTTTGAAAAGTACTAAACAAAAAAAAACAAGAGTATGGTATTTTTGAAAAGTCATTTAAATAGTCTTTAAAACAAGGTTTTGCTCAACCCTTTTTTTATTTAGGATCTTAGAGGTTGCTGTTACTACCCCTAGAGAGTTAATAAAATTTGATTGAAAACCAGCGTGCAAGTGTACCCCTAAAACATATTTTACGTATTTTTGCATTTTTCAAGATTTTCCATAGGGGATGATATATTAAGTAGTAGCTTTTTAAATTGACACCCTGTACAAGGTCATCATTCTTAAGTCGGCACTATTGCTAACTTTCTTTTTAATGGAGATACGAAGTCGGTTAAATTAGTAAAGTTATAGTCCTTTTGTTGCTAATTAACGTGCTGCCAACAGAAAAACAATTAAACATCGGGTTTTCGATTTATTACAAAAATGTACTGTTTTTAAATGAAAAACTCTAAATATTATATTACCATTTGAAAGATCTATCAAGAAGCTTTAAAAAAGCTCAAATGTAATATATCTAATTTTTAATAGTTTGGAAAATCCTCGGGAATTTAATAATAAACCGGCATTTTTATCCAAGACACTCTGTATATTACATCACCATTAAATAGATAATGTTACAGACATTAAAAGTTGGTGTTTTTAGTTTATAGAATTGTATAAAGTAAGGGTCATTTAATTCAGTTTGATAATTTATTTAAATTATTCGAAACAATATTTTAAAACCTTTAATAAAATACCACATTTGATATGTCTATCTCTTATAGTTTAAAAAATATGGCCATTTAAATCTAAAAATTATGTTAAATTTCCATTATACCTTCAGCTCTAAGCTATAGGAACTAAGTATAGTGTCAAAGATAAAGTAGACACTATATCTACTATTTTTTAGATTTGGTTGGCCATATTTCAAAAACTATAGGAGATAGACATAATAAATGTAGTATTTTCTTAAAGCTCTTTAAAATATATTTTAAATGGTAATGTACTTTACAAAGTGTTTTATTTAGTAAATACCTGTTTACTATTAAATTCCCATAAATGGCCGAAACTATTAAAATTGGATATATGACACGTGGACTTTTTTAAAGCTCTTTGATACATCTCTTGAATGGTGATATAATATACCATTTCCATTATAAAAAGTACATTTTTGTAATAAATCGAAAACCCGGTGTTCAATTGTTTTTCCGTTGAGAGCACGTTAATCAGCGGAAAAAGTACTACAACTTTACTAATTTAACCAACTCCAATAATAAGGACGTGAGCAATGGTGCCAACTTAAGAATGATTACCCTGTCTAGGGATTTTGATGACCGCAAAAAAATCTAACTAAAAACATAAAAGTGAATAAATAACTAATAATTGTTGTTTTATGAAAGCGTGAAATAAGGCCAAGCTCATTGTTTATTTTTACAATAAAAAGCACCCTTTTTCAGTTTCAATGCAACTAAATATAGGCATCTTTTGTCCCTTTTTACAACCCCGAACATCAAATTATTTATAAAGCTATCTCCTTGTCGATTGTAAAAAGGAGAAAAATCGTATAAATTTTACATAAAATAAAAACGCATTTTTTGGATTTCTCACTAACCAGCAGTGGAGTAGCTAGGCGGGGGTGCAGTGGGTGGTCACCCACGGCGTCGTAATTATGGGGGCCTCGGAAGACCAATTGAAATGCAATGGAGTTAGACTTTAAATTCGCGGTTATTTTGAATTTAATTTAAACCTTTAAAGTTGACACACTTGTTACAGTAAGTAAACGTGACAGCGCAGCGATCTATGGAAAAATCTATTTTTTTGTTTTTAAGCAGGGTCCTATTTTTAGTAAACTTGACCTAATATTTTTATTCCAAAATCATAGATTTGGATGTACACGGATCATTAAAATTTATTGCATTATAAAGAAATTGCATGTAGTATATTAAAAGTTATATCAGTTACGATTTTGCCTAAAATGCAAGAATTAAAAAAAAAATGTGTTATTATAACGCATGCCTTCATCGTATAAAACTAACTTAAACTAAACTAAACTAACTTAAGAATCTAATTATTTATTGTCTATTAATTTGTTTTTCTTATTAAAAGAAGATGGTGCAGATTTCAATTTATTGTTTTATTTTGGCAAACTTCATAAGCTATTAAAAAAAGTATAAAAAAATATTTTCGCAATTTTTGCTACTTTGTGGCTAATTTATTGTAAATTAAGGTTTGTATGCTTAAAATTGCAATTATTTGCAACACTTCCAAAAACAAATCGTTTTTACTCTGCAGGAATTATCTACGGTATTTTAAAGCTAGGGTTTCAGCAATAGTGCAAAAAAATTGTAATAGAGATAATTATAAATGCTTTTAATATAATAAAAATAATATAATAAAATAATTATAAATAAGTAAGTGCAATACGTAAGTAAACGGTTTACCAATAAGAGTATCAGAACTTTAAAATGCTGTTGAAGCAACTTTATCATAGTTGTGTTTATTAGTGTCTAACAAGTTATTATGAAAAGATAAACGATTCCAAACGAGTAAAAATTATTTAAAAATTCATTATTAAAATTAAAAAATTAAAATTAGTTTCTAGTTTTAAACATCTTTTTTATAAAAATATTCGATATTAGCAAAAATACAGGTACCTTACTCTTCAGCAAACATTACATTTGACCAAGCAGAACTTTTGTAAAGAATATCTTATTTTCGTAAAATTAATATGACGCTAACTTACGTAGACACACTGTATGTAATGAAAGCTTTTTAATACACTTACTATTACAAATGCAATAAACACGGTTATTATCAGAATGCGGGTTATTTTGAGCAATGGTAATGTGAACTGGCCGCCAAGATTATGCGATCTCTCACTTTTGGATTATTTTCTGTGGTGCCACTTTAAATTCTAGGTCTAAGGAAATAGGCCACAAACGTTTTGTCACCTCAAGCAGAGCATCACACTCACCATTACAAATATACCGGGTGGCGCTCTCATTGGTAAACCCTTTATAAATACTACCTGAAGTCCAATATAAATTTACACCCCCTTAATTTTTTTCTCTTGTTTTAGACTCTTATGATCTAAAAGCATTTCAAACAACATGTACCTCTCAATTCTAATTAATACCGAAAAGATTTTTTCGAATTCGGTTCTTTTTTTTGGTCTACGAACGTATTTCCTTTTTTTTAACCACAAGATGGATCGAACAACTTGTTTATTTAGCTTTAATTTATTTTTTTTTTATAAAGGGTTTTCCATTTTCAGTGCTCAATCTTTAAATAAAAATAAAATAAAAATATAAAAATTATATTGCAATGGCTGTAGTTTTATTTTAAAGCATATCTATTATTTGATGACATAATATGACATATAACCGCCGCGGTTTCGCTGAGTCATTCGAATCCTAGATATCCAATTTTCGATGACATACTAACACAAATTCGGCCACATGGCCCAATCTCAACAATGGTGCGAGTTATGTTGGCTTTTAGGGCGGCAATCTTTGGTGGTTTGTTCGCATATACTCGAGATTTGATGTAGCCCCACAAGAAGAAATCCAAGGAGTTAAATCGTACGACCTAGGTGGGAATATTATAAATTAAAGGCAGTGCACGGAACGTTTGGCGAGACCGAACACTATTTTTGATAATAAGTTTAAACGATTTCCACGCGTTGTTTAATCATGTAGCGTTTCACAGTAAAATGTCATAACTGACTGAGTACTCCGCCAAAATTTAACGGATGTATCATTCTTGCCTTGGTCATGCGCTGTTGTCAAACATCGAGCGTTAGAAATGGAAAACGCTTTTAATTTAATACAAGCACTCCTCATTGATATATTGATTTGATTAAAAAAACGTTTTGTCTTTAACTATCAATATCTCAGCAACCGCTGATCGCATAGGAAAAGTTTTAAAATATTAAATAAATTTCCAACAAAGTCAGCTACGGTCTTTAAATATTTTTTATTCTTTACATCAATTGAAAAAATTAATGAAAAATGGGCTACTGGGGGTTTTTGGAATAATCAGGCGCTAAATTAAAAATATTGAGAAAACCAGTAATGTAAACAAAACCCCACAAAGTTTTAATTTAATCCATAGAGCAGCAGTTTTTTTTATTTAACTTGATTAAATTTTTAAAAAGAATTACAGGATCACGATTTTAACTTTAAAAATTCATAATCTTTACCAAATTGCAAAAAAAGTTTTAAGTTTTTATGCATTTTTATTGATAAAACTGTTTTTGTTTATAAGGATTTTTTTAGGTTTTTTCAAAACACTTTGGGATTTTTGGTGGTTTTGATGGATTGAATTAAAGTTTTGTGGAGTTTTTGTAGGCATATTGAACTGTAAAAGGCAGACTTAACATTAGTGGTTTTCTCGATATTTTTATTTTAGCGCCTGACTATTCCAAAAGCCTTTTTGTCTTGATTTTTAAATTACTGTAAAGAATAAAAAAATGCATTTATACTGGTTCACTATCATTAGTTGGTAAGTCGTGTTAAAGCATACGTGGCAAAATAGATTTACTGTATTGGATAGACCTTAGGAAAAATGAGCATTCTCCACTGCTAACCCAAAATGACAAAAAATGCATCAGCAATTTCTGTCATGTTCCTTAAGGTCAAAGAAGCTTACTGCTATCAAACTTCCTAAAAGTTTTTTTTAAGTTGGTGTGTTTAAGAGACACAAACAACACCGTAATAGCCGCGAACGGCTAGTTTCTGTTTTCCTCAGTTTACAGAAAGGACTTGATGTACTTTTATATCAAATTACTGAATAAATATGTTTTACGACCTGACATATACAGTGTGTCTACGTAAGTTAGCAACATACGGAAAATTTTTTTTAATATTAATTTCACAAAAAAATCTTTATAAAAAGTTTTGCATGGTCCAAAACTTGAAAATAATTTACGTTTTTAATCCAACCACCTTGTGTTGTAAGGGGGCGACAGCGTGACATGCGATGACTATAGTCCACCACTACTACTACTATAGTTTCAGCAAAATAAAATTTTAGGACAAAAAAGTTCTTTTTTGACCTTAAAAATACGTCTTTATTTGATCTAAATTTTAAAATACCATGTACAGGGTGGCGCCTTTTCGTTGACCTTGCAGGGTATAGCGAAACACTAAAAGAACAAATCTGATTTCGATGGTAAAAGTAAATCATGGCTAACTTGATTCGTTTTGGAGATACCGAGTGTGTTTCAAAGTTTGTCAATTTGGCCAGGCACTTGTAACTCACTTGATATGAAAGATAGAAAAGAAAGTGCAAATAAAAATATTATAGGGATTTTCACGTAGAATTCAGTGGCGTGCCTATATTTTTCCATTGACTTTTATTTTAAAGTTTCAGAAAATTCGGTTTTTAAATGGAACACCCTGTATATTTGATAGTAAATAAGTAAATTTAAATACCAATTTTTTAAAATTAATTTAAAAATTGTTTTTAATGAATTATAATATATAAAATACGCGTCTAAAATATTTGAGAAGCTCCAAATTAAAACGAAGTTTTCATACAATACATTTTAATACTTATAAATTTTAAAAGATTTTTAATTGCAATATGGCATATTCATTTATAATATAATATAATTTTGATTAGCAAACGTTTTAAACATACAATCAAACGCGTAGTAAATATTGTAGGAGACTTTTAAAATTGTGTTTTATCAAAAACTGCCTTTTTGATTTAAAGCTCCTTATTTGTAGTTAGATTTAAAACACACTGTATGGAGAAATATATTATTGCATTTAAAAACATAACTGATCAAATCTATAAATTTATATTATTAGTGTAACTTTCACAGTCTCGTTTTACATTTTCAAGAACAATATCATTTAGAAAAATTTTGACTACCCCACTGTACTCCACGTAAAAGTGTACTGTTAGCATCCCATTTTTACTTATTTAATAAGTTATCAGTCAACTGAGATACAAGATGTTCCTAAAAACAGAAAAGTTTTAGAATCGTTCTGTAACTTAAAAACTAAGGGGAGTATGACGGCTTTAATTATGGTAACACTCTTTGTACAAAAAAGTAGCCCAACGAAAACCGCAAGGTTCTATTTTTATTAATAACTGAGGTACCCGCAGTTTCAGCAAAAATAGGGACACCCTGTACATGGGTGTCAAGGTTATAAATTGCCACTCCCATAACTTTTTTCTCTTACAATGTAAATAAAAATTAAATTGTTGTTTTGTGTGTTTGGTTGATTTTGTACCCTCTGAAATAGCCAATCATATTTTTATTATTCCTTAAGAAATGCAAGGTATACCGGGTGACATAGGATGTAGTTACCCCCAATTTTTTTGTTGTTTTTCAAGAGAGACTTTTTGCAGTATTATTATAGCATAATTTAACAATTTATGTTATTATTAGGACCTCAAAATAACTTCGGTTTAACCGGAGTACCATCAATTTCTAATTTAAATACAGGTACCTCCTTTTTTCTATATTTAAATTCTATATAAAATTTCCTTTTTAATAATATATTATACAGGGTGTTTCTTTTTAAAATGGCGGCCAAAGAAAATTTTAAAGAAAATTAAGTCCCGCCATTATTTCTATTTTAAATACATTTTTTTGCTAAGTAGGCTGTAAAAATAAAAAAATGACCCATTTACTTTCACAAGTAGGAACGTATTCCATTTCCTTTCATAAAGTACTGAGATTTCGTAATTTTTAGTTTTGGTTAGTTTGTAATTAATGAAAGAAAATTAAAAATTTGACCAACATTTTAAATGGATTACACCCTTATATTTTATTTTTAAATTTTACATTATAATCTCCTTTTAATGACGTATTTCAAAATATTGTTTATATTTAAGATGGCGACCATAGATCATTTAAAAGAAAAGAATTCCGTTATTCGGATGTCGTCAATAAATGATCTAGGCCGCCATCTTAAATAAACAAGATGTTGTGATATGTCATTAAAAGAAAATTTCAGTGTAGAATTTGAAAATAAATTAAATCTGGGATGTTGGCATTTAAAATGTTAGCCAAATTTTTACTTTTCTCTCGTTAATTACATTTTAAAATTAAAATTACGACATCTAAGTTCATTATTAAAGAAAATGAAATATATTACTACATGTGAAAGTAAAAATAGGTCTTTTTGTTCACAGCTTACTTAGCAAAAAAATGTATTTAAAACAGAAATAATGGCGGCACTTGAATTTCCTTAAAAAATCTTTTCAACCCGCCATTTTTGTAAAGAAACACCCCGTGTGATAAATCATTGAAAAGGGATCTTTATACAGAATAAAAATATAGAAAAAAAAATTGGACACTTGTAATCAAAATAAGAAAGTTGATGGTACTTCCGGTTAAAGCCGGAAGTGATTTTGAGTTGTGATAATGTTAAAAAATGTCAATTTGTGTGATAATAGTACTGTAAAATTCATTATCCTTTCTTATAAACTAAAAAGAAAAAATTGGGGGCGTAACAACATCCTGTGACACCCGGTATAAAGAAGTATGATTTTTTTAATATTTGAATATATGTAAAATGTAATAAAAACACAAATTTTACTTTGTTATTTTGTCACATATTTTATATTGCTTTTGCGTTACTGCAGTTTCGACATACTATGTCATTTTCAAACGACTTTTTAAAAGTGAATGAATTACAAAAAGTGCATAAATTTATACCTTATACCGTAAATTTAACATCTGGTTTATCCTTTACAATTGTTAGGTCCTATCTCTATTGTTACAAGTATATTGCTATAATAAACTTTTACAGTTAGTCGAAAATATTAAATAATTGGGAATTTTTTATGTCTGTTTGCAGATTAAGAAGATTTACATTACTATTTTTATTGTGTTTATAGATTTCTATGTTCTCTAATATATCTAATTTTTACTTTTTTTGTTCTAAGTGTAAAATTTTTATACTATCTATATTAGGGAAAGAATGACCAGAGTCTAGAAAATGGTTTGAAAAATTTGAATTTCTTTTGCCTAATCTAAATGATGCGTAGTGTTCTTTAAATCTTTTTTCGAAGCTTCGGCCTGTTTGTCCTATGTAGCAACTATTGCACTCTGAACATTCTAGCTTATAAACTCCAGATTTTTATGTTTATTAATCTTGTCTTTTACGTTAAAAAGGTGGTTGGATAATTTTTGTGATGGTTTAAATGCTATTTTCATATTATTTTTACTTAAAATATTTGCTATTTTGTCAGATATAGGTCCAAAATATGTAAGGGTTGTGTATTTTTTGTCCGAGTTGGATGCTTTTATTTTTGGGTATATTTTACTTATGGTATTTAATTTCTGTTTTTTGTTAATTAGGTTATTAATGTGTTTAATTTTGTAGCCGTTATTTATGGCAATCGATCTGATGGTATTTAGTTCTTTGTTTAATTTGTCTTGTTCTAGTGGGATGGCAAAGGCTCGGTGAACCATAGATCTATATGCTGAAAATTTGTGGCTATTTGGGTGATTAGAGTTACTAGGAATGGTTGTATCTGAAAATGTGGGTTTTCTATAAATATCAAATTTCAATTTATTATCAAATTTTGTTATGCTTATATCTAAGAAATTAATACAGTTATTTTCTTCTTTTTCTACTGTAAATTTTATTTTTTGGATGAATGGAATTTAGGTGGTTTAATGTAAGTTGTAACTCTTCATCAGTTCCGGTAAAGCAAACAAGGATATCATCCACGTATCTATACCAAAAATGTATGTGTTTAGCAAAAGGTGTATTTAAAAAATTTTCTTCAAGTTTTGACATAAATATTTCAGCAAGTAACGGGCTAAGGGGTGATCCCATTGCTAGACCATCATTTTGTTTATAAAATTTGTTATTAAACTGAAAGTAACTACCGTTAATGCAGAGTTTAAGTAATTCTAAAATTTCTTGATGTTTTACTATGTTAATATTTTTTTCGAAAAGCATTTCATCTATAATATCTATACAATCTTGGTTTGGGATATTCGGAAACATATTTGTGACATCAAATGATATTAACGTGGAGTTATTTAAAAGTGTTTTATTTTTAAGGTGATTGGTTAATTCTATGGAATTTTTTACTGAGAATTTTGGCGTAAATTGTAAGACTTCCCTGATAATGTTATTAAGTTTTTCTGCTACTTTTTGTAAAGGAGTGTTTACATAGGAAACAACCGGTCTTATTGGTTCCCCATTTTTATGTATTTTTATTAGGCCATATAACATTGGGGGGATGGATTTTTATTTATTAAGAAATACTTTTCTTTTTCATTTAAAATGCCCTGAATATCTTTAATTGTGTCTTTTAATAGTTTTTGAGTTTTTTCGGTGGGGTCGTTTGGTAGTTGAGTAGGTTGTTCTTTTTCTAGGAAGTCGTTTATTTTACTTATGTATTGTTCATTTTTTAAAATTACTATAGAATTGCCTTTATCTGCTTTTGTGATTGAAAGATTATCCGTTTGGATTTTTTCTTTTAATGACTTTAGAATCACTTGCTGCTGTGGAACTGATGGCGAGTTGTTAGGATTTTTAATAAGGTTTTTATTTTTCTTTGGCGGAGTTTGAATTTTCAGAGTTTTGTAAGGATATTTCTACTTCAGCTACTATAGTTTCTAAATTATTTTTTATTTGTTTATTAAAAGGATTATATTTTGGACCGTTTTTAGTAAATCTATTTCTTGTTCTGAAAATTGAGTTTCTGATAAGTTTATCACTCTATCATTAAATTTTTTGTCTTCTATTTGAGGTTGTTTTTTATAATTATTTTTTGACTTTATAAGTTCATTAAGTTTTTGACTTGATGTAAATATTTATCATGGATAATTTTACTTATGTTAGATCTAACATTGTCATCTAAGATATCAAATTCTATGGGGTGGAGTTTATAACCTAATTCTGAGTGCAATACCTTGATGTGTAGAAGTAGATTGTCCCTTGTCCTGAACCATCTTCTGGATTCTTCTTTGAGCCAGGTTATTTTGAAGTATGAATTGCTTTCTGGGCAGACACTGTCACTGAACGACATTTTATTTGTATATATTTAAGTCAAAAATAATTATAAAAAACAACCTCAAATAGAAGACAAAAAATTTAATGATAGAGTGATAAACTTATCAGAAACTCAATTTTCAGAACAAGAAATAGATTTACTAAAAACGGTCCAAAATATAATCCTTTTAATAAACAAATAAAAAATAATTTAGAAACTATAGTAGCTGAAGTAGAAATATCCTTACAAAACTCTGAAAATTCAAACTCCGCCAAAGAAAAAATAAAAAACCTTATTAAAAATCCTAACAACTCGCCATCAGTTCCACAGCAGCAAGTGATTCTAAAGTCATTAAAAGAAAAAATCCAAACGGATAATCTTTCAATCACAAAAGCAGATAAAGGCAATTCTATAGTAATTTTAAAAAATGAACAATACATAAGTAAAATAAACGACTTCCTAGAAAAGAACAACCTACTCAACTACCAAACGACCCCACCGAAAAAACTCAAAAACTATTAAAAGACACAATTAAAGATATTCAGGGCATTTTAAATGAAAAAGAAAAGTATTTCTTAATAAATAAAAATCCATCCCCCCAATGTTATATGGCCTAATAAAAATACATAAAAATGGGGAACCAATAAGACCGGTTGTTTCCTATGTAAACACTCCTTTACAAAAAGTAGCAGAAAAACTTAATAACATTATCAGGGAAGTCTTACAATTTACGCCAAAATTCTCAGTAAAAATTCCATAGAATTAACCAATCACCTTAAAAATAAAACACTTTTAAATAACTCCACGTTAATATCATTTGATGTCACAAATATGTTTCCGAATATCCCAAACCAAGATTGTATAGATATTATAGATGAAATGCTTTTCGAAAAAAATATTAACATAGTAAAACATCAAGAAATTTTAGAATTACTTAAACTCTGCATTAACGGTAGTTACTTTCAGTTTAATAACAAATTTTATAAACAAAATGATGGTCTAGCAATGGGATCACCCCTTAGCCCGTTACTTGCTGAAATATTTATGTCAAAACTTGAAGAAAATTTTTTAAATACACCTTTTGCTAAACACATACATTTTTGGTATAGATACGTGGATGATATCCTTGTTTGCTTTACCGGAACTGATGAAGAGTTACAACTTACATTAAACCACCTAAATTCCATTCATCCAAAAATAAAATTTACAGTAGAAAAAGAAGAAAATAACTGTATTAATTTCTTAGATATAAGCATAACAAAATTTGATAATAAATTGAAATTTGATATTTATAGAAAACCCACATTTTCAGATACAACCATTCCTAGTAACTCTAATCACCCAAATAGCCACAAATTTTCAGCATATAGATCTATGGTTCACCGAGCCTTTGCCATCCCACTAGAACAAGACAAATTAAACAAAGAACTAAATACCATCAGATCGATTGCCATAAATAACGGCTACAAAATTAAACACATTAATAACCTAATTAACAAAAAACAGAAATTAAATACCATAAGTAAAATATACCCAAAAATAAAAGCATCCAACTCGGACAAAAAATACACAACCCTTACATATTTTGGACCTATATCTGACAAAATAGCAAATATTTTAAGTAGAAATAATATGAAAATAGCATTTAAACCATCACATAAATTATCCAACCACCTTTTTAACGTAAAAGACAAGATTAATAAACATAAAAAATCTGGAGTTTATAAGCTAGAATGTTCAGAGTGCAATAGTTGCTACATAGGACAAACAGGCCGAAGCTTCGAAAAAAGATTTAAAGAACACTACGCATCATTTAGATTAGGCAAAAGAAATTCAAATTTTTCAAACCATTTTCTAGACTCTGGTCATTCTTTCCCTAATATAGATAGTATAAAAATTTTACACTTAGAACAAAAAGTAAAAATTAGATATATTAGAGAACATAGAAATCTATAAACACAATAAAAATAGTAATGTAAATCTTCTTAATCTGCAAACAGACATAAAAAATTCCCAATTATTTAATATTTTCGACTAACTGTAAAAGTTTATTATAGCAGTATACTTGTAACAATAGAGATGGGACCTAACAATTGTAAAGGATAAACCAGATGTTAAATTTACGTTATAAGGTATAAATTTATGCACTTTTTTGTAATTCATTCACTTTAAAAAGTCGTTTGAAAATGACATAGTATGTCGAAACTGCAGTAACGCAAAAAGCAATATAAAATATGTGACAAAATAACAAAGTAAAATTTGTGTTTTTATTACATTCTACGTAAAAATGTATTGTCACAAAGTAACGGACTACTCAATAGATTCTTTATTTGAATATATTTTTTCTATGGCCATATTTCCAAAACCATTAATAAGAGACAAATTAAATATAGTATTTTTGTATCTATTTTTGTATATCCTAATCTCTGTATATCTTAGAAGATAAAAGCATTTTGATGAAAAATGCGAATACTACAGAATGAACCCAAAAAAATAGTGTTTTTATTCCTTTTATACGTTAAAAAAAAGTTAGGAGAAAGTAAATTTATAACGTTTCTTATGGAAATAAGAAAGTATTTATCAGATTTGGATGGCCATATTACCGAACCTAATTAAAAATATTTACAGTGACCGCCAAAAATGTTGAACCATATGGAAAACTTTTTTATTTTTTATTTCTCAAAAAAATATTCTTAATAAAAATATCTACATATACCAAAATTAACAAAACACTGATCAAAATTTAAATAAATCATAGCGTATACGAGGTAGGTGCAAAATAACAAATATGATAAAAGAGAAGACTACCTTTATTTTTGAACATAAAAAAAATATTATTTAGAAAACTTGTAAGGAATCAAAAGTTATGGTTAAATTTTAAAATCGGGGCCTTCCAGAACTTTTACAACTTTTACAACTTACCTTGTATATAGAGTATAAATTACCTGCCGTTAATTATTTTTATTGCCCTTAAATTAAAAAAAAATGTCAAATCTTAATTATTCCTAAAGGTTTTAAGTACATTTAGATCACTTTAAAACACAAAAGTAAATTTTTCAGTAAGCCTAAAATTTAAAAGCGCATTTAGATTAATGTTCTACATTATTTATTGAAAACGTTTTACCATTTTTAAATTTGTTATTATATCTTTGTTTCTTATTTAGATTATTCCTTAAACAATTTTTTTAAGACAAAAACGATATGAAACATTTACCTTTAGAAGCTTTAAATTTAAGCCTTATTGAACAACAAAAAAGCAAAAATTTACTTTTGTTTTTTAAGTTGATGTAAATATACTAAAATGCTTTAAGAATAACAAAGCTTAGACATTTTTTTTAAATTAGGGGCAATAAGGATAATTTACGGCAGTTAATTTACTTCGATCTAATCTCTATACGGAGCAAATTGAAAAGAAGGTTTTTTTTATAATTTTCAATTCCAAATAAGTTTTCCAAATAAAATGTTCCTCTAAGTTCAAAAATAAAGGTAGTTTTCTCCTGTGTTACATTCTGTTAATTTGCACCTGTCTCGTATACGATATGTATTATTTAAATTTTAATAAGTGTTTTGTAAGTTTTGGCATATGCAGAGATTTTTATCAAGATTTTTTTAAACCAAGAATTAAAAAGTTTTCCATGTGGTTCAACATTTCTGGTGATCACTGTATTAAATAAGTGGCGGCTCGTGACATTTTTTAGTGAAGAGAATGAATAAAAGAAATAATATTTAAAAGTATTTAAAGCTTACCCTCTATTTAAAAAAAAGTCCTTTCTCCTATTTTTCAGTATGTCTTTACTTATCGAACACCACGCCGATCTTGATGAGTTTTGGCATACTGGTCCTTTTGGGGCCATGATTACGAATCTAAAAGAATTTTTAGTTGGACACGTTTCATTTAAGATATGCATCATCAAACTTAAATAGAAAACTAACCCAAATTCACCATATTCTCCTTTCTTTTTGCATGCATGTAGGTGGTAGAGGAGCTTTCCTCGCCTGAGGAGGTACCACCCCACCACCCTTTAAAGGACCCGTGAAGTCTTAGCGAACGTTTCGGGTTCTGGGTGTGTGAGTCAGTTTTCCTTTTTTCTTCTTTCTGTTTTCTTTTTTTCCTTTTAACCCCCAAACTATGTACAAATGATGGCGGCACACCCGGAAGTAAAATGTTCCGGAGGTAAAATACCCCTCCATTCGGATCTCCGGGCGAGGGGTGCATCCGGGAGGCCTTCATCGAGAAGTTTAATTTCTTTTACAAACATATGTGGGCTTAACACCAATATAAACTCCGTTCACCATCACCTTCAGTCATCTAAGCCCCACATACTGTTTCTAACGGAAACACAAATAAGTTCTAAATCTTCAACCAGCCACCTTCTCTTTCCAAGCTACGAACTTATTTCATCTTTTCGCCCACATGGTGGCGTATGTGCTTACGTCCGCAACGATCTGGCTTGTGCTCGAGTTTCCAATCTTGAATCGGGTAGGCCCGATATCCTTTGGCTTAAACTTTCCCTTAGGTCTTCAACTAAATTTATCTGCTGTTTGTACCGGTCCCCATCTAATAATTCCTATATCGAATTCTTTGACTTTCTTTCAACAAAGATCGATAGCATAATTTCTCAGTTTCCATCGGCTGAAGTAATCGTGCTTGGCGACTTCAATGTCCATAATAAGGATTGGCTGGGCTCTTCAAAAACTGACCCCCAAGGCAGAGCAGCCGAAATCTTCGCAGTCAGTAACTCTCTTACCAACCTTATTATGGAACCCACCTACTTTCCTAGAGTCCCAAATCATAGTTCAAATCCCCTTGATCTCTTTCTTACTACCAACCCCGAACTCTATCAAACATCTGTCACAGCTCTCCTAGGTCGCTCAGATCATGGCTTAGTTACTATATCTTACCCTGCACATCCCGAGGTAAATGAATACATGCCACCACGCACCGTATGGCACTACAACTCAGCCGACTGGGATGGCCTGAGGGACTTCTTCGCCACTTACCCCTGGAATTCCATCTGCTTTTCTCCTGGTGATCCTTCTGAAATTTGCAATCAACTGACGGAATCAATTCAATTGGGCATTGAAACCTATATTTATTTCACACACCATCAAGAACCCCAAACAATCCAATAACAAACCCTGGTTTTCCAAATCTTGTGATAAAGCTAGAATTTTAAAAGTTCATGCTCACAAAAAGTTTCTACAGGATCCTAGTCCAGAAAACCGACAGGCCAGCATTGAAGCAAGAAACTACTACAATCAAACAATTTCTGAAGCCAAAGACTCCTTCGACAATCGTATTAAAAACAAAGTTCTTTCTTGCTCAAATGGCAGCAAATCTTTCTGGTCCTTTGCGAAAAACATAAGTAGGAATTTTTGTACCAGTTCTTTTCCGCCACTAGCTTTGGAAGATGAAATTGTTTCTACCGCTAAAGGAAAGGCAGAATTATTTGCTAAACAATTTGCTGCCAATTCAACCCTTGACCCTCCCGTAAATCATCCAATTCCAGCGGTTACCCCAGTTTCTCATAAAATGCCCGATATTATTTTTAAGGTAAAACACATTAAGCGTATCCTTTCTTCCCTTAACACCAAGAAATCGTCTGGGCTGGATGGCATACCAGCAATCGTTTTAAAAAAATGTGCTCCAGAACTTGCACCAATCTTAACTCGGCTCTTTCGAATTTCTTACGACACGGGTATCTTTCCGGAAAGCTGGAAAGCTGCACGTGTTCAGCCTATTCCCAAGAAAGGATCTAAATCTCTTCCATCTAACTATAGACCAATTTCAATTCTCTCAGTTCTTTGTAAAGTAATGGAAAAACTAATTAATTCACAAATTCTTAAGTACTTAGAAAAACACAAAATTTTGCATGACAGGCAGTATGGATTTCGCCACAAAAGATCTACAGCAGATCTTCTTTCCTTCGTATCACACTGCTGGAATAAGTCTCTTGAGTTTCTAGGTGAGTCCCAGATCGTTGCTCTTGATATATCCAAAGCTTTTGACCAGGTCTGGCATGCCGCACTTCTTAATAAACTTCCCTCCTATGGTCTTTCAACTAAACTCTGTACTTGGCTCTCTAGTTATCTATCTGATCGTCGTATATCAGTTATTGTGGACGGCCATTCTTCAAGCTTTCACCAAGTAAATGCTGGAGTCCCTCAGGGCTCAGTTCTGGCACCAACATTGTTTCTTCTTCACATCAACGACCTTCTCTCGTCCACAACTAATTCCATTCATAGTTTCGCCGACGATAGTACCCTTCACTCGAGTTTTCAGGTTCCTAAACCCATTACTAAACCTGACTTGGAAAACAAACGCAGAGCGATGCAGATATCTCTTTCGCAGGATCTTAATTTAATATTGGATTGGGGCGCTAAAAATCTCGTCCATTTTAATGCATCCAAAACACAATCATGTTCCTTGTCGCGAAAAGAGTCATCAAATACTCATCCTCTACTTATGAGCGGCCAAGTTTTACAGAGCAAAGACACCTTTAATCTTGTGGGCGTCACATTTGAAAGTAACCTTAACTGGCATAAACACATTGTATCTATAGCCACGGCAGCTTCAAAAAGCTTGGATTTCTCTTTCGAGCCAAAAGTATTTTTCCCCTTCTAATTTATACACTTTATATGTGTCCCAAATCCGACCTCCCTTGGAATATTGTTCTCATATCTGGGGCATGGCGTCCCCCACAACCCTAAGCATTCTTGATTCTATTCAAAGAAGAGCTATTCGTCTCATTAATGATCCTTCACTTACAGAAAGGCTTCCCTCTCTTGCACATCGTCGGGCTGTGGGGGATTTATCGCTTTTTATAGGTACTTCCATGGCTTCTGCTCTGAAGAATTGTCCAGTATAGTTCCTCCACTTACGGTTCCCAACAGAGAAACTCGTGGTTCCGCGCATATGCATCCCTATACGGTCCAACTGGACGGGCCCCGAACTTCCCACTTTGTTCGTTCTTTTATCCCTAGAGTTTCTAGGTTGTGGAACCTGCTGCCCGCGGAGGTCTTTCCTTCCCCCAAATCTTCAAGTGTTTAAGTCCCGTGTCAACAAACTCCCTCTTACCTCGCTTAAGACACCCACGGTACGTTTAGTGTTTAGGCTTTTAGCCTTCGTGGTTTGTCCAAAGATAAAAAAAAAAATGCAATTCTTGAGTTTTTCGCTAAATTGGCAGTTAATATTTAATTTCTACCTCTTTAAAACCAAATTTTTTCTTATTTTATCCATTTTTCCCATAAAATTGCAAAGCTTTACTTTCAGTCACAGTAGCTATGGCGACGCCTTGACACGTCTGATGATAGATATCCTAAAAACAAAACTTTGCTGACAAGATATTCTATCAGAATCCTAATCAGCGCCTAAAAAAACTCCGTATGCCAAAAATCAACGGTGTCCGATAAGTAAACAATTACTTATATTTCCTATTATTTCTTCTTTGATCGCTTTACCAAGCAGCAAGCTGACGTCTTCTTGACGTCTGTTTTAAGTCCTTTTGGTCAGCAAACAGGTCATAAGATGACGACAAATTGACGTTAAAATTACCTCCCTAAGTCACAGACAAAAGACGTCCCGATTATGACGTCTTTAAGCTGACAAAAATTAACGCATATCCTTTTTTTCAAAAGCTAAAATGATACGGGTACTTTGTGTTGTTAAATTATAATTTCTTGTACTACAAGGTCGCATCTCTCGGGACTCGGGACACGGTCCAACCTTGATATGCAGATTTTTACACTAGCTGAAGGTATTTCATTCAAAAGATAATTAAGATCACCAACCGCAGGTGTAGGCGATAACAATAAGCTTCCAAAATCCTATTAGAAGTGAAGACGTTTAATAAACGTAGTAGTTTATTGTCCATTACGTCATCTATCGGTAGAGTTTTTTTTCCTATTTCAATTTTGTAAATTTATTAAACCTATTTTTCTGTCATAATGACACGACATGGATATTGACACGAATCATATACTTAATGTTCTAAAATTTTTTCTGGCGGGTTTTCTAAACATGACGTCATTAAATTTTTATGAGCTAGTATGACGAAAAAATGACGTCGAAAAGACGTCACTCAACAACGTCAAAAAGACGTCAGTAAAATGACGTCATAATTTTGGTCTGATACTTATGACTAAAAAATAACTAACAATTGACTTCATAATGACGTCAGCTTGTTGCTTGGATTGTTATTAAAATTAGGTTGCACTGTATATAATGTTTTTCGATGGATTCTGCTATATGTTTTGGATAGTTTACCCCATGTTTAGTCCACACGCTGTTATTTTTCTTTATTAAACAATAATCATACAAAACAAAACAGTCTGTTTGTAACCTAGCAACCACACATCCAGTCTTATTTTCCATAAATGTTCTTAATAATAACTCTGTTATATATCCTAGTTTTATTAGCAGATGCATAATTAATTTGAAAATCGGGAGTAGGTCTTTCTTTTGTTTAATGAAAAGTTTCTGCTCAAAAGGCAAACTGTTATTCTGTAGTAGGAACTGCACCGCATTTATTTTCAGTTGTGGATCCATTTCTAAATTATCACATATCACATCACATAACTCTTAACATACGAACTAATTAACTATACTAGTTAAAATTAAATGTATAATCATAATCAAAATATATAGTTCTACCAAAACTCTACAGGACATTACCGTTTAACCTGCGACTTCTGCCTGGAGACACGAAAATTTGTGCCCACTTTCTGTGCTGATTTCGCGTAAAGAGACGTATGTTATTTGAGCAAAATACAAAGACAAAACTTTTGATATTTGGCGTTGCCGCGTAGAAATTTAAAGGTAAGTTTGAGCAGAGTGTTTAGAAGTGTTTTAATAGGATTATAGTAAATATCTGGAATTAAATTATATTTAAGAAAATCGTTGTTATTTGTTTCTTTTAAGGGTGGGCACGTTTTCCTGTGCCCTTTAGTACCGGTCACTACTGTATTAAATTTGGTATGTTTTTAAAGCTTTCCAAAGATCCTTCTAAAGGTAAAAAGAATTTATAGGGTATATTGTTTTAAAAAAATAATTTGTCGTACCCTGTATATCATGAGGGATAATGAAAATCTAATTACAGGCTCGAAAAATTACAGAATTCATTAAATAAACTGATATTTTTTTGTTTATTTTTTACGACAAAAAATAAAAAAGTTAAGAGGTGTGTACATTTATAACTTGACACCCGGTACATCTGGCAAAGTATAAAATAATATTGCCCAACAAGATATTAAACCCAATTAAGTTAAGAATTACTTTATATCATTCTGGTTCTAATGATAACGCCGGATTTAGAATTCCAGTTGTTCCCATAACAAGATCAATAAACAACTTGCCTAGAAAGGAAAAATCTCTATTAGGAATTAAAGCCGTCTCACAAGATCCCAATAGGGGACATCAGTCAACAAAAATTCATTTGGTTTATTTATTTTGGTAATACAAATTTATAAAAAGCATTTTTAATACTATATTATAACGGTTTTATTAATTTAAGTTCAAGTTATTTATTTATTTATTTAGAATCCTAAAGAATACATTGATTTTATATTGAATCCCTATTTGTTTATTTTGATAATTATTTAACAATCTATATATTATATTTATTCTTATTACCATTATTTTTATTTAGTTTTTAGGTTAATTATAAATAATTTTATTTGCGTTTGGTAGCTTGTTATATTAAATCAAATCCATTGAGTTACTGCATTTTTGTCATTCTTTGTTTTTGTAGACGTAACATAATAAATCATTGCAAATTCTTGTACTGTAGTTATTTATATTATTTTGATTTGTTAAAATTAAATTGCTTTTATTTGTCTGCTTTTTTATGTATTAAGAGAAAAATTCTATTGTAAAATAATTTCTTAAATAATAAAAACTTCTATTTAATTATAAATGAATAAATTCTCGTGTTTGATAAGGAAAATTATATAAAAGCCTTTATAATATAATAACCTAATTTTGATATTTTTGTAATTTATTTAAAATCATTTTTGTAATAGCTTTACCTCAAATTGAGGCTAAGTAAGTTAGATTTAAATTATTGTAACTATAATATATATTTTTTTTTATTTTGCAAATTTGAAACTTTTTGAAATTGTCTTAAAAAACCCAAAAATGTATTTATTTTACTAATAATAAATTCAGTATGATCTTTGAAACTTAAATTGCAGTCTACAATCACAATATAAATATTTATATTTTCCATTTTTTTTTAAGATGTGATTATTAATTTTTAAATTTAAATTTGTTTTATTTTATTTAGCCAGTAGTTCATTTAAAAATTTACTTTTATTTAAATACAATTGATTAATATGAGACCAATTTAGTATTTAACTAATATCATCCATAATATTTTTTTAACATTTTCCTTAACCTTTATAAAAAACAATATCGTCAGCATATAATAATATCCATTCATTTAAATTTAATTTAGATATATTGTTAATGTATACAAGAAATAATATTAGGCTCAATATACTTCCTTGGGAACACCATATTTTATTACATTTTTGCTACTCTCTGTGTTTATGTATTACTTTTATTTGTAACCTATTATGTGAATAATTTGGAAATAATTTAGCGGTTTGTTTTTATTCCAAATTAAATATTTTTTTAAGTAAAATATTATGACTTACGATATTAAAGGCTTTTGAAAATCTAAAAATAACCCAAAAATATTGTTTTTTATCATATTCTTTATAAAGAAAATTAAAAAGTTTTGTAACAGCTATTTCAGGGTTTTTATACTTTAAGAATTTAAATTGTAAGTCACTTATATATTTTATAGCAGATAGCTGATACTGCAGTCTTTTATATAGAATTTTCAAATATTTTTGATAATACTGGCTATCAGCCGATAAGCAAATTATCAGTCATTACAAAACACTTTGAGAAATTGGTTTATGTACCTATTTTAAATTTAATAAAACTTATTATTGCAGTAGAGCGACGTGTTTTTTCCTTGTAGATCGCTAAAAACTAACTTATTTATCTTTGTTCATTATCTCACATATTTATCTGGATAGCAGAATTCAGGTTGATGCCATTTACACCGACTTCAGTAGAGCCTTTGATAAAATAAGTCATAATCTTCTGCTCGCGCGCCTCGCTGAGGTTGGTGTGACGGGCAACGTTCTACATTTCTTCTCTTTAGACGAAACGAACAGGGGGAACACACACAAACGGAAAGGAAACATTAAAAGAACTTTTCGAGTGCACTTTCCTAGTTGCGAAATAATTGATTTACCACCAGACACTCAGCACCATTTAGACCCGATACCAAAAAGAGGTACTGGGAAAATTTGCGAGTGGCAAAAGAAGTGATAAATCAAAGCAAGTTTAAGTGGGCGATAGATTCCACTGAACCATTTTATCACAAGGGCCATTCGTCATTAGGCAAATTGATGAAACATGCTGAAGATGGATAGGCTGCATGCTATAAGACCGCGTGATCCACTCAACACTCTTGAGGAAAACTCTGTCGACGCGGATAGCAAGGGGTTGCCCACAGGAGAGAAGAGTTTTATCTTCACTTCTCTGGAACCTTGTTGTACACGGGTAATAGACGGGCTTAAGAGCAAAAACATGAAGTTTTAGGGTATGCGGATGAGCATAGTCATTGTATGCCAGGGCAAATTCAATTACTAGGGTCAGAGGAGCAGAATGCAACAGGCTCTGAATATAGTAGCTACTTGGACAAAAAAAAGAAAACTAGAAGGTCTGGGTTCTTTTAATCTCCAAGGTACTGAAATACCAATGATGGGGAGGTTAAGAATTTGGGGGTTATATTGGACTCAAAACTCACCTGGAACCATCATTTGGACAAAGTAATCAAAAAGAGCGAAAATAGCAGTTAATTCTGGCTCGCAGAACATATTATTATCGGCAAAACGTGGGGACTGAGACCACAAATGGCTCACTTGGTGTACAATACTGTGGTGAAACCAGTCATAACAATACCATTGTTTGGTGGACTAAGAACAGACAGCACACGGCTATGCTTCGGCTGGGCAAGGTGCAAAGACTTGCCTGCCTTGGCATAGCGAGATGCAATTAAAGCACACCAACAGCGGTCTTGGAGAACCCTATTTGACCTCCCGCCTCTGCATATAGTTGTACAAGGGGAGGCAATACAGACTGAAAAATAACCTGAGCAACGCAAAAGGTTAGATCAGGACACATTAAATAAAAAATATCATAAAGAGTACCATAATGGATATGAGGACAGACTATATGACCCCACAAATCGTACCCAGTAGACCCTTTCAGGTGACAATACACCCAAGAGAGAACTGGGCAATCGAAAATTTTAGATTCTCTCTTTGATGTCAAACCTGGTATACGGACGGGTCTAAAACCGAAGAG
The DNA here is from genome assembly GCA_014170235.1 of Listronotus bonariensis. Taxonomy (NCBI): domain Eukaryota; kingdom Metazoa; phylum Arthropoda; class Insecta; order Coleoptera; family Curculionidae; genus Listronotus; species Listronotus bonariensis. The sequence continues at coordinate 84,354 of JACEGR010001237.1, read as the reverse complement.
AGGGTTAGGGGCAGGTGTCTACAGTAAAATAGAAAACACTCGTTTGACCTTTTCACTAGGAAACCACGCCTCTGTATTTCAAGCAGAAATTTTTGCGATCTTACAATGTGCCGAATTAACAAGCAAAGGCCCCGCACAAATTGTACAATCAACATTCTTACGGACAGTCAAGCAGTCATTGGTGCACTAATCAATCCCAAGGTATCGTCTTGGCTGGTACTAGAATGCCTTGATGAACTCCAGGAAACTGGCGAAACGCAACAACACGAGGTTAATGTGGGTGCCAGGGCATTGCGCAATTCGAGGCAGTGAAAACGCAGACGAACTGGATAGAAGGGGGTAAGCCACGACATACGTCGGGCCAGAACCAGTCCCTAGAGTGCCAAAGAGTACCTTTCGGAGTGCGGTACAAAACTGGGTGAAGGACCAGCAAGGACTGCACTGGGAAAGGCTTCCTCAACACATTCATGGAAAAATATACATCAGAGGACCATGCACAAAAAGAGCTAAAGAACTACTCAAAATGGTTAAGAATCAGCTAAGAACAATCACAGGTTTCCTCACTAGATATACTCCAGTGAAAGAACACCCGAATAATATGGGATTATTCAACGGAGATCAGAACTGCAGATTATGTGGAGCAGAGACCAAAACAGTAACCCACATACTGTCAGAGTGTGAGGCATTGAATCACAAAAAACAGGCAATCTTCGGGGATATTAAAGTGCCCCTGAAAACATATGGTACGCACCCAGCAGACCTAAACCGCCTTCTTCAAGGAACTAGGGTACTGAAATGGGTAGAATAAAACGGAAATTTGGTACAATAAGCCTTCAGGCTGCAGTGCCACCGGGCATGTCGACGGCTCCCTGGGAAAAAACCTTTTTAAATTGGATAGAGTCTTATTTAAGGGATAGATCACAGTATGTGTCTTTGCAGAGCTTTAATTTCGAGCCTTTCAATCCCACGTCAGGAGTACCCCAGGGTTCGCACCTACGACCATTATTTTTATTAATAATATTAACAAGATTAAATCCTATTTTTGCCATTGTAAATATTTACTTTACGCAGATGATTTAAAGGTATTTAAGAATGCACATAATATTATTGACTGTCAAAGTATTCAGCAGAACATATAGGTTAGTAGAATTTTGTAACCAAAATAGTTTGTTTTTAAATTTAAATAAATGTCTATCAATTACTTTTTCACAAAACAAAATAGAAATTCCTCATAACTATACAATTGGTTATGCTGTACTTCCAAAGGGGAAGGATGTGCGTCTCCTGGGCATCCTCATTGACTCAAAATTATTGTTTGATTTGCGTATAGAAATGGTTGCTACCAGTGCGTCCAGAATGTTGGGATATGTTATGCAAAAATGTGCTTTATTCTCAAAAATAAAATCAATTGTTTGTTTGTACAACTCTTCTGTTTTAGGCACATTAAACTTTGGTAGTATCATTTGGAATCCAAGGTATGCTGTATACATAGATCGGCTTGAACATATTTAAAATAGGTCTCTAATTTTTTTTTAATCGTCTCATCAAAACGATGCTGTTCTAGCTCAACAACGCTTTCCTATCTTATTATTTTCTGTCAAAAGAACTATTTAAGATGTGTTATTTTTATATAAAATGGTTAATAATTTATTATCAACTCCTAATATTTTTCCCTAATTACATTATTAATACCCCTCAGGTTAACCTTTGATCAAATGATCTATTCCTTTAAAAAGAAAGTTGCTTTCAGAATTCGCCCTTATGTCGAAAATCAAAAGTGCCAACAAATGTAACAATGTAGAAAATGTAGATATTTGTCTAATGTTACTGAAACTATAAAAAGAGTTTTAAGAAATGTAGTAAAATAAAATAAATTAAATGCAATATTGCACTTATCGTAAAATAATTATATTTGCAATTCTGTTATACATAATATTCTATTTTAAGTTTTAGGTATGGCTCATATCTGTTATTTGTCTTTATATGTCTAAGTATACGTAATTTTGTTGATACTCTTTTGGGTTCCTACCTGTTTGTATCCCTGTTGCCAACCAATAAATAAATAAATAAATAAATACTAAAATCGGTCTGTAGTTGTTAAATTCATTTTTATTTTCACTCTTCAAAAAATTGGTGTTAAAATTTTAATATGTTTAAAATTCGGTATATATCATTATACTGAAGGTTCTCTTTAATATACATATATTATTAATTCACCTCCACAAGAATCTCTACAGCTATTAACCATGCAGTAATCCTTAATAAAATAATTATCAACATAACATAACTTTTTTTCTATCAATAATATTTCTGTCATCAATTTTGTTACCAAGACTTCGTATGGGCGTTAGTATGTACAACTTTTAAATTTATTACTAACAATTAATAAAATTTAACTGATACATTATATATTATATATATATATATATATATATATATATATATATATATATATATATATATATATACATATATATATATATATATATATATATATATATATATATATATATATATATATATATATATATATATATATATATATATATATATATAAATTATTACTTAATTATACAAAATTAAAATAATATTACAAATAGAAAAAAACATAATAATAAAAACCAATAATATAAAAAGAATAATGTGGTCAACATCATTTCTGATAATTATTGTATTAGAATCCTTGTGTTATGTTACGCAATCATAAGTGGACTGTATTATAATTATAATTTCATAGGTCGTACTGACTCAAAATTGATAACTCGCTCGCTAAATTATTGTTATGTAATTAAATGAGTAGGATAAGAATCTTACCAAAAGGATAATGTAAGTAGGAACAGGATATGTATATCTCTCTGAATGTAATCACTTAGGTAAAGATCGTACTAGTAGCGGTTATCACAAATCACCTCTTATATGCGACCTAAAGGCAATTCAAGAGGAGTAGTATCTTCGTTTTTAATCACTACCAGGATAATAGGAGCAATTGGTAGATCAATTAAAGTATACCACTTTGCACGTTGTTGCAAAGTATGCAAGTATTCACGGTTCCATATGCGCCAGAAATCAAAATGTATTCTTTTAAGCAACTGCCAGCGAGAAAGTCTATTTAATTTTAAAGAATTTAAGTCTCTATCTGGAATAGCTGTTAAAGGATCCAAACTCAAAAAATGACCGGGCGTCAATACTGATAGATCATTCGGATCTGTACTAATAGGGCATAAAGGCCTTGAGTTTAGAACTGCTTCTATTTGTGTAAGTACTGTGTAAAATTTTTCATACCTTAAAATTTGTTTGCCTATAACTCTTGATAAATTTTGATTTAACTCATTTAAAATTGGCCTCCCATCGTCCGCCCATGTGTGGTGCACTAGGTGGAATAAAATGTCATTTTATTGCTTCAGTATTAGCTGCTTCTAAGAAAATTTGTTTCAAATACTTGGACGCGCCTACAAAATTGTAATTGTAAACATTAGAACACCGACCCCTTTTAGCGATAAAACGACGAAAACCAGCTAAAAATTATTCGATAGAGAGTTCGAAAAGAAGTTCTGGGTGAATGGCTTTGGTAGCACAACAAATAAAAGACAAACATAGGCCTTTAAACTACTTAAACCACGCAACCTATTCATAGTAATTGTAAAATGACCAGTGAGATCCACGCCTATATTTTCGAATACTCTGGCCTGCGATACACGGAATTTGGGTAAGTTACCCTTTTTTGGCTGGTATGATTCGGTATGTGTTCTCCAGCCAGTCTGGCAACGAAAAATAACTTTTCGAATTACCCTTTTTTCAGTAAGGATCAAAAAATTTTGAATAAGTAAACAATGTGTGGTTTGTATACTTGCATGTCAAAATTCTGTATGTATATCAAGAATAAGTAACTCATTAAAAGTAGAATTGCTAGGCAGTAAAATAGAAAATTTATTATCAAATTTAAGTTTGAATTGCATATTCTTCCTCCTACTCTTAAAATGTTTTGATTATCTAAAACTGGATCTAGTTTTCTTCAATATTTTCAAAGAGGTTTTTATTAATTAGTTATGAAATTTCTTTTAAAAACAATTATTTTGCTAAAACTAGCAAAGTAGCTCAGTGAAAGAAAGGTTACACTTAATTGGATTATTTTTATTTCTTGTATTATGTTAAAATCGTAGGAGGTATGCAAATATTCTTTTTATTTTTGAAAGAGACGAAAAGTTTTGAAATAATATGTCAATAAAATTATTATTTTTCTTTAAAGTAGATATAGAAAGCACAATTTTTCGCTCTTCAGCCTCTGCTTCAGGCTGCGCGGAATGTTGAATTTTAATAAAAGGCCATGAGTCTTCTGGTGTCTGCTAAAGGTTGGGCCGTCCCACCAAAAAGAAAATGTAGATATTTCTCTAGGAGAGAGGCCACGGGAACCGTAAGCCGCAGGATTCAAATCTGAAGGAACATAGTACCAGTTTTCGGGAGAAAGCCTTTCTTAAATGGATGTAACACGATTACTTACAAAAGTTTTTAAAGTCGTGGATAACTCTGAATCCAAAAAAGTGTAAATTTACTATCAGTAAAAGCAAATATTTTTTAAAGGTTATGGTTTTTTTAAACGTATTTAAAGTAAAATTTATAAGTTTTGAGAGCAGGACTGCTGCGCAAAGTTCTAATCTTGGTAATTTGATTCTTTTCAATGGTGCTCCTTTGCACATACAAAAAAGTTTTAAATGAATTGTCGTCAGACAAAATTCTTAACAAAATTACTACTGCAAACACCTTTTCTGATGCATCAGAAAAACCTATAATTGGAAAAATTTCGTATTAATGATATTTATATGTCTAGGTATAGTAAAATTTAAAAATATTTTTTATTTCTTTTAAACTTTTCCCATTTTAAAAAATTACATCGTTTGGGAGAGTATCATCTCAGCCTAGCCCTAAGGACCCTATTTATTGTAAAATTAATTTACAATAAAGTTAAGGTGGCGTTAAATATCCAGGAAGATCAAATATTCTTGCCACTTCGGACAATATGTTTCTTTTAGTACAAGGCTTATCAGCACGATTAAAAGAATAGAAAAAATATCATTTTTTGGATCCCAACGCAACCCTAATATTTTAAAAATAGTATTATTTTTTAAATCGAAAAAGGAAAAGTCTTTTGTTTGCACATGTGACTCAGGTAAGTTTGAAAGTAACTTAGGGTCATTACTAGCCCATTTGTGGAGTTTAAAACTACTATTTTTAAGTAAAGTAATTAACTTGTCTTTAATTTTTAAAGCATGGTTAAAATCTTGACTGCCTGCAGCAATATCATCAACATAGGTTGAATTATGCAAAACTGCACTAGCCAAAGCTAGATAAGTATAATTATTAGCAAGTTTATTTATATACGTATAGCTAAGAATGGTGAACAGGCAACACCAAATATTACAGTATTTAATTGATACTCAAGCACTTGTTCATTGGGTAAAAATCGCAATAAATTTTTTGGTAATTTCTTTGTTCCGGTTTTCCTAGAATATTACGAAGCGTTTGTTTAATATCACAAGTAGTGACAAATGTAAAAATTGGAAAATAAAGTAAAATTTGAACTAAATCCACCTGACGTTTTGGACCTGCGTAAAGCGCTTCGTTTAACTCTTTGAGCCGCAGTGGTACACATTTTGAACCACCTATTTGCATGCTGTTCCGCGGCGGTGGTACAAAATATGGATGAATGTTTCAATATTTTTTTGGTAAACTGTCGCATATTTTGTGAAAAACCTGGTCAAATCGTGGACAGAGTGACTCATGTTAAGAGGCTTTTAGGATGTTCCGAGCAAAAATCGGTAAATAAAAACAGCATGGCGGAACGAAATCAGTTGGGTTCTTTACAACTGTTCCGCGTCTTTAATGTTCAAAATAAAAGTTAAGAAAGGTAAAGTTATTGTATATTTTGTTTATTTTAGTAAAATAGTCCACTTGGGTAGGCTCTAATATAATATTACTAAAGAAGATAATTGTTTATTATATTTAAATTGACTTTGTTAGGTGGTACCTTTTTGTACCACCGCTACCTATAGGGTTTTTTATTTAAATTATCTTTTTCGATTGGTTTATATGAAAATAAAGAGTTTTATAGGAAGATAGAACATTGGTATAAAATGGAAGAACCAATACATTTCTATATTGATTCTAAAGTAGATATCTTAGACATTGAGAAATAATTACAGCCTGAATCTATGTCTGTATCCTAAAATACTAAAATATTTTTTTCAGTTAGTAATAGGCTATTAATTTGCCGCTTTCGGAAGTAAAAAAAAGTGGTACAGAACTACACGATTTTAAAATACCAGTAAAATACTAAGAGTCTCCAGTATGGTTCAATATTTCTAAACCTATTCCTCCACCTACATTTACAAGAATTTTTTAATTTTTAAATTAAGCCTACTTTTTGATATTTTTTAGATATTAATTAATAAATATTCTATTTGCTTGTACGCAAAGCTACTGATTTAGTATTACCAAAGTCAGGAGCCAAAAGTTTAAAAGGTAAAGCAACGGTATATTTTTCGTCTTGAGATTTTGAAGTTGTTTCTACAAAGTATTTTCGCAGTATAAATCTTCCGGTGATTTAGAAATTACTTCCGGTACCTCTTCTATTTCCCAAAATTTCTTTATTGAATTGTGTTCAGTATTAGTAAAAGTGGTAAAAATTGTTGTATATTTTTTGAAAGAGGAGGTAAAGTCGGATAAAGGCACTTTCCCCATAATTGTCCATCCAAATTAACAAATCTGGCCCTGTATGTATTTTACCGTTTTCTAAAATGGAACCGAATATATCCGCCCCCTAATAGTACGTCTACGTCATTCTTTTTATTTAATCCAGGGTCACTTAGCTTTAAACTTTTAGCAAGCGGTACTAAAGAATTGTCAAATAAAGTTCGTGGCATGGAGTCGCAGATTTTATCAATATGTATAGCTTTGATATTTAGACTTGTTGATTATGTGAATGAATGATTGTATTATGCAGGGGTGCAATAGTGCAAAATACACCCGAACGAGCAGATGCACACATTCTTTCGAGACCTTGTTAACAAGCCCTCTTGTAATAAAAAAGATTAAGCCCCTGTATCTAAAATACCCCGAGCTTGATGACAGTTACCAAACATATCTTTAATATTAAGTAAAACAGTAGAAAGTAAAACATCATGTTCGTTTAACAACATGCCCACTTGCAAAACATTGTCATCATTATTGTTAGAAGTACTTGAGTATAATTTTGAGCATTTTGTATAATGCTGTTATTTAAATTTGTATTAGAATTGTGAGGTAAATTATAACTTTGAGTATTATTTAGAGGCGGCACAACATTATCAGGTATTGGAAAAGTACCATTCAAAAAAACATGGGTTATTACGTATATTAGTATGATTATTATTATTGTAATAGTAATAAATGATTTTTGTTACAAGATTTACATCTTTTTCGGAAAGTACACTGAAATATTGTATGTGCATTAGCTAAACAATTAATACAGGCTTTATTGCCTTAAACAATATTTATTCTTTTAAAAGGTGTTTTTGATAAGAATGTAGGGCATTTGTACGCCTCTTTACACAAAAAGTATAAAGTTGCTTATGGTCTGAACGTTTGCTCTTGTGTAATTAAAAAAGCAGAAGAATAATTACGTTTCAAATTTGTACGATTGAAATTTTGGTTAGGAGGTTTATGTCTTTTTAGTGGTATTAGGATTTATAGACTCTACCGCGGTACATTGTTTAGAAACGAAATCCAAAATATTTTCATAAGTAGGAATATCATTAGATGCATGATGCTGTTCAAATATCTTTTGTGTAACAGGGTCTAAGCGGTCTAACAGCATGTTAGCAAGAATAAAATTCCATTCAGAGGGTTTATAACCCATATTTTTAAAGAAGCTAAGTTATCTTCAAAGGTATCGATTAAATTTCGTAATGGATGCACATCATCATTAAGTAAACTTGAGCAACCATAAATAGCTTTCCAGCAAGAAACTGCCTGAAGACGTTGGTTGTCGTACCTCTTTAATAAAGTATTATAAGCAATATTATAATTAGCTCCTACAAATTTATTATTTTTAATTAAATTTAACGCAACACTACTCAGCACGGAGAGCAAATAATTTAATTTTTCTGTCAGAAAGAGTATTACTATTATTACCAAAACATTAAACAATTCAATAATACTAGGAAAATTTTGTCCCCGGTAAAAGTAGGTAATTTAATTTTTGGAAATATTGCATATTCATTTTTCTATGCAACAGAAACATTTTGACTTTGATTTAAAAAATCATTATGAATTTCTATTTCAAATAAATCATGATAGCTGGTCTGAATATTAGAGCACCTCTACGAAGAATCAGTATGTAAAATGTTTTCAGCAGTCACTTGTGACGTATCAGAAGCTAATAGACCAATAATAATAAAATGATGCAAAATCTTTTATTATCATTTTAAAATTTTTATACATAACTTTTTTGCTATGTAAAGAAAAATTGTCCTTAGACGAATTTGCAACCCTTTTAATGCATTCAAATTGATTAAGTGCTATTTATTTGTCTTAAAGCCGAAAAGCGTAAGTATTTTTGCTCTTTCGTAGATGAAGGCGGCGTTGTAAATTAATAAATAGTAAGTATTTAAGTATAAGTTTGTTTAAATAAACAAAAATTGTATTAAGTAGCAATATACAATGTATTGTAAAAGCTTTTATTTGTAAAATGAAATGTAAAATCTTTATAACAAACAATAAATTTTATTTTATTGACCTTATCGTTAAAGCTCTTTATATGTGTTAAAATAAAATAAACCGTTTATAAACGAATTGTAAAAGCTCTTTTTATGTAAAAAAAAGTAATCAATTTTAAATTTCCAATAAACAACATTTTATTTGCAAACATAAAAAAAGTACTACCTGACTGGTTTGCCACGAAACGCAGATGTGATTTGTGATAAGGACAAGTTTCAATGATAATTTTAGCAATTTATAACAATTATACAAAATATGTTTTTTAAAAATTAGAATATTTGATTAGAAATAAATAAGAAATTATAATATATTGCCCTGTATTTATAATATATTGCCCTGTATTTTACTGATTTATGTAAAAAATTGTAACGGTAAAAAAGAATAATAATGAATTTATAATAACTGAGCGAGCGAATTTCAATTTGTGAAGGGAATTTAAAAAATTTTGATGAATCAAAATGTTATGTTACGCAATCAGCCGTAAAGAACTAATTACGCAACGTAAATTAAGTGAACTGTATTATAATTATAATTTCATAGGTCGTACTGACTCAAAATTGATAACTCGCTCGCTAAATTACTGTTATGTAATTAAATGAGTAAAATAAAAATCTTACAAAAATGAATAATGTAAGTAGGAACAGGATATGTATATCTCTTTGAATGTAATCACTTTGGTAAAGATCGTACTAGTAGCGGTTTTATGAGCACGGTACCGGCACTTTTCGTACTTTCTTGGTACTGGTTTTGTATCGAAATTTGATACGTAGATTTTTGTTAGAAAGGTAAAATGGATAAAAAGAATGGTTAGATAGGATGTTTATATTGTAGTAAAGGATGGTAGATGGTATTGATAGAAAATAATATATTATACCCGAATTTTAAAATTAAATGTGTGGCCACACCTTGTGTGGGTATGTGTGTGGCCACACCTTGAAACTGTGTTACCTTTTTTGTTTAGGTTTATTATACGATAAGGTTTACCTTAAAGCGTGGTATATTTGACTTATAATACTTCAGTTTTATTAAATACAAAACTTTTTGTACCGCATCCCCCACATTTTACCAGGGACACGCACGGCCTTGGGCTGGTTTCGGTTATGTGGAGTCCGACCTTAAATATTAACCGTGACCCACGTCGCTTGACTTGATCGGAGGGAAACTGGTATGTAAACGCGTTAAGGCTAATACTTTTGTTAATTTGCAACAATTTTTTTGCTAGAAAAAAAGCAATTAATTATTTTAAAAAATTATGTTAAAAGCTGTCAGTAACCAGGGGATCATTTTTAAAAATGGTCACGCATTTTGTACCGCCAGATCTTGAGAATATTAAAATAAAAAAGATCATGTAAATCGGTGCAATAGAAGTCTCTAACGAAGTGTCTAAAAATTATGGCTTCGCGTTTTAAATTTATAGATTAATATTTTTATCTGTGTGACAGCCCAAGAAGGCTTATCTATGCCCAAGTGTTAGAGTACCGTGGGTCTCGGGATATTAGAGGGGTAACCCGTCTTTTTCCTCCGTTCCGTCAGTTTTTTTTGTCTAGGTTTTCTAAAACTAAACTCGCTTTTCTCAAAATCGGTGAGCAAAATTTCTGCGAAACGGCTTAACCGATCGGCTTGAAATTTTTACATCACAATCTTTACAAAACAAATAGGCTATTTTTTTAAAGAAAAAGTGTTTCTTCCCCTTTAAAGTGCTCTCAACAGGTAAAAAAGAAGTAAAAAATTGTTTTAAAAAGTATTTTCTTGTCAAGAGCAGTACAATTGTTTTTACAAGTTTTTATTAGGCAAACTACTTATAACAACGAATAGCAGGCCAAATTTGGTACCATTATATTTTTGTTCTTACCAAATAGGACTTATAATGTTTCTGAGCTGTTGCTGGGGCTTACCTGAAATACAAAAATATCGTTATAGGTCATTTTTAATAAACATTACTCAGGAGGAAAAAATGAAGCTTAAAGTAAAAAAAAAAACAATATTTTCCCAATGAAGCTATTAAAAACGTTGTCACTAAGGGTGACAAATTGGTCATTCACACACCAAGTTTTACAGCGTGTTTAAAATAAAAAAGTCATCGAAAGATTTTTAACGCCTCAAATTATATCATTATCATTATATATAATAAAACTAAGTTGATAAAATGTGCCTGCCAATAAAACTTGAAAAGGAGTCCCGATACGATAAAGGGACTTACATAGTGTGATAGCCCTTTATCCCCCTCGAACAAGAAAGTTCCTGTTTTACCCTAAAGGGCGTATTTTTAAAGATATAAGGACTCTTCAAACCCTTCAACTTGGAAATTAAGTGTAGTGGCGCCATCCGTTGTCGAGTATTTGAACTTCATTCAGAACAACGGTTATTTGGGTGTCATATCAACTCCCGAGCGAAGTCGGAAATCATAGCTAGTATATAATAAAAATAAGTTGATAAAATGTGCGTGCCGATAAAACTTGAAAAGGAGTCCCGATACGATAAAGGGACTTATATAGTGTGATAGCCCTTTATCCCCCTCGAACAAAAAGTTCCCGTTTTACCCTAAAGGGCGTATTTTTAAAGATAGAGGGACTCTTCCAACCCTTCAACTTGGAATCTAAGTGTAGTGGTGCCATCTATTGTCGAGTATTTGAACTTCATTCAGAACAACGGTTGTTTGGGTCTCATATCAACTCCCGAGCGAAGCCGGTAATCATAGCTAGTATATATATACATATACAGGGTGTTACAGAATGTTGTCAACAAAACCCGGGGAGGGTTTAACATTAAAAAATAGGAAAAAAGATCATATAAACAAGGGTCCGGAATTGCTTCGTTTTTGAGATACAGGGCGTTGAAATTTTTTAAATAAAATAGGTTTTTGTAATTATCTTGAATACCCTTAACCGATTTTCTTGAAATTTTTCAGTGTTATTTCTAGTAATAAGGGCCAAAGTTAGGCATAATTAAATTAAAATTATTAAATCCAGTGGCGTCTCACGGGACATCTTATCGAAAATAATTGTAAAAATGTACGCCACTGACTTTTTTGTAACTTTTTATTTTTATTTTAGAATAAGCAACTGAAAATACAACTTTTTTATTTCTTGAAATTTTTTTGTATCTTGCTTCGTTTTCGAGAAAAAAATAAAAATCACTTTATTGCATGTTTCTTGGGACGGAATTTTTGAATTTTGACGATTTACTGAGCAAAAACAGTTAAAGATAGAGCAAAATTAATTTCACTTGTCCTTCTTAACTTTTTAAGGACTATCTAATGACATTAAAAAGTGAAGGTCAACTGAAGATTAAAGAAGGTGAATGTTGAACCTAAATGTTGGACACCCTGTATCTTAGAAACTATGCAAATCCGGACCCTTGTGTATATGATCTTTTTTCCTATTTTTTAATGTTAAACCCGCCCCGGGTTTTGTTGACAACATTCTGTAACACCCTGTATATATATATATATATATATATATATATATATATATATATATATATATATATATATATATATATATATACTAGCTATGATTCCCGGCTTCGCTCAGGGGTTGATATGAAAAATTTAATTAACTTTATAGCGTCAACAACACGTGGTTATTATGCTGTTAAAATGTAGCTTATATGACACGTTCGTAGATTTACCATAGCAGCGCCATCTATTGATTACTTACTCAACCCAGTCGAACAGACAAATAATTAGCAATAAATTAAAATTGCGACTATAATTTGAGATTTAAACTATCCTATCTCTCAAGTTGGATCAGAACTGCACATGGTGTGAGAATTTTATTATAATCGGTTAAGTGGTTTAGGAGTCCATTGAGGACAAACATTGTGACACGAGATTTATATATATTAAGATATATATATATATATATATATATATATATATATATATATATATATATATATATATATATATATATATATATATATATATACATAGATATATATATATAGGGTAGGGCAGGGCTAGTTGAGCATAGAGGTAAGTTGGGCAATCAAAATATCTCAAAAACTATCGACCGCACGCGAAAGCATCAAATAGCGTAAAGAAGGGGTTGCGCGAGGGGAACTCATTGTGCGAACACTAGTGGTGACGCGGCGATCGAGAAAAGTATCCGTGCGCATTGTTTATTTTGTGTTTAAAAAGTTAAATAATTGCAAGCCGGAAAATTTTATCTGTGATAGTTAAATGTATTCCGTTCTCAATCAGGTAAGTGTTAATCTTAAGTAAATTTATTGCAGTTTTATTATGTGTAAAGATTTTGGATATAATTCTAACCGGATTTTTAATAAATTCACTTTTCCTTTAAAGTTTCAGGTTGAGGTTAGTTGAGCTACAGTTGCCCACACGGTTTTAAGTATAAAATGTTTTTATTATTATATACTTAGTATACGGACTTATAACAGTAAGACTACTAGAGTCTCCTCAAGATTTAAAAGAAGCTGCAACCCAAACTTTGTACAAGCAACAAAGAAAACGAGCTGACCTATCTAACTTATAAATTTTCTCTGGAAATAGTTCGACCATGGCTGGTCCAAGAAAAGCCATAATCAAACAGAAGATAAAGAAAAGCTGCAATTTTCACAAATACAGAAGGCATTACAAGAGAAGCAAAATAAAACTGCTAAAAAAACTTTTAAAAACGAAGATGAGTCAATGGAAATTTAAAATTTTTAAATAAAATTTTCTAACAAAAACATTTTTAAATAAAAATATAGAAAAACGTTATGATTTTAAAAATTTAAATAAAATTTACAAACTAAAATTTTTAAAAAATTGGTAAGGCATTTCTTTCTAGATAATAAATAAAAAGAAATAGTTAAGCTAAGCTAAGTACGTTGCTGTTTTATTAATGATAATTGTTGTTTTGACTCTATAAGATTATAAATATAAACAGTAAATTGTTAAAATGTATTTTTTTTGTAAACGTTTCTAACATTCAAGCCATGATTTGACTATACTTTCTGAGTGCTCCACTAGCCCCATACCCTTGCTCAACTTACCTCACCTATGGGGTACGTTGGGCATACTTGACTATCTACAATAAAATAGATGTAGCTCCTAAATTCGACTTATTAGAAAGAAATTACTGTGGACACTATTGCTAAGGGATAAATTGCTAATCCATCAGTATGCATTATGAGCCCCTAAGACTTATTTTTGAGGAGCTATAAATGATGAAGTGAAAAATTGCTCAACTAGCCCCGCCCTACCCTATATAAAAGTGAATGCTTCTTGAGCCTTGAAATAAATACATTAATAAAAGGTAAAGTTCTTTGGGCATATGGCTCATTAATGACTGTAAAAATAAACAAATAAATAATAAATAATACCCTGTAAGAATTCCGCTACTATGGTTGGTTGGTTAAAATTACGGAGTCTCCAAAAGAAAATGTAATATCCGGGCCCGACCAAGACGGTGACACGTGTTTCGTCTTCGTTAAGACTTGTCAAACCGCTTCAGGTCGATGGACGCGTTGATGATGCCCCGATTGACTGTAAATATTCTTTCTGTATCCCAGAACTATCAAATACAGACACCGGTGCCATCTCACCAAGAAATTTAAAAACAACCAGCCATAGCATCGAGAGGTAAAAGGTGGTAGGTAAAAAAGTGCGCCATCTAGTTGTATATAGTAAAAGTTAAAAATGCAACATACTGTTATGCCAACAAACCATGAGTAGTTTTGCCAAATCCAGGTAGGTGGCGTACAGCAGTGACTGAACTGGTTGTTTTTAAATTTCCAATTCCCAAAAAACAACCAACCATAGTAGCCGAATTCTTACGGGGTATTATTTATTTGTTTATTTTTACAGTCATTAATGAGCCATATGCCCAAAGAACTTTACCTTTTATTAATGTATTTATATCACGGCTCAAGAACCATTCACTTTTATATTATATCGCAGTTTGGGTGAAAAATACTGCTTTCAATATGATTTTTATCATATTTTCAATCACTGCTGTACGCCACCTACCTGGATTTGGCAAAACTACTCATCCGATGGCGCACTTTTTTACCTACCACCTTTAACTTCTCGATGCTATGGCTGGTTGTTTTTAAATTTCTTGGTGAGATGGCACCGGTGTCTGTATTTGTTAGTTCTGGGATACAGAAAGAATATTTACAGTCAACCGGGGCATCATCAAGGCGTCTATCGACCTGAAGCGGTTTGACAAGTCTTAACGAAGACGAAACACGTGTCACCGTCTTGGTCGGGCCCGGCCCCATTTTCTTTTGGAGACTCCGTAATTTTTAAACAACCAACCATAATAGCCGAATTCTTACAGGGTATTATTTATTTGTTTATTTTTACAGTCATTAATGAGCCATATGCCCAAAGAACTACCTTTTATTAATGTATATATATATATATATATATGAATTCTTGGAAGTATGATCCAAAACTTAAAAACAGTATATTTAAAAAACTGTATAAAACTATAAACTTAAAATTTCCTTGCCTTGATAAAGGAAATAATTTTTCCTAAAGCTCGGCATGTGAAAAGTGTTTGAGGTTTAAAAAAAAACAGCTCCGAATTGGTCATAAATGTTCACTAAGTGTGACGAGTTGGTCATCCATACACCAACTTTTACAGCGTGTTTAAAATATCAAGTTCATCGAAAAAATTTTAGCGCCTTTAATTATTTGTACATGGCTTAATCAAAAAATATGCATTTGGTCACAAAATGGTCAACATTGGTCAGTATAATTAACTAATTGGTCAGCAAGATTAAAGGTGTTCTGTATAAAATGAAGATATTTAAGGCCAAGAAAAGTTTGCGAGCGCCCCAAAATTAAAAATTTTAAATTTAATAACAAATTCTGAAAGCCAGTAACAATTAGAGAATTGGTCATAGGTATTTAATATTTGGTCAAAAATTCTAGAATAAATATAAAGAGTTTAAAATTTTTAGGTTACTAATTGCTACATAAATATATTAAGCACCTTAACATCAACATTCAAAGGTAGTTCACGATTGGTCAGTGACCAATATATATATATATATATATATATATATATATATATATATATATATATATATATATATATATATATATATATATATATATATATATATATATATATATATATATATATATATATATATATGCCCAATTCTCTAATTGTTAATAGCTTACAGAATTTCCTTATTGAATTACAAATTTTTAATTTTGGGCCGCTAACAAAATTTTTCCGTCCTTGCATGACTTTATTTAATACAGAACTGCTTTGTTCCTGCTGACCAATTAATTGATCATATTTATCAATGTTGACCATTTTGTAACCAATTGCATCCTTTTTGATTGAGCCACGTATGAATAATTTGAGGCGCTAAAAATCTTTTTTATTTTAAACACGCTGTAAAACTTGGTGTGTGGATGACCAATTTGTCACCCTTAGTGACCATTTATGACCATTTCGTGACCAATTTGAAGCTGTTTTTCACACCTCAAATTTCACATTTTGGGCTGCTAAATAGATGGAACTGGAAAATCCATTAATCTAACCTTGTCGTCGAATAAACGTTATAAATTAAAACTGTACCTTTTCTTGCTAGTAAATAATTTTGCTTCCTTCGATGATAAAGTTTGCAAATGACAAACTTAAGCCGAACTTAAGGATTATTGGCTACAAGAAATAACTTGGCAACGAACGCCTGTAAATCCAAATGTTCTCAGTTTCCACGCAAGCACGGACCCTGGATTTAATTCAGGGTTTGGATTTCTAAGAACTTTGCCGGAAACTTCCGACATCCTTTCTTAATACGAATTGTTTTAAATAACCTTATAGGTCCGTCTAAGACTTTCGATATTTTTCAAATCATTAGTACCTTGCAGTGGCGTAGGTAGGCGAAGTGGGCGATCGCCTACAGCTTTACGAGATCCTTTAAATGCAATACCACCAGGCCTAAAATTCCCGTTTATGTTAAAAAATAAATTAAAGACTTAAAACATTTTGACCATACCCGTCACAGGCTGTCAACGTACTGCACTTGAGACGTAATACGTTATTAAAGTAAGCGTAACACACGGCATTTTATCTGAAATTACATTGTTGTCACATAACATAAACACAACATTTTGTGGATGCATTTATCTTTTAGCCCATGTATACAGAGTGTTGAAGAAATAAAATTTTTAACTTCAAGAGGTGATTTCTTGTATTATTCTAAGCAACAAGTTCCCCATAACATATGCCCGAAAATAATCCGTTTCGGAGAAAAATAATGCTAAACTTATTTCTTATTCATAAAATAAATTAATTGTGCACCTTTATTGTTTAAGATCATATATCTAATAGCGTAAAATAAATTAGTACACCATGTTTATCAATAAACTGTTTAGAATAAAATATTTTTCTTGCTTTAAATGCAATTTTCCACCAAAAACAGACAAACAAAATCCCTCACACAATTGGCAAAATTGTAGGCGACATGGTGTTGGTATCAAAAAATAAATACCTACGTCGGAAAAGAAAATGCTTTGATAGTTGCCTACATTAATGCAAGTAATGTTTACCCGAACTAAAAACATGATTTATTTTTAGTATGCATTACTGTATCAGTGCGGGCATTTTGTTACGAAAGAGAAGTTTTTGGTACGCGAGTATCACGATATGCTTTTTATTTTCGAAGAGGCCCATTGCAATTCTAAAGAAGCTAGACGCATTT
Organism: Listronotus bonariensis; assembly: GCA_014170235.1. NCBI lineage: Eukaryota > Metazoa > Arthropoda > Insecta > Coleoptera > Curculionidae > Listronotus > Listronotus bonariensis. Next base: position 66,930 of record JACEGR010001237.1, on the reverse strand, counting down.
ACGATAAACGTTTTCCTGATCGAAGGCTACCAGCTAGAAGAACATTTGTAGAAGACTCCCAAAGACTCGAGAGTATTGTGATTACTAATAATTAAACTGTAACTTTAAGAAGTGATTTACGAATGTTGCGTTTTTTGGGAGGCATGGCATTGTTTTAAATAAGTGACTAATAGTCTTGGATATTGGCGGTGTCTATCGCCACGTATCGGTAAGTCCTGTTATTTTTTTAGTAAATGTAATGTACTGAAAGCGTTATTAAATAAAAAATATTAACAATTCGATAAATCAGTGCTGTCCTTATGCGCTCGAATCCCTGTTGGGTTGCAACGTTTTGGGAAAATTTAATTATTTATGGCTGAATTTTCTTGAAAACCATTGATTTTCGGACATAATTTATTATAAACTTTTTTGCTTAGAATTATGCAAGGAATCACCTTTACAGTTAGGCACATTACTTCCTGACACCCTGTATGAAACATGAACTAACAAGAAATAAGTTCTCGCTAATGCCACTCCTACCACGTCTATATAAGGACACGTTACGCCACTGGTATCTTGTATTACTTGTTAGACTACCAAATTAATGGAGTTATCTACGGTGTAATAAAAACATATTTTTCTGCGGCCGTTAAAAATGATGTCTTTTATTAACTCCATTTAAAGGAGAGCTGTTCGACTTAATAATATCCCTTTGCTTATAAAAGGCTTCCTCTGCGCTGTAGAATATATGTTACTTTTTTAAGGCATTTTTACAACTTTTACTTCGGGACGTTATTCAGAATTATTTTTTTCTCTTGCAGATACCAGAGGAAAAACACGAATGCATCCCTGTACATCCCAACTTAAGGAACTCCGAACTTGTTACTTGCCAAAATTATTTATTATTACAGAAAAGCAATTTTGGGTATACGAAGATCACTACTTATATTTTGAGCCTTGGCAACACTGAGTGTTTTCAGACGGCATCTAACGTTTCTGCTAGAAGCCTTGACATTTTTCATCATAACCTCATTCAGAACATATTAAAGAAATATTGCACAGTAAAATAAGGCCAGGCACTAATAATACCGGCCTTATTTTGACATCTGAGCTTGCGCAGATGCAAGGTGGGATAAGGACTCCCTTAATGACAATTGTGTCTGGCTTTATTGATGTCGGTTTTAGGTCGTGCCTAATTTTGGTCTTATTTTGACTTCGAAACTGTTTGTGTAACCGAACGGCTGTCGACCAAATCGTAAACTTTTTAGAAGTAAAAATACTTAAAATCTTACTTTTTAAATGCATTTCTGTAATTGTGTAAAACAAAACAAATAAGAAAAACTACTAAAATTGTTTCCCTTTCGGGGTCATCTTACCCAGTGGTGCACTGCAGCTTGAAGACTTATTGTACCTTGACCCCTTCTCCTTCCCATTCACACACTATTTATTCCATAACTTGGATGGTTGTTGCTCGGTCTGTTCGTTCACCCCCGAGCAAAACACCGCGTGCCGTTGCTCAAAACCGACAACGGCCCGGTCACCCATCCAAGTTATGGGCGCGCACTTCACTGCTTAACTCCGGTGATCGACGCTGCCGATACAACCGGAGCAGCCACAAGCGCCTTCTGGTAGGTTAATGTTACTGTCAACATAATTTGCAATACCTCTAAATTATGTGTACAGGCACTATTTAAATAAGGCCGGTATAAATAATACCCGAGCTTAATAAGGCAACTTGCAATAATTCTCTATTGTTATTTGACCGCGATTAGTATTACCGGTTACTTAAAAATAGTGTGTCAGCGATAAAATTTAATTAAATCGTAAATATTTTCGTGCAATGATTTATTACGATTTTCGATGTGGATTATCAAGACAGCAACGCATCGATCAGCTAACTTTCACTTTTGGTAACAAAGCCCCAGCCTTTGCCACTGTAAAAGCGCTGGTATAACGGAATGTAATCGAGGTCGCCGAAAAGATCGTGAAGGTCGGCCAAAATCAGTTGTTGTGCCCAAAAACAGTAATGTTGTGCAAAAATTAATACTGCAAGATCGTCACGTGACATACTGTGAGATTTTTTTTTATCTGGACAAACCACGAAGGCTAAAAGCCTAAATACTAACGTACCGTGGGTGTCTTAAGCGAGATAAGAGGAAGTTTGTTGACACGGGACTTAACTACTTAAAGAAGGAAAGACCTCCGCGGGCAGCAGCTTCGACATTCCAGAAACTCCAGGGATAAAAGAACGAACAAAGTGGAAAGTTCGGGGCCTGTCCAGTTGGACCGTATAGAGATGCATACGCGCGGCACCATGAGTTTTTCTGGTGGAAACCGTGAGTGGTGGAACTATACTGGACAATTCTTCAGAGCAGAGGCCATGGAAGTACCTATGAAAAAGGCGATAAATCCGCCACAGCCCGACGATGGGCAAGAGAGAGAAGCCTTTCTGTAAGTGAAGGATCATTAATGAGACGAACAGCTCTTCTTTGAATGGAATGAAATAAGATTGAGACAACTTTAGTTCCACCCGCATACATAAAATTTTGCATGATCATTTTGCTGTGAAAAAGTTTGTCCCCGTTGGATCCCACACACAATTTGACAAATGCTGAAAAAGATACGCGTGTCGATTGGTGCAAACTAACGCTCGAGAACTTTAATGGGGCTGCTTCAAAAGACGTGCATGTGCATATGAGCCAGAAACTAACCAGCAGTCCACTGTGTGGATCTTTTGGGGTGAGCCGAACCAAATAAAAGTTGTTCACGCTCGAAGCACTTTGAAACGGATAGTTATCTGTTTTTTTTTTTTTTTTGGAAAAACCGGTCATGTGGCAACAGTACCATTAAAGATACAAAAAACGGTCAATTCTGTTTTCAGACGGCATACACATTTGTTTACCCGAAGCCTTTGGTGAAATAAGGAAAATAAATGCGAGCTGTCGGATCATTATTTATCATGACAATGCCAGCTGTCACAAATCTCGTGTAACAACCGACTATTTGACCGCTCAAAAATTTAATTAAAGGGCCATCCGCCATACAGTATTGATTTGGCACCAAATGACCAATTTTTCATTCTGACCAAAACAAGAATAAGTTGTGTGGACAACCATTTACCAAAAGGGGCTGTTAATAAATTTAAAAACTATATTTTGGGGGTGTCTCCAATGGAATGGAAAAACTGCTTTCACAAGTGATTCGAACGCAAGCAAAAGTGTATAGATCTTAAATGAGATTATTTGGAAAAACAATAAAACCATTTTTAATGACAAGTTAATTTCTTTTTCTTTATTTGTCTCAAAATATAAGTAGTGACGTATTTATAAATTTCGAAATATCACTTTAAGTGTCTGTTTTAATAATGTTAGTATTATGGATATGAAGTTAAAATTTGCGGCTTGCTATATACCTAGTATATTAAACTTGTGGGGCTTAAATTTACGTTATATGCCTTTAGTCCCTAAGATTCCACAGGGGTAAACTTTGTGGAAACTTAGTAAAGATTATTGCTTCTAATAACAACGTCGGCTTTCTCACATAAGATAATACCCAACTTATGGACGATGTTTCAAAGATAAATATGCCACTGATTAGCCTCGGGCTTGTAACAGGATGTTAGCAAAAATTGACGACCTAGCTCTGCAATAAATTACTCTAAAAGGGTTTAAATATAGAGGGGAAATATTTATTTGCAATCTAGCAAGTATACGTGTCCTTCTATCTAGTATTATTTAGTGTATTGAACACTATTGAGTAGGTATTAGACAGAGAGCGCATGCATCTAACACCTTCCGTCGTTAATAATCCCGCCTACCACTATAACAACGTCAATGTTAAGAACTAATATCAGTATGATTTCGTATTTGTATCGAGATACACATTCAGGTTAGCGCAAAATTCAAATAATATTATGCGCTTACCCAAAGGAAAGAGGTTCGTGTTGCTTTTTTTTCGTAAAATTTTCTACGAATCTTCGCTATTATTTAAAGGGGTATTCTAGTCTAGAAATTTGAAAAAGACAAAAACATTTTTTTCATCATTTGATAGATTAGGTATTTAAGAATATTTCCCTTAAATAATTTTCTAAAATTTGAATTATTTTTAAAGCTACAGACGTTTTAGTGACGTCGCATTTAGACTGTAACAATAGGCGATTGGAGGGCGGGCTACCCTTATAAATAACTTTCTCTCCTTCTTGCCATAATACTTCTAGTATACTACATCATTTTATGATGGCTAATTAAGAAAACGTATAGTATATGTTCTATTGTATCAGTTACGCTGCCTAAAACTTTAAACGCGTTTTTCTCGAAACTACTTTTTTCGATACGGTCCACAAGATATCTCAAGTTCGAATCAACTGATTAACTTGAAATTTGGCATAAACTAACAGAAACCGACAATTTTATATTTTTAAAAAATCAAGAAGGTTTAAAAATAAGTAAAAAAATGTACCGCTATTTTTCAGCTTCATTGGTTCATGCGATAGTAACAATCCCTTTAATCAAAAATCTATCAATTTTTTATTTTTTAAGTCACCACAAAAAAATATTTGCCACGAGGGCTTAACCTTTTTCTCCGTCCACTTCAACAACGCATAACTTCATGAATACATTTTTTAAATTAATTAATTGTGTTGTAATGTTCTTTTTATACAGGTGTGAAAACGAATACGCCGACCATAGGGAATAAAAAGCATAGGAAATATTTAAGGTAAGGTGTGCGTTGTTCGTATCGCCGTCCGACGAAAGGCGGAAGCGGTGAGACAGGAGCCCCCGGTCTCGGTTTGCTCGATTGGGCGCGCCCGTTGCAGCAGTGACTTGTGGGGAGTACACAGCAGATTGATGAAAGGGATTAAATGCACGTATTGCCTTTGGCTGGTGGTTTGGTTTTCATACCGGTATATGAATTAGAAAATAATAAAAAATGGACGTTAAAAATATCAATTTTTTTGCATTGTTAAAAAATGCTTGAGCCTTTAGACTAGATACCTCCATAAAGCTCATTTTTTGATTTGTGGAATGATCCGCTCTGGTTCTCAACGCCTCAAATAAGGTTTTATTGATTATAACTAGTGTCCGAAATTTTGGTTTTGGTTTTGGTTTCCGCCAGTTTCGGCCAAAAAATAAAGTTTCGGCGGCAGAAACCGAAACTGATTTTGAAAGTTGACGTGCGCTCGCCTAACTTAGTTGATCGCGGTCACGCTACCTTAATTTTAAAAAATGGTAATAATACAGTGGCTTTAAACTTTTTTTGCTCTTTAAAGTTTTAAGAACCCCCAGCGAAAGAATTATATATACGCCCCAAATTTCAATATTTTAAATGTTAAAAGCAAGGCCCCTTTTTTACTCTTCATCAAAAAGTTTCGGTTTTGGTTTCGGCCGAAACTAAAGTCATGGCAGTTTCGCTGGACTCTTATTAGAACACCAAACTTAAAATTTCTTAAGAGTTTTTCCCTAGATACGAGTTGTAATTTAAGGCTTTCAGGTAGAAAGTCTGTAATTTAATTTAGCAAAACTTCCATGTTTTAAATTGTTGATTATTGCGAAAATCGTAAACAAATTACACAAAGGTGCAAAATTTATGGCTTTTATTTAAAAGACGTTTAGGAAGAAGCTTAAAAGAGAAAAGGTTAAAACTAACTTTTCTCCTTCTCTATTTTTCTTCGACATCGATGTTCATCTCAAGCACACAACACAGTTGCAGTCATTGGTTTTATTTTTACAGGAAAGTTATATAAGATCTATTAACCTTTAGTGCCCAGAGTTATTTTAAAACCAGTTTAAATTTATTATAGCAATGTTTTATAACAGTGGTGGCGCACAGTGCGGCGAGCTTATGGGACTCTTGGACAGATAATTGGCAAAAAGTAAAAAAGGAACGGGAGAATTTGTTGCTTTTTAGTTGCTAATTAGTTGCTAAATAAACAATTTTGTTATTTAAACCATTCGTGGGAAATCAGTAACAGTTTCAGCTTTCCGTTAAGTTAGCGTGGATATATGCTGAGAAGGTCTAATACATTAAATAAAAATGGATCGATTTTTTGCTAATTTTTGGCCAATTACGTGGCAGATTTTCCGGATATAATTTAAGTTGAAAATATGTTGCTGCTTACTAAATTGTTTATCTTAGTGCGTAGAGTCAGCATTAAAACAGAAACTGGAAGTCGGGGAACATTGGAGTTAACTTACAACTGGCGTCAGTCCGCTGAAAAGGCCACAGGCCACCCAGCAACAGGACACAGCCAGGATGGAGGAGGATCTTTTAAAGAGCCGCTCCCCCAGCCCAACCTCATCCTAAAGATGGAGCTAATAAAGGTGCTCCAGGCGAATCTCCACCATGCAAAGGCGGCTTCTGCCATAATTGGTAGGAGATTCCAAAAGAAGGCCTGGATATGGCCCTAATCCAAGAGCCATTGCTGAACAAAGGAACCATTAGAGGACTCAGCTCAAGTGGTGGTAAGCTATTGTACGATGCAGAGGTCCCGAACCCCAGGGCCTGCATCATTTATAATAGTAAACGCTTAAATTGTACACTAATTCCGGAGCTTTGCTCCGGCGATTTTGTTACAGCAAAGACCACAGCCACAACAGCAGATGGAGGCACCGAGACCTGGGTGATTTGCTGTGCCTACTTCCCTGGCGAAGAGAGGACCTGTCCTCCACATCTCTTGGGGGACATAGTGGCCCACTGTAGGGGAAGAGGTTTGAAACTGGTGATAGGAGGTGACATGAACGCCCATCACACAATCTGGGGAAGCACCAATGTTAATAACAGAGGTGAGTCTCTTTTAGAATTCATTTCAGGTGAAGGGTTAGATATAGCCAACATAGGCTCCGAACCAACTTTCGTTACATTAACTAGGCGTGAGGTCCTTGACCTCACAATCTGTAGCCACAATGTAAGCGATGAAATAACTAATTGGCATGTTTCCGAAGAGCCATCGTGCTCGGATCATCGCCACATAAGGTATGACATAAAAACCTCACAACTGACGGTAAGCAAATTCCGCAACCCCAGGAGGACAAATTGGGATGGCTTTGAAGCAACACTCAAGGAGTCGCTTGGGGGCGGAATAGCTAAAATAGTCACAGTGAGAGATCTTGATCTGGCAGTAGAACAAATAAGCGAAGCCATTCAGGCGGCTTACGAGGCAAACTGTCCAGAAACGGTAAGACAACTGAAAAGAAAGACAGCATGGTGGAATAACCACCTCCAGGACCTTAGGGCCGAGGTGAGAAGGCTGTTTAACAAGGCAAAAGTCAACCATGATTGGAACTCGTACAAAGCGAAACTCACGCAGTACAACAAAGAGATTCGCAGGGCAAAAAGAAAGTCCTGGGAACAATTCTGCGAGGAGATTTCAGAAACTCCCGTGTGCGCTAGAGTGCACAGAATCATGGCAAAAGAGGGCTCTGATCAAGAACCCGGCATGCTAAAGAGGTCAGATGGCTCATACGTGAGCACAACGGAGGAGAGCCTGGAGCTGCTAATAAGCACACATTTCCTGGGCTCGTCAATAATCACCAACTCAACAAGGCTAACCCAACCCACTGATAGGCCAAAACGCCCGAAGAAAGTGGATTGGAAAAAAGCAGCTGAGGTGGTAAGCTACAATTCTATCAGATGGGCTTTAGGCGAATTCCAGCCGTTCAAATCGCCAGGCCTGGATGGAATCTTTCCAGTGTTGTTGCAAAAAGGGCAGGACATCCTAATGCCACACTTATGCACAATCTTCAGAGCATGTGTAGCTTGGGGCTACATACCCAAATTATGGCAGAAGGCAAGGGTGATCTACCTACCCAAGGTAGGCAAATCCCTAGAAAGGACGCCTAAGTCATACAGACCAATCAGTCTATCCTCATTCCTGCTGAAAGCATTGGAAAAAATAGTGGATAGATACATCAGAGGAAGCACCCTTCATAGGAATCCTCTGAACAAGCGCCAATACGCATACCAACCAGGAATGTCTGTGGATCTAGCACTAGACGATCTAAACTCCTGGCAAAGTCGATTGACGACAAAGAGGTGGCGTTGGCAACATTTTTGGATATAGAAGGCGCGTTCAACAACGTACCAACTTTCTCACTAATGAACGCGCTAAGGAAAAAAGGAATCCCCGACACGATCTGCAACTGGATCGAAGCCAGCCTGAGAAACAGGGTCATAAGATCCACCTTAGGCCCAGTAACAATGGAGGCTAAAGTGGGGAGGGGCTGTCCACAAGGAGGCGTTCTATCGCCATTATATTGGGCAGTCCTGGTAGATGAACTTCTCGACAAATTGACTGGTGAAAGGTACAACTGCCTGGGTTATGCTGATGACCTCGTCATTGTAGTCAATGGGGGTCACCTAGAGCACATATCAGGCAGAATGCAGAACGCCGTAGACATCGTTGACAAATGGTGCAAACAGGAGGGACTCTCAGTCAACCCTCATAAAACAATAACCGTCCCTTTCACAAAAAGAAGAGCGCTTGAAGGACTAAGACCTTCCAGGCTCAACGGTGTGGAAATCCCTTTTCAAAAGAGGTTAAATATCTAGGAGTCATCTTTGACCAAAAACTAACCTGGGGACCACACTTAAGCAAAGTCACTCAGAAGGCAAGAACTACCCTGGGTAGATGCCGAAGACTTTGCGGAAAGAATTGGGGACTCAGTCCGAAGATGAACCTATGGTTATACAAAATGGTCGTCAGACCAATGATAACCTACGGGTCAATTGCCTGGGGTGCAAAGACGCTACAAAAGACGGCAATAAGGCAATTACAAAGTATACAGAGACTCGCTTGTCTATGTATTACGGGGGCCATGAAATCGACTTCTACTGCAGCACTGGAAGCGCTGCTTAATCTACCGCCACTTCACATCTACATACAGGGTGAAGTGAAAGCGGTACAATACCGTCTCAAACAAGGCCAGAGTCCTATCAAAAGACAGGAAAGGGCCATACAATGGAGATTCAAGGAGGACCAAGAAGTCAACTCAGTGTGTGAGATGCCTTCAGACAAAATGGTACCAAGCTACTGGCTAAACAAAGGTTTTCAAACTTTAATACCAAACAGAAAGGACTGGGTGGCAGGGCCTCCCATTAAAGCCGACCTAATCTGGTATACGGACGGCTCCAAAACAGACCAAGGAGTTGGAGCAGGCATATATGGGGACAAACCAAGGACGAAAATAAACTTGGGTCTCGGACAATACCCTACTGTGTTCCAGGCCGAAATTGTAGCTATAGAACAATGTGCTAGGGAAATCATCAGAAGGAGCTATGAGGATAAAACCATAGTAATCTATTCGGACAGCCAGGCAGCCATCAGGGCACTCAGTTCATGCAAAATCAGCTCCAAGCTAGTGCGGGACTGCGTAATTGCCCTGGAAGAGGTGGGTGCGTCCAACAAGCTAACCATTGCCTGGGTACCAGGACACGAAGGCCACGAAGGCAATGAAGAAGCCGATAAATTGGCAAAGGAGGGGCTGGTAGGACAATGGTAGGTCCTGAGTCCTACTGTGGTATTCCATCATGCCAGGTAAGGTCATCCATTAGATCATGGATTATGAGGGAATCACAAGACTGGTGGAGGAGAACACCAGGACAGCGTCAGGCAAAAGTGTTCATCAAGGCTTACTCGCCAGAATTTACAAAAGACCTTCTGAATTATAACCGGAAGGCAGTAAGAATAATAGTGGGTCAACTGACAGGTCATTGCAGACTGAATAAACACATGGAAACTATGGGCCTGGCAGAAGAAAACCTATGTAGGTTCTGCCAGGAGGAGGAAGAAACTGCAGAACACGTATGGTGCTACTGCGAAGCCCTTTGTCGTCTGCGGTTTGCAAGGCTGGGTGAAGAAAAACCTAAAGCGGCAAGATATACCAAGGGGCCAGTTTCAAGCTTGTGGAGTCTGATTAAACAGACCGGCTTGGATAGCGTGCTCTAACCTATGGACGGAGGACACACTAAACCTAAGCAGGTTGCAGTGTTAGAGGATATGCAATCCACCTCCTAATCTAATCTAATCTAATCTACAACTGGCGTGCCCGATTTGCAAGTTAACCAATCTTCAATACTTTCCGACTTTCGGTTTCTATTCTGTGGCTGACTTTTGACATTGTGACAAACAATTTAGTGAGCAGCAACAAATGTTTAGATTTAGGGTACCTGAAAAAACGGGTGTAAAGCTGGCGTGACCAGTTTATGAGTTAACCGATATCCAATCTTCCCCAAGTTTCGGTTTCTATTGCAATTTTGCATTTCACAGCGCCTTTTAGACAACGCGGGAGTGCCACCATGGACGTTATTTCCCAAATAACCTCCCAAAAATGTCTCTCCTATCGGGAATTGAACAGTCGACTTTGGCCTTCCCAGACCAAAGCTCTGTTCACTCGAGGCCCTCGGAATCTGTTCACTACACCACCGGAGAGACAAAACGTGTATAATAATTTGCTTTTAATAACTTTGTCTTGTTAAATTGGACTTTTCTTTATCCTATTATTTTAATCACTAAGTTATTGGTTTTTTCACAAGCTTATTATTTTACCCTAAAATTATTTAGTCTCTTCCACATTAATCAGTTAAAAAATTTAGAAACTTTTTATTGTATCCTTTTAATTTAGAAGAAAGCCATTTTGATAATGAAACAATCCATTGAATTTAAGTGGATACTTTTGCTCTTTTTGGAAGTTTTAAACAGGGACATTTATTTAATTTTCCGACAGAAAATACTTCTAATGACAGTTTAGTCCAACACCAATGAGTTTTTAATTTCCCTGTTTATTAAAATGTGTTAAAATTTAAAACTGTAAAAGTTTTTTGTTCTTGGAATTAAGTTGGAATTTATATTGCGTATTTATTAATGTTCTGTGCAGGGTGTTTTATTTTTGATGGTTTTACATCAATATCCGTAAAGAATATCCAATCCAATATAGGACTCTCGATCTCTGTAGTGAAAACTGTTCATGGCTATTGCGATCCATCTCAGAGCTACAGGGTGAATTTCAGCTGTGGAATAAAAGTCTTTTGAACATGGTTCACCTGACAGCTAAACACTTGAAGTGGTATTTCCTGAAGGTTTAATTGATGGTATTCATTTGGGTACACGCCAAATCTAATCGTTTTTCCTAAAATACAATATAGGAAAAAACCCAGAAAACTTAAAATAAGTAACTAGAAATAGAAAAAATGGAGGTTTCGGTGGCAAGTCTGACACCGTTGTCAAGATAAAATTGAATAAAAATAAAAAAATAAAATTTAACTTTTTATTTAATCTTTGTAACATCTCACAAAGGCTTATGCCTAAATACAAGTTAACCGTGAGTGCCGGGTTATTGGATGTTTAACCCATTTTTATCCTGTTTCGCTTACATTATCCAAGCACTAAAACATGCAGTTTTGCATTTCACAGCACCTTTTAGACAACGCGGTAGTGCCACCACGGACGTTATTTTTAAAATAACTACTACCCAGGATTGGCAGAATACTACACAGAGGATTTGCCATTACCATCTGTGAGGTGACGAGCTATTCAAAAATCCGCTGGAGGAAACCGAGATTCGAACCCAGGAACGTACCAGCCTCTCACCGCAGGCTGGTACGTTAACCCTGCACCAAGCTCGCCAAAATAATTTAAGTTTAATTTTTTATTTTTTATTCAAGTTTTAGTTTTAGGATATTCTGAAATCATTACACATTAAATGTCAAATGTTGTGCTGGTGTATTTATTATTTATAATACAAAAGAAGGTGATAAGTTAGTTCATTTAGTGTTTTTCTGAAGACACTTCAGTATCAAGCAAAGGTAAAAAAAGTAATCAAATATAAAATACCATTTTGTTTTTTACACATAGTTTGCATTAAAATTTTAAATAAAAAACTTTTTGTAGTAATTATTAACAATCATATATTTGTCCTTTATTTTGTAAACATTTTTAGTCACATTAAATAATTTTATTTAAGATTAAAAAAAAACTTAAAAATGATGAGTGAGCTAAATATGGAATAGGTACCCCAAATATGAAATACTTTTAGGGTTAAAAACAAAAAATATCGTGAAGATTTGAGCCCTTAATACTAATATTTGAAGGTCCCTCTTCTTCAATTTAGTACAGTAGTATTTTTAAAAACCCTAAAAAGTTATGAGAAAGCGATAAAACAAAACGTTGCTACAGCAACGAAAGAGCTTGCTCTACTGGCATGTTACCACTTTTACTCGCGAATGGGTATTAAAGAAAAGGAACAAACCCCTCTAATTGCGTATGTGAGTTTCCGTTTAAGAGAAATGCCGGTATTCCATATTAGGGATACTATTCCATATTTGGTTACTTTACTCTAACCATGTGTTATTTAAATTAACAGATATTGATGCTACATATTTATCTCTATTTAAAAATATGTACGTACTTTTTCTTTAATTTTGAGTTTTTTAAAACAAGTTTCCTTTGCTAAAATACTTGAAGCATTCCAGTTTATCCTGTGATTATTTTCAAATGCGTGCTGAAAGTGTTTTGATTTTTACTGTGCTTTACGTAATATTCTCCGCGAGTAAGGAACACACATTGCTGTTTTGTTTTAATAAAAAAATAAAACAATAGAAAAAGTAGCGGGCATCTTAGTAAATAGAGGATCATTAAACAAAAAAAAGATCATGTAAATCGGTACAGCAGAACTCTATAAAAAAGTGTCTGAAAATGGCTTTGCGTTTTAAATAACATAACACATAGGCAATGTGAGGAAAAGAGACAGTCTTACGTAAATACCCGCAATACCAAATAAGACATTTCGAATTGGATGAGTCACATACATCCTTTGTTGTTGCTTTACTGGCCGATATACCAATACCTATTCGTTTACCCAGTATAGAGTACAGTGATCAACTCATTTTTCGCCAAAAGTAGATTTTATCCGTTTTTCTCTTAAGCCCCTCAAATATTAAAATGGATATATCAATGTTTAAATCTAAAGTTCTAGTATAATGAATGACTTGCAAACTTATTGAACAAATTGTCGGTTAGTTGTGTAATAATAAAATAAAACCTCTCGTACTTAATTTAATTAGAAAACTTTAACAAAACTTTCTTTAAAATAAAGACTGTATAATTTATTTTTCCCACATCTTTGCACTGAAGACCCATCAAATATGGTCCTAAGAGGAACAGTTTGGACACCAAATAATTGCTTTATAAGTAAAATGCGCAAAGCTCAAGCCAAGTGAATCTCGAGGGTCTGGCCCAAAAGCTGCTCTTAAAATTCTGAAAATATTACCATACCATTAGCAGCCCTACTGCTTATACAAGAATATTTAATTAAGGTACGTTGTTTTTTCCTAATTATTGTACGGAGTCGTCTAAAAGTCGAATATATAATTTTATTAAATTTTAAATTTTATAAACAAGCGTAAATTAACCTAAAAATTCTCAAAAATCTCAATTTTCCAAGAACTTTCCCAAATACAATATGGGGTAAAATTAGTAGTATTTTTCCCCTTTATACAGGGAGTTCCCAAATTCATGCATTAAATTTCAATGGCATATTCTACGTCGAGAATAAGACCTAGTTTCCTATATAAACATACGTCCGGAATCGGCCTCTTTTAAAAAAATGTATTATTATTTATAAACCGCTCTAGATATGTCATTGTTATTTGGTATATTGCTTAATAGCAGCAAAAGACATTTATTTGTATGTCGAATATTTTAAAAAGTAATAGGGACGTCCGTGCTATATTTGTATGAAATATTTTTCAAGAAAAAAATGGTACGCCACTGCTTTGCATTTAGGTGGCTATGATCCTTTATTTATGACCTTATTTTAAAGCTGATCGCAAATAAGTTGGCACGTTAGATTTCTCAAATAATCTTCTATTCAAAAAGTGCTTGTCAAAAAAAAATGCAATTTCAAAAAAATAGTTAGGCAGGGAAATATAAATTTGCCAAATTGTTTTATTCCTGTCTTTCATAGTAGTCACTTAAACTTTGCCATTGTATTTTTTTAACATTATTTAAGTTCACTTAATTAATCAGGGTCAATAAATGCATCCAATCATGGTCGCCTAAATGCAATATTAAAAATGCCTCTAAAAAAATCACATAGGCTAAAAAACTTTTGAAGATGTCACACTCTGACTCATAATTGTCTTAGAAATTCAAAAATAATAAAATATTTAGGGTGTTCCATTTAAAAATTCAAAATTGGAGCCATTTCCGGTCAAACCGGAATTGACTGGAAAGTGTTAAATATGCATAAACTCTCATCTGCACACACGATTTACCTGTACCACTCATTTTGATATGTCTAATTCTCTAGAAGTTATGGCTTGTCTAATAAATTCGTTGACATCCGGAACTGTCAGATTATTAATATTTTTCTCCTCAATAAAATAGAGTTCTGCAATTCTTTCTCTTTATTCTGGTTAGTTCTGTTTGGTCGTATAATAAAAAAATCAAATTTCTGAAAATTTCTTACAGAACTTTATCTTCTTTTTCAGTCAGCATTTTTTACTTAAAAGTAAACATTTGAACATAGAGTGAAATAAAAATGAATAATAAATTATTTAGTGAACCTTGAGTAAACCGATCCACCAGTGCTGGATATCGGAATTCAGCATTATTCACTCGCTATCGGAATGTACGAAAAATAACACGACTAGGCATGAAATGAATATTCACTGGGGATTTCTGATTCCGTCGCTCCTCTTGTAGGGTTAAGTATGTGTACTGAAGCTATATCAAAATGAATTTTAAGTGGAACGATGAAAACACGTTGCACCTTTTGGAGCATTTTAAAAACTACTACTTAGTTTCTTTGGAATCATTAAAAAAATAGGTAGATATGATATGGGATCTTCCGCCGATAGTTCTCTTAATAACATGTTTGAAACTCCCAGGAGCTTCCTTTTTCAAATTTATGGTCGCACCCACCAGCGATGACATTTTTGCTTTGCTTCTTTTTTGTTAAGTCCCTAATCAAATAATCACATATCATACGAAATCCATGCGCACAACTTCGTTAGGCGGCATTTATTGGGAAAATAACGACTGAACCTTTATTTTTAAGTAACTTTGTTTGTGTTGTGTAAACGCGGAATGAAATATAAATGAATATTTACTTCAGTGAACATTCACCCAAGTGAATAGTCCGATACCGCCTTTAAAGAGAAAGAAAACTAGAGACTAACCAGAAAATTTATTAAAAAAATATATTTTTTGATTTTTAATATTCTCTTTTATTCTATTTTTTTTTCTTGGTTCTGGTCCCTTCAGGTCCAATTTACCAGCTCTCCCTCTTTCTGACTATGCTTTCCAGGGCTTCGTTGATGAAAAATCTGGATAATCGAGCTTATTAAAAAAATATATTCTATGAATCGATGCAATGCATAAATTGACAGCTATCAAACCAAGAATTGCTACTGGTGTTACGTATAACCATTATTGTCACTACTGATAGTTCCCATACCACGTCCATCTATTTTCCGCCATTTGAGAAATACCTTAAGTTCACTACCAAACAGAATACCATCAGCTTAGAGGAATCTTTGTTTACAGCGCTTAGCCCCAGAAGAAAAAGCTATTAATTTAGCGTAAATCTTAACTCGATCTCCGAAAGTAAAAACACCCGTACAGTTCCTCTAACCTCCACCCTGGGGCAAATTATGTAATTCCCTACGAAACGTCCGCACTGTTCAAAGATTGAACAAAAAGTCAGATTTTTAATGGCGAGATTTTTTTATGCACGAAAGGATTATACGGCGAATAACTTAACCAAGTTTTCTGGAAATTGTTCAGAACATTATTGAATAGAGAAAAATAATATACCATTAATGTCACCACAAAGGTCCTTTAAACATTGAGATTTTTGCATTTTAATAGCAAGAAAATTTTAGCGGTTGCGTATGTGTGTGAAGGGCCGCCGAGAGCCGTGCGGGGCCCCGGTACAAGTAAAGGCTACGGGCCCAACCTAATTAACGAAAAAAAAGACCCGAAAAAAAGACCCAAAAAAAAGTTGAAAAACAAAAAAAAGGTTCTCACTTCCTCGAAACTAATATTGTTTACATTACTTTTCAAAATTACCCTTAAAAAAGTGGAAAAGCAGAAAACAAAAAAAAGGTCCTAGCTCCATTTACGTATTTCATCTAGCGCGGGCCCCCAATCAGTCCAGGCCCCGGTAATTTGTACCACCTTCAACGCCCTCTCGGCGGCCCTGTGTGTGTGTGAGTGGATGTGTGTGTATGTGGGAGTATCAGGGTTTTGATCTTACTGCTTTTTTTATTGTTCAAATTTTCCTTGCTGTATAGTAACAAAAAAATTTCATCAATCTATTTATCTTCTTATTTTAATTGTTTTTTTCTAATACATCATTTTATACCGTTCGCTCCCGAACGCCCCACATTAATTTTAAATCTCCAACCTTAACATCAATGTATTCCCTTGGTAAACATTCATAATCACCCAAAATTTCATATTTTGACACAGCTTTCTAATAAATTACTCCTTATTTTTATACAAAATGTTCTAAAAGTTAGGATGTTTATTTATTTTATACAGGGTGTTAGAGAAATAATGTTCGTAACTTTAAGAGGTAATTCCTTGCATTATTCTAAGCAAAAATGTTTACAATAAATTAGTTACTAAAATCAATCGTTTTTAAGAAAATTAAGTCGTAAATAATTAAATTTTCCCAAACACTTGGTAACGTTGTAATACAACAGGGATACGAGCGCACAAGGACCACAACTGGTTCATTAAATTGTTAACGTTGGTATTATATTTGTTGAAAATTATGTCTTGAATTACTAAATAATTTTACCCAATTTTTGTGGCCAATATTTATCGCTCTCAGTACATTACATTGACTTAAAAAAATGACAGGACTTACCGATACGTGGCGATACACACCACCGAAGCGATGCGATGTGCCAAATAAGGAAAAAAACACATCCGTAAATCACATAAAGTTACAGCTAAATGTATTGGTAATCACAATATTTCTTGTACTCCGTGTCGAATCCTTGTCAATTAAATGTAAAATTTATTATTCGGTTTTCACTCCAACTTCACGATGCCTTTCGCGATTGTTAAAATTGGACACTACGCTAATGGTGTTCAGAAGTTTTTGGGAGTCTTCTACAAATTTTTTTCTAGCTGGTAGTCTTTGAGCAGGAAAACGTTTTTCGTAAATGCGTATAGCTTCTTTAGAATTGCAATGAGTCTCTCCGTAAATAAAAAGCATATCGTGATAATCGCGGACCAAAAACATCTCTTTCGTATTCAAATGCACGCACTGATACAGTAATATACAGGGTGTCTGGAAATTACGCGTCAGGATTTCTGTGAGCGATTCTGCACGAAAAATTAATGCCACAAACCTCTATACATTTTTTAGAAAACTCAAACTTAACGGTGAGATACAGGGTGTTGAAGAAAAAAACATCTAGTGTACTGATTTTCGCCAAATTTTACAAATATACCAATAAAAAATTACCCACAAACAACGTTTGTTTTCAAGGCTTGCTTTGTTAATTTTGAAAATCAAAATTTCTAATTAAACGTATGTAAATGGTTAAAGTCGTTTTTCTCGAAAACCGTTCATTTTAAGTTAATGCAACAAAAAACCTTTTTAATTTTTTTTTTAACGACAGTAATATTTATTTTTTGCCTACTGACACCATGTCGCGTACGACGTTGACAATTGTGCAAGGGATTTCATTTGTCTGCTTTTTTCTTCTGAAAGTTGTATTTAATAAGAAAAATATTTTTTGGAGGCTGTTAATAATTGATGTATTGATTTATTTTACGCTTTACGGCATATGATTTTAAATAATTAGGGTGCAAAACTTATTTATTTTATAACTAAAAGGAATAACTTCAGCACAGTTTTTTCTTGGAAACGTCTAATTTTTGGATATAGGTTATAAACACCTTTTTTGCTGAGAACAATGCAAGAACTCACTCCTTAAACTTACAAACATTGTTTTCCTAACGATATGTATTAAACAATAAAGATATTTAAAGTCTCCCACACCCTTTATCTTTTAAATAGGACAAGAAATTGCAATCGGCTAAAATTTGGGTAAAAAGTTGTATTTTAAACTAGTTTTAGGACAAAAATAATTTCGGGGCGGTGTTTTTGTAATTTAAACTATCTTAGTAAATAACGCTATTAAATTTAAGTTAATTTACCGCCGGTAAATAATTAGGTTACGTGTAGTTAAATAAATTATATCATTATTGAGTTCCGTGATTAGTTGACAGTAATGAGGATATATTGCCCATTAGGCTCTTTGGAAGGTTTAACTGAACTGGTCCCTGGGCTGTAACTTAATTTTATAGGACAAAAGTTAATTTTGTGGTATTTTTAATGTGATTTAAAGACAACAGGGTGTCTGGGAATATGGGGGCAACCTCTCGGATTCATAAAGAATACATAAATATAATATGACAAGTCCCTATAAACTTTTTTCTAAAACCTATCTTTACTGAGGTATGTGCCCTTAATTGACGCCGCTGACAAAGTGTTATTCCTAAATACCTTTTATGGTACTTCGTATAACAAAATATATTTTTAATATGGCAGATATTACAGAGGATTCCTTAAAATGACCCCCTTTTAGGGTTTTAATTTTATATGCAATAAACTGAAATAAAAGGTGACGCCCGTAAACTCAAAGCTTGGTTCGGGGAACATTGGCGCTAGCCGATATATGTATAATTTCATTGACTGGATATGTTTCAGACCGTACGAGCCACGGTCGTGCTACGGTTCGGGTCTTGTGGAACATAGGTGCGGTTATGTGACTTTTACATATATCACGCTTAAAGTTTGGATAAAAAGAAACAGAGATAAGTAGGAAAATCTGTTTTATAAAAAAAAGAGATATACATACATAAAACAATAGTGTTAGCTTGACAAAAATGCTTTTGAGGGCATAAAAAGTGGGTCGGTGCGGTCATGTGTAGCCCGACTTTTACGTGATTAACTTATTTAACCAGAAATGAAAATCAAAAATCCTCCGTTATACTGTTTTTAATATATTACAGTTTTTAAACCTTTTTGAAATCATTAACTGAGACTTTAAATTTTGGATTTTTAATTAAAATTGTTAATCCAGCAAAATAAACCGATAATGTCATAGAACTTGGGGACAAAGCTTTTTGTATTTTATATTTAGGCCTTCCTGAAAGCGGTACAAGAACCCTATTATTTGATCATTATTCAGGGTGGCTTGCTGCTATTTACAAGGTAGAATTTTCCTTTTGCTGTTACAAATTGGAAAAGCATTTTAGTAACGTTTTTTACTAATACGGGGTGATTTAAAAAGCGATTACAAAACTTTTTATCTGATTTTGGCCTAACAAGCTAGTTGTTATAGCTACAAAATATATTATATATTTAAAAGCGCAAAGCCATAATTTTTAGACACTTCCTTAGAAACTTCTAGTGCACCGATTTACTTGATCTTTTTTTAATGATCTCCTGGTTACTAAGCAAGCACATTACAAACAAAAAAAGTACATATTAAAATTTATGTTTAAAACGTATCCCCAAAAAGGGGTGATAATATTTAAAAAAAATAACTGCAAAAAGCACAGCATGTTTAACGGTTTTTTTTTTGGTTTGTGAATTACTGTATTTTAAACTTTTGTTGACCGATTTATGCACTCCAGGGCTATGACTACTGGTCTTGACAAGTACCACTGATGATGGTTTTATCGAAAGCGCTCTGCTACGCTCTTTAGGATTTATTTAAAAAACTGTACGAAACCACTTTCATTTCTTTTTCCTTTTTGTGTTTGTTTAACATATTAAAGTTGTCAAATGAATAATGAAAACACTAAGCTTAATTTTTACAATTTACATAATCTCTTTGTTTAATGATCCTCGGGTTGCTGAGATTTTTATGATTGGTGAAGTACGGCCTGACGTAACACAAATAATAGGTTATAAATATCGCTGCCAAAGGTATTTGCCGCACCTGCTGACTTGATGCATTTTGTTTTATTTTGTTTTGTTGCGTATTCTTTTTTCTCAGTATTATAAACCTGTCGAAAGTCGACAGGGTTTAATCAGGTAATAAATAAATACCAATTTAGATGTTTGTACAGGCATTTTAAAAAGGGAAAAAACAAACTAATTCATACAGTAGCAAAAAGCGAATGGCGAAACCCAAATTTCATACTCATTGTTCAACCGGAAATAAAATTAAAGGCGGGTAATTTAAAATTAAAAAGGTTAAACGTCTTGCGAATTTGTCAGATTTAAAATCCAGGGGGCGGGAAACTTTCAATCATTTCAATTTCTGGCAAATATTCGCATGTGCACATGCGTAGAAACAATGGGGTATTTGTCATATGTCATTTCAGAAACAATCCTATTATTTTTATTCTTATGTCATTCTTCTAACTGTTTGGAACGTTAGTTTTTGCTTATTTTCCTAAGTATTTTGTGTTTTTGGATTTAAATTAATATTAACTTTTTAGTATTTTCTATATATAATAAATATGCAGCAATTCTTCGTCTTTGTTGCCTAATAAATGTGCTGTATTTTTATTTATCACAAAAGAGAAATGTTATATTATTAAAAGAAAAAACTAAGAAAGGCTCAGAAGAACCCAAGCGTAGAGTTACCACTGAAGAAAAAACAATATAGAAATGTGTAGGTTATGTAGTTGCCTAGTGAAAATTAAATATCCTCAGAATTTCGACAAATTTCGCAGCTGAAAACGCTGAAAAAGACGCGAATTTTGTGGCCAAATATTCGCTTTCGCAATCGCTTTTTGCGTCTATATAAACCACCTTTTATTCACACAAATAGACGAAAAAACGCTTTACCCCCTGAGGTCTGCCAAAACGACTGTTGAGAATAACGAAAATTAGGGTAGTGATTCTAAATGATAAATATAGTTAAAAAAAACTAAAAAACCCGCTTTTATAAAACATTAAACTAGAAAGTAAAACATATAATTTTTAAAATAATAATAAAACAATAATGATCGAAAAATACTGGTATTCTATAACATAATAATAAAATAATGCACATTAATTGTGTGCCGCCAGAGAGGGCGCTTTACCTAATTTTTTTGTCGCAATTTTTAGGTTTGTTTAACATCTTTAGAAAAAGGTGAATACAAAGTGTTTTTAAAGAAAAATAATAAAAAGTATATTACATATCATAAATCATAGATAAAATCTTAACTTAGGGAGGTATTAAACAGACGGATTGGTGTCACGTTTTTATTATATGGTAACCAATATCCGTTTCTACCATAAACCAACAAACTTTGGGTGATTTTATACGATTCGACAACTAACGTGGCGCTTAGTGGCATTTCTTCGATTTTTAGGCGAATCGAATCGTGGAAACTGCTCAAATGTATTAAAATGAATGCAGACTTTGTCAAGTCAAAATTTAAATTTTTATGCGAATCTATAAAAGCGTAAAACTTTTATAAGGTATGTCATAACACAAAACGTTATTGTTTTTCTTCTATAAATTTATGCTAATAAAATATTGGATTTTAAATATTTTTAACTGCACTAATAGAAGGAGATAAGTTTACAGTAAAAATACAATATCTTGTAATGGTAATTAGTTTTCATGCTTTCCATAAAGTCTGTACATTTACACTTATTATGTAAAATATATTTAAAATTACCAATTTATGTAATTTTGCTTTAAATTTACATACAATGATGTGAATTAGCTTTTTAGAATGTAAAAACCAATTACCACTGTAAATTTAAAATAGTAATACATTTAAAAGTAAATTTACACCAACACTGACTTTTATCTATCTAGTCGGTTTAATTTTTTTAATACTTGTTAGCAATGATTAGTGCCAATTGTCGCTATAACGCACTCGCATCAAGTTGAAACAGAAAGGCGGCGAAAAGTTTTTATTTTTAGTGCAATCGCTGGGTAGATTTGCGAAATACCACCAAAAAGGCTTTCATATTTGTGTAAATTTTGTTTAATTAAAAAGTGCGTTAAAGCTAAGACATGGATTTTCGGAGTTAATGCCATTAGTTGTTTCCCTTGTAGTGTGTAGTATGTTTTACTTTTAATACAGTTTAAGAAAACAGAGTTAATGATGATGGCTCACAGACCAGACAAAGCATGGGATCCAAAATTTTATACTGTTATCTCTCTTGTCCACAGCTAATTTTTCATAGTTTTGCCGATGATAGTACCCTTCACTCCAATTTTCAGGTTTATCAGCCAATCTCTAAACCTGATTCGGAAAGCAAACGCAGAGCGATGCAGATATCCAGGGCCGATCCTAGCGGGGGCGAAAACGTGCACCGCACGGGGGGGCCAAACGAATGGACCGAGCAGCAACCATTCAAGTTATGAAATAAATGGTGTCTAAATAGGAAGGAATAGGTGTTAAGGTACAATAAGCCTTCAGGCTGCATTGCACCACCTAGGGGGCGATATTTTTTCCCTTCTAATTTGTATGCTTTGTATGTGTCCGAAATTTAACCCCCTTTAAAGTATTGTTTTCGTATCTAGGGCATGGCATCCCCCACAACCCTTAGAATTCTTTATTTCATTCAAAGAAGAGCTGTTCGCCTCATTAATGATTCTTCACTCACAAAAGGGCTTTCTTCTCTCGTCCATCAAGCTGTGGGAAATTTATCGCTTTTTTATAGGTATTTTCACGGCTTCTGCTCTGGAGAATTACCCAGTATAATTTCTCCACTCACGGTTTTCAAAAGAAAAACTCGAGGTGGTTCAACGGGGCAGGCCCTGACTTTCTTCTTTGTTCGTTCTTTTTCCCTAGAATTTCTAGAATGTGGAAATTACTGCCCGCCGAGGTCTTTGTTTTCCCCCAAACTTACAGGTATCTAAGTCTCGTGTCAACAAACTCCCTCTTACCTCGCTTAAGACACCCACGGTACGTAAGTATTTAGTCTTTTAGCCTTCGTGGATTGTCCAAAGATAAAAAAATTGTAGAGGGGTGGAAGTGGCAATGATAACGTGAAATTTATTTTATTAAAATCTTTTTCTTAAAAGTAATTGCAAGGATTTGGCAATTAACGAAGGGAAATTAAAAATTTAAATTTAAATATTAAATTTAATTTTCCTAAAAAAATAAACCTTATTTTATTCCTAATTAAGAACGAATTGCTAATAACAAAAAAACATTATTATTTAAATTTATATATCAAAACAATTTAAGTTTTAATCTATGCCCATTGTTAAAGGGTCTAAGATTTACAAGGGATGCTTGCAATAGCAGAGGGTGCTATAACCCAAAATACAGCCAACTTCTCTAAATTTGGACGGGTCCTTTTAAGGGTCAAATGATCTAAGTTGAGGTGTCATACGGTGTGTAACTATGCCTTGGGACTACGTTAAAAGCTAAATTTGAGCAACACTTTTGTAATAGAGTGTTTA
This sequence comes from Listronotus bonariensis, assembly GCA_014170235.1. Lineage (NCBI taxonomy): Eukaryota > Metazoa > Arthropoda > Insecta > Coleoptera > Curculionidae > Listronotus > Listronotus bonariensis. The sequence goes on along the minus strand of JACEGR010001237.1, from coordinate 43,557 downwards.
GGGCTAATAGATTTATTATTGACGTAACAAGTGAGTTAGTAAACTCATTATTTTTGTAAGAACGTTAAAAAAAGTTTCCCAATTTATTATGTTAACAGAATCATATAATAAAAAATCTATTAATCCCACTTATTAAAAAAAAAAAGTTTAACCAAAATATGTTTAATGGATTTAAAAATACATGTAAAAGCTCTGCTTAATTATCTCAATTTGCACAACTGAGGATAGCTTTTACCCTAATAAATTTTTAAAAGGCTCTTAAGAAAGCTTAATTTTTAGTGCTGCTTATGTTAGCAAGCTCTCTTTATGTTTATGTTAAAACACCTATATTATGGTTTAAGAACAACCCTGAATTCTAATTTCTTTACTACGTTGAAATACTGTTGTACGAGTTTTATCGTATAATAGTCCTATTGTGTGTTTGGAAACCTGTATAAATTTGAAGTATAACTCTTTTATAGGCTGTGTGGATCATTAACAAAAATACTATAAAAAGTTTCACAAATAAAAATGCATATCGTCATTAAAATATTATAAAGGTTTTTTAACAAAAATAATTTTTAAATAAAACTGTGTGTTGTTAAAAAAAAGTTTTACATTAAAAGTAATTTTTTACTAAAATAACATGTTTTTAACAAAAATGTTTCACATTAAAAAGAAACCTAAAAAAGAGGTGTGTCATTAACAAAAGTATTATGAACGGTTTTACAAAAAAATAAGAAACTCTCAAAAGAGTATTATTGTTGGTAAGATAAAAACATTTTATCTTAAGAAGCAAGTTAGTTGAAACATTAAGAAAGAAAATAATACGGATTTGTTCATATTGTTTTGGAAAAGTAAATGTTTGTAAATATCAGTCTTTTAAGTTGGTTATTAATGTAACGAATGAAACCATAGCAATAAAAATCCTATGTTGCTGTTATAAAACAATACAAGTTTTCTTGGAATTGACGGGAAGCCTTTCAGTTGTGCGCTTAAAACCTTAAAGGTAACATATTTTTAAAAGTAGTTATTTTTATGGTAAATTAAATTAGAATAACTTAGACTTTTTAAGAGCTTTAAGTTAAGTTATAAAATTAATTGATCCAATTATAACGCATTAAAAGACCAATAAAGAGAAGTAAACAAGCTTAAATAATTAAATATTACTTGTTAAACGATCAAATTGTCGATTATGTAGTAGTTTAAAAGAATATATATTTTTTATATTGTACGTTATATCAAAAAAGTTTTTTAACAATCTTATACTTAGGTTATTACCAAAGGACAAGAAATATCAAAGCTTTATACCACAGCGACCATGATAGTATCTTTTAAGCATCAAAATGAACATTATTTATTTTGGATAAAACATTATTTTTTGGGAGAATGTTATATAAATATTTTATTTGGGGTAAAAATAATATCGCAGGCGTTTATTTATTCAGCCAATTCGAAAATTTCAATCGAAAGTTTGATAAAGTGGTAAATCAAAGTTAAATTGTGCGATGTATTTGCTTTTCGTTGAACAGACTCTCACAGAGTGCCAGATTTGCTCAATTATTTCCGAACATTGTTGTTTTAGTAGGAGTTCATAAATATTTATTTTGGTGTAATTTACCAAAAACGATTTTTTTTCAATCTCATCTAGTTTAAAACACAATTTTTTAATTCAATAACGCAGTTTCGGCCCCTAGGGGGTCATTATCCCGGTCCTAAACTGGGAATTTTAACAGGTCAAAAACTTTTCGAGCATAGTGTAAGTTCCAGAATTCAGATGTACATGAAAGTATGTAACTGTTCAATTGCCACTTCTGAAACACGATTTTTCGGCCCCTAGGAGATCATTTTTCGGGTCTCAAAAAGGAAATCTTAGTAAGCCGTAGACCTGTTGAGCTTAAATCCGGTTTTAGCTTCAGAGTGCACCCTCGACCCTGGAAACCGTATTTTACGGCCTATAGAGGCCATTTTTGGCCAATTCTAATCGTGGAGGGCCATTTTTGAGCTCGGGATCGGATTCAGCGTCAAAAAATACATAAAAATACATATATCTGACTTTTGTGTAATAACTTTCATTTTTTTTATGGGGCTGGGCAATCTTAAAACAACTATGAACGAATAATACTATTATTCTTTAGTATAATAATAAAATAATGCACATTAATTGTCTGCCACTAAATGGAATAGTGACACGTTTTTATTATATAGCAACAAACATCCGTATCCACCATAAACCAACAAACTTTAGGTGATTTTAGGGGGTTCGACAACTAACGCGTTGCTTAGTGGCATTTTTTTATTTTTAGACGAATAAAATTTTGAAAACTGCTAAAATAAAACACACATACGTTAATTTTTTCGCACCGACTTTCTTCTTTATTACAAAAAAAAACAGTTAGGACATAGGTTTTTAAACTCTTTTTATTAAAATAACCTAAGGTTTTATATTTTTAAAGATCAGCTTTTAATTCTTAAACACTCTGTATTAGACCTGACCATTAGCAGGGTGATTTTTAACACGCTTTTATTAGCTTGGGTTGTAACTATCTATCTATCTATCTATCTATCTATCTATCTATCTATCTATGTAACTGAATCTTTGAGCCTAATTTTTACCAACTTCCAGCGATTCAATTTCTTTGAAACTTTGCACAAGTATCAAGGACCGATGACAATCTGCGTTTTTAATTGACGATGTATCTCTTGACAAAAAGGCGAAGGAATTTTTAATAAATAAACTGGAGCATTTATTTTTAAAAAACTAATTGATATATCGAACTAAAAAATGAAAAATAAATAATAGTTTAAAAAAACTAAAAAAACACGCTTTTATATGCAACCGAAGTAAAAATTAGAAAATAATTTTTCATTACAAAGAGTTTGTCACTTCAGAATAAAAGCGTCGGGTGCTTAATATATTAAATGTTATAATTATTCTATTTGCAAATATCTATGAGGGAAAAGTTATGAAAAAATAGTAAAATGCACCCCACGCTTTTTACTCTGAAGTGACAAACTCTTTGTAATGAAAAATTATTTTCTAATTTTTACTTCGGTTTGCATATAAAAGCGTGTTTTTTAGTTTTTTAAACTATTATTTATTTTAAATACAGATATTTCAAAAACGGCTGCTCAAATCTATTCTTACCTCATATACCTTTTTTTTTTAAAAGTATGTTGAAGATTTAAAGTTAAATACACAATGGCCTAAAAATATATTTCGTATTTAATTTGTGCAGGATACCACAGGTGGCGCCCTCTAAAGTTAACGAAAAAATTAATTCTAGTTTTTTACTTCCCAAAACCCCTAATAGCTGAATATTGTGATACACCTATTATAAACAAAAATATTTAAATAAAAAAATAAAAGCAGAATATATCTTTGACATCCTGTATTTCCAATATTATTCACTTCACTGGACTAAAGTAAGTTAGGTACGATCATCATATTTTAGCCTAAGGAATTTGTGGTAGCTATTTTTTCGCACCTTTTACTGTCTCCCTGTATATATCCAGAAGATTTTTCTTATTTTCTCGGACCCTTTTTTTTATTTTTGGGCAATTTGCGAAGGCTGAAAGCCTAAATAGTAACATACCCTGGATGTATTAAGCGAAGTAAGGGGGACTTTGTTAACACGGAACTTAAATACTTAAAGCTTTAAAGGACAAAGAATAAACTCCGCGGGCAGCAGGTTCTACAAAATGGGAAGTTTAGGACCTGCCCAGTTGGACCGTATAGAAATGCAGAAGCAGTAACAGTACCTATAAAAAGGCGCCTGACATTGGGCAAGAGAAGAAAGTATGTTTGTAAGTAAAGGATTATTAATATGGCAAACAGCCTTTCTTTTATAGGAATTAAGAATGCTGACCCCTTCTATATTCCTACAACATAAAATGCACCTTCCTTGCATTTACGATTCTTTTCTCGTGCAAGAAAAGTTCAAATGATTATTTTTACATAGTACGCTATAAAGACAATACAATGTTTATAAATTTGCTTTGTCGTGAAAAATCCAGAGAAGTAAGAAATATTTAAAATGTCTTTGTATGTGGCCCGATTTTATTTTCGCAACTGTCACGTAACAAAAAAACCAGTTGACAACTTTACGATACAAACTCTCATTTCATAAAAATTCTTCTACACATATACTTCGAATAAACTTGCCTTTTCGTTTAACTTTGTATATCGATTTGGCTCATTTCTCTAAACGATCCCGAAGCTTTTCGTTAAACCGGCAAACATTTTATTCATGTCACGTTTTTAATTTTTTAAAAACACAACGGCATACTTTTACCTAGATCTACTTCATATAAAATCAATCGTAACCGTATACATGTTGCTCTACTGAATTATTTTTCTTTGCATTTACTTTCTTCAGGTCAATTTGGATCTTTTAATTTTAACGTAGACAAGTTTAAACTAAAATTATATTAATCTTAAAATCAAATTTTTACTAGGTTTCGAAAAATATAATTGACAATGATCTGGGTCAAATAAAGGATTGTGGGGAGACGGGCTACCGGTGGCTTGACAGTTCTGACATTAATTGGATTTTAAGATAACATAAGCAATAAAACTTATTAAAAAAATTAAAAGGCATACAAGATTATAAACAATTTGATATTCAAAAACTCAAATTAAACTAGGTATTTCTTATATCAAAACTGACGAGGAACCAGTTTGAAAGTTTTCAGGTGCAAACGGTAGGTCATACCGATGCAGTTTACACCTATTAAAAATAAAAACTATTCAAAACAAGTTTTTATTTAAATGCATTTAAAAAATAGAACAAACTTTTTTTGAAACTTTTAATATAAAAATATAACATCATTACTCAATTTATATGGTGTAAAAGCTGGTCGTGAGATTTAAGTACTACTATAAATTTAGTTTAAAAATTAAAAAAGGTAAAAGGAATCAGATCAAGCTATTTAATTTATTTGTTTATCTACTAAGGTAAATTTTACAACAAGTAAAAGTTTTAAAGAAAACATTATTTTTATTGCATTTAAATAAAAGCTTTATTTATCGCTGAACAGGTTTCTCGGTCTGTTTATTCTGCCTATTCAACGATTGATTGTTGCAAGGTATTTTTCCGGTTAATTTAAAATACTTTAGCTGCAAAACGATTAGGCACTTGCATCGAGGACTCCTTTTACTTGATACTCATATGGTAGAAAAACATAAAAATTTGGTTTGCGATTTTGGATTGATGTCACTTTATTTTTGAGTAACCCTTACCAAGCCCTATTGTTTGATAACCATAATGTAGCAGTGCATTACAAATAACTAGTACGCCTTTCTTTAAAATGCCGACATAGTAGATTAGTACTGACGTCCTGTTATTTTTGAACCTATTCTCAGCATATTGTAGAAATCCATTAAAAATAACTAGTTCGCCATCTTAGGTGTTCCGCTATGTTCGATTTAAAATAACGTTACTTTAGTTTTAGCTATATTTGGGGAAACATTTTTTCCAAAAAATTGGACAATGCCCCTCAACCCCTTAACCCTCAGGGCTACCACCCCAAAATGCTTAAATAAGAAGGGGGTCAAGTGATATATCATTTTAAAGCTCCTGACAAATACTTTATAACCCTAGACTATAAAGTCAATATTTTTACCTACTACAAAATGGTGGTACTTATTACCCATTTATCTGATTGGGATGGTTGTATTTCCGAAACTAATAAAGTTATATGTACTTAACGTGGTATTTTCTTAAAGCTCTTTTAAAAAAATTTGAGTTGTAATATAAGCAGTAATATACAGGGTAGGATAAAAAGTAAATATATTTTTTTAATAAATCACCCTATATATTATATTACAAATAATAAGATCTTTAAAAGAGCTTTAAGAAAATACCCCATTAAGTACATCCTGCTTTATTAGTTTTTAAAATATTTCCACGTCATTCAGGTTTTTGGGTAATTTATTACCGCCATTTTGTAGTAGGTAAATATATTGATGTTATATTGATATTATATTCTATGGTTATAAGGTACTCATCAGGAGCTTTAAAATAATGTATCACGTCGAATTTTTGTAAAAAACGTACCCTTTTAATAAATATCCGTGTTTCGGCGATTTTCCTAAATCTGTAATTAATTAATAAAAAATATTTTTAATAAATATTTTCTATTTTTAAAAAATAAATAAAAATAAAAAACGTTTGTTATTAAAAATATGTTTCAAATATGCAAACTAGTGTATTTATAAAACTTTTTTTTATTTTTATGTGATAATGGTCAGAATTTAAGTTTGTACATAGTGCATACTTATTTTGAAATGTAAAGTGTAAAGAAAACTAAAGAATTGGCAAAACAGGGTAAAATCACAGAAATGCTCGTTATGGCAGAAAAAAAAACAAATTTGCATATTTAAACTCTATTTTTAATTCAAAGCATTTTTTTATATATAAAAATTTTCGGTATTGTAAAAAATATTAGTACTTTTCTCTTGGGCAAAATTTACCTTTTTTGAGATACCTTGTATACGCTTAACGCTCGTATGTGTTTTTTTAGAAAAAACGTTTGTTAAAATTAGGTAAAAATTCTAAGAAAAGTTAGTTAGAATATTTAATCAAACGAACCCTAAAACGTCCGTCAGGATGAGACTTACATGTTAAATATGCAAATTTTAAAATTTTATATATTGAAATTAAGTGCCGCAAGGCCCGTTAAAAAATTGCTATGTATAGAGGAAATCCCAGACAAAGTGATTTTTCTGAGAACGTCCTTAAGCGTAACTACCAAGTATGTTTCTATGCGGAGGCCATTTTGAGCTTTTTCCCGGTGGGCCAAATGGTCCCCAGTCCGACACTGGTTTTTGACACATTGTATAAAATATGTGTATTAAATGTTTACCCAAAATGTAAATATTAATTAGAAATAAGATGATATATAGAGAATAAACGAATGTGTGTTGTCGTCTCGTCTAAAATGCGTACGTTTAGAGCTGGATCAAATTATTCTTGGCGTTCTTCATATACGACTCCCAAAACCATCCAGGCGCTAATAGGCTTACATTTACCACCGCTTTAAATTAGAATCCCCGGCAGAAAATGGATAATACAATTACACTAATTCACCATATATTTCACTCTGTCATTAGAAGGTCTCCTATTTGTTTCATTTCAATATATGTTGGTAATTTATTTGGTGTAACTGGAGCAAGTTAAGCAAAATAAGAGATATTTTCCAAAACACTGGCTTAACGACCACCGGCGGCATTGCTCAATTATAAGAAGAACACCGCCGTCCGGCGGTTTATCTAATTACGTATGTAAAAGCCGCTGAAAATCTATATTAATTTGTCATTACTGGCGGTTTTTACGTATAGATACGTACGATAGATGCCGCTGTCCTACGGCAATGTTTGTAAAAACTTTTAAAACCGCCGAAAAATAAAAAAGTAGTAGCAATGAATCTAGCATTATTAGAATAGATAAATATTAAATTGGTAAATTTAAAAACTTTAAAAGATTTGAAATAGACCTCATTATACAAAGTTACCCTTATTTTGGATGCTTTATAGAAAATGATAATAAAAGATCCATTAAATTTTTTTTTAAGAATTTTGTCATTAAAATTATTAACGATTATTTTTGATCACCCTGTATTTATTAATTATTAAAATATAAGACAATCTACTTAATAAATTCTTTCTCTACGAGAAACCGAGCCTCAATTTATATTGGAGACTTTTGTTTAAAAATATATTAATGGTTATGTAATGGCTTGCAAACTTAATTTTTGACATAAAATTTGAAAAAGTCAAAAACGGTTGGACGGTCTGTGTTTATGTTGAAGCGGTTTTTGGCAAGGATAGCAGCGCGGCTTCGACCGAAGCAACCTTATATTACTGTACCATAAAGGTGATTTTGTCGAGCAGCGCTGCTAACCTCCTTTCTCGCCGCTCGAACATAAACACACCCATACAACAACAACCTTATGTATAGAACATCCTCAGACATGGAACATAGGTATAGAACAACCTTAGGTATAGAACATTAACTGCCAGCGAGCTTGAATGGGTTGCAAGTACCAATAGCAACCTACGAGAGGCCTTAAATCGGTCCGGTAGCCTATGTAATTTCGGTAATCGCCGCAGCTCGGTGAGGTGACATCCCGCAGAGTCGCAACAATCCACCCTGTTCAAATAGGGGTGCAGGGTAGGTTGGAGGAGCAACCAGACAGGCGCCCTTAGACGACCTTGACAATGGACATGGGCGCCTTACGTGGACGGACGAACTTAGGGACGATCTGATGGATGCATATTCTTTCAGCCAACCTACCATTAGGGGCTACATGGCACGGATGCACGCCACATCGTGTGCCAAACACCCAAAACTAAGTCATCTCTCCCAACAACGTTTGACAGCCTAACTTAACCGATCTCGATATGTCAAAACACCAAGACAGCAGGAGCCATCTCAGCACCTGGAAAATCATGATCTGGAACAAAATCAGCCTGCGGATGATGTATTAATCGAGATTGTCTCTGAGAACGCCACAAGAAATTGACAGAGAGGCCTACTAACAACAACAATAAGTCTAACATAAAATTTAAAGACATCGCACAAGCGAACAACACTCTTCGGGACTTACTTTTAGAACGCACGGATATTTTGGCATTTTACAACGCTGTTTTTAAAGCTGCGAAACAACTTATTTCTAACAATCGCTTAGATAGCTTTCACCAAGCACTTCGAAAAACCGAACGCAGAATTCGGCAAATTGCCGAAAACTCGGCAAGAGGCATCGCGCATTCAAAGTGTATTGAATTATATATCAGCCAACAGACCTTTTACGACAAAGATTAGAAAAATAGCTTTAAAGCTACGCCAAAAACACCATACACTTAACAGAATTACGCTACATCAAACAGCGTTGCGTAGACAGCATACGATCGTTGGGTGTTATTAAAAACAGCTTAAAGAAAAAGACTAAAGGGCTAAGAGATACAAATAAATTTGTGACCTAACATTCTAGCTTTCTCGCCGACCCAGCACCAACGGTTGAAAATCCGCCACAAGCAAATGTAGTGGAACAGTTTTGGAAGGATGTCTACGAGGACTCGAAGCCGTCACGACGGGACACTACTGGTTTGAACCCCTTAAGCGCCTATTGTGCCGACAAGGAACTTGACCAGCATGACACTTCACCAATCACGCGGAAGAGATAAAAAAAGCCCTAGATACTACAAAGAATTATTCTGCACCGGGTCCGGATGGCATTAATAACTTCTGGTGGAAGAAATTCCCCAGTACACATCCGCATTTAGCCAGAATCTTTGATTTGTGGCTAAATGGAGACACACCAATTACTTAATGGTTTGTAGTAGGCCAAACTATATTAATACTAAAAAGGGACATTTAACACAGTTAAAATACTATAGACCGAATACCTGCCTTATTACCAGCTACAAGGCTTTTACTAGAATTTTGTATTCTAAAATATTAAGTGCAATAGATCATATTCTCTTTGATATAGGGAAGCAGCGCAAAGGAAAAAAAGAATTAATGGTTGCAAGGAAATAGTATATTACATTACAAGTGTGGAAAATGACTAATTTCACACGAGTGGGAATATTGTAGCACGAAGCGTTAGCCGAGTGCGACAAACCCACGAGTGTAAGAAAGTCATTTTCACACGAGTACTGTACACTATTTTTCCTACGACCACAAATTATTAACCAAAAAAAAAATTAAAGTTTGTCTGTTCAGAAAAAATAAAAAACAATTAAGAACTTTGCAACACTAGGGTGATATTTACTTTGCAACACTAGTGTGATATATACTTTTCCTCACTGCTATATAATACTGTTTTGACAATATTTTTACATCGAAAATCACCTACCTAGAAGCATTATATAACTTTTATTATTTTGGAATTTAAAAAGACCCTTACTTAATAAAAATTGTATGGTTTTGTTAGGTAATAACGCTAATAGTTTAATACGGTTTTCTGCTATTATAAGGGTTTTTTAAAAATTATCGATTCTTACATATTTTAGACACTCTTCTAAATAAAACGTAAGTGGTGCATATCCAAAATATTCCGTTTTTTAAAAAATATCAGTAAATGCCTGCCTCTATAAAGTACGTGCTCAAAGGTAGGAGGGAGATTTTAAATTTGATCTACTTACCTGACAACACTGTGCCAGTCAGTGAAAGTTGTTTTTTGTGGTTATGTCTATTTTTGTTTATGTTTTTATTTTTTCGTAAATTTTAATAAATATAAAATAAGATGATTTTCGCTAATTTGGGTTCTACCGTTTAAGGTAAATAAAAAGTTTTTTTTTTACTGTCACTACAATAAATATGTCACTTGCAAAACCAATAGCAGTTTTTAGAATGACATCATAATATGTATCACACCAGTGTTGTAAAGTACTTTGCAACACTAGTGCTGTAAAGTACTTTGCAACACTAGTGTGATATAACGCATTTTCTATGCATGAAATCAGTGTGCTATTTGCTATTTTCACAAGTGGTCGTAGGAAAATATTTTAATCGATAGATGCATCGCACAATACAAAAACGCAACCTTAGTATAGCATAGATTGATTACAAAAAGCTTTTAACACATTGCATGACTTAATATTGCATCTGCTTAAGGATCTCAAGGTTTCTTCTAACCTAGTTCGTTGCATCGAATGCCACTCTGAAAATCTAAATTCCCCATAAAATCTGGAGCACAAAAAAATTATTACTGATCCCATTACATTTAAACGGGGCGTATTTCAGGGCGACTCACTAAGTCCTCTATTGTTCTATATATCGCTGATTCCCGTGTCCGTATCTCTTTGAAGGACTCGTGGGTATTGCTGTGGACCACCTGGAAGGAGGGAGCATAAGGTGACCTATCTGTTTTATATGGATGACCTAAACTCTATCCAAATAGTGAGCGAGATCTACAAGAGTCTCTTAAAGTCGTTCACAAATATACCAAAGATGTTGGCATAGATTTCGGACTTAACAAATGTGCAAAACTTGGGCTGGTGAAGGGCCGATATGGTAACGTGACCAAAATCGTACTCAAGATGTTAAAGCTGTAAAGACCGAGCTAAGAAGCAATTACAGGCAACGCTTAAGAAAAATATGGAAGACCAAACTATCTGGATTAAATAAGGTTGCCGCAGTTAAGTGGAGTAGTTAAGTGGACGCGAGAAGAGTCGCGTGAACTAAAGCAGGAGTTTAGTGCTGTAAGAGCTGCAGGTAAAAGAGCTGAACAACGGATGCTCTTACAAGATCACATCAGTAAGCCGCAGCAAGAAGTCTTCTTCAAAAACATCGATAGACTCGATCTATCTCTAAAGCTTACCTTTGGGTTTTTGAAATCCGCAAAGCTTAAGCCTGAGACCAAAGTATTCTTAGTAGCATGCCAAGATGGGATGATAAACATATTGGTGTAGTAACATAAAGTCGAATTTCCAACGTTCTTGACACCGCATGTCGAGCCTGTCGACAGCAACCCGAAACCCTTATGCATTTATTGTCAGCTTGTCCAGTGCATGCTGTCAATAGCTACATCCATCGGCATAACGACGCTCTTCGGGTACTTTACTATTACCTCAGGCATTACTACGGCATCGATGAAACAGCAGTACTGCCGTTTTCTCCCGGAGATATTAAGGCAGTAGTGGAAAATGATAATTGTCGTATATACTGGAACTATGCGTGCCCAACCAGGCATCAAATTCAAGCCAATAAACCCGACATCGTTCTTCTGGATAAGACAAACCGTACCATGTATGTTATAGGGTTCTCCGCCCCAGCGAAAACTAACATTGATATAAAAGAAAGGGAGAAACAAGCCAAATATCAAGATCTTCTTGGCAAACTTCGGAGGCTCTATCCGAAGTACACCGTGCGATTGGTTGTCCTGATAATTGGCGTTTTGGGAGGCATGAAGGATAACGTATTAAGAGAGTTGAGGTACATTCCAGCATGTCAAAATTCACCCGTACAACTGGTAATGAAGATGCAGAAATCTTTTGACCTGTCTGTTCATCTACTGAGAAAAATAAATTTGGCCGAAGATCACTGATCGAGGGGATGCGAGGAGTGGTTTTCGATATGGATGGCCTTCCGCACGACGCCCTATGGGGTCGGATCCATAGGATACATCGTGTTGGATCTTTTAGAATAATAATGATAATATTAATAATAATAATATTCTTTATTTTAATAACAATTAACACCACAAATTTAAAAAAATAAATAAAATTATAAAAATTATAACCTACGCTATCTGAAAGGGCAAAGTTTATCCCTTGTTAAAACAAGGGTTGGACTTCCATTTAATCTTGTTGTATACAGGGTGATTTAAAAATCGATCACGAAACTTAAGGGGTGATTCTACTTAACAAAATAAGGGTAGAGTTTAATACAATTTTTTTTTCAAAATGTTATTCGTTTTCGAGTTAGAAGCCGTCAAAGTTCAATTTTTATTTTGTTTTTTTTTGCCATATTGCATTTATTTTTTAACCAATCTAGTTGATATTTGGCACACAAATCGAGCTTTGCAGATTCTAAAATTTTAAGACAAAAGTACTTTTTAAAATACCACCAGAGGGCACTTTACCTAAAACTTAAAATTTATTTACATCATAACTTTGTTATTTTGACAGATATCGCATTTTATAGACAATGAAAAACTTTAAAAATAAGGTACTCTTTATTAAAATCAATAAACCTCACCGTTTAGGCACCAATAGACATCAAAGTTTTCATCAATTTCAATCAAATTACCTACATACATACAGGGTGTCCAGTAACTCAATCGACAAACTTTACAGGGCGATTCTACAACAGAAAATAAAAAAAAAAACTTCATATAAACATATGTCCTAAACGTCTTAGTTTTTGAACTACGGTGTGTTAAATATTTAAAAAAAAACTTTATTTTTTTTAATTTGTTGTAAAGTGCCCTCTGGCGGTATTTAAAAAAGTACTTTTGTCTTTAAATTTTAGAATATGCAAAGCTTGATTTGTGTGCCAAATATCAACTGGATTGGTTAAAAAATAAATGCAATATGGCGAAAAAACCAAAATAAAAATTGAACTTCGACGGCTTGTAACTCGAAAACGCATGACATTTTGAAAAAAATTATATGAAGCTCTAACCTTATTTTGTCAAGTAGAATAACCCCTTAAGTTTCGTGATCGATTTTTGAATTACCCTGTATAGAGTGTTCCATTTAAAATAAGTTAATAATAACTTCCGGTATAAGTGGTAGAACTGTCAAAATAGTCGTTAGTCCTCACTGACTTTATAATGTTACAAAATTTTTTAAAATTTCCAATGCCTACTTTTCAAAAAATTGATCTTAGCAGTTCCTTATGGGATACCCTGTATATAAATGAAAGATAGACAATAAACCCAAACAAGTTGCGATGGTACAGGATGTATAATCCAGCCTCGAAGTAATCTAATCTAATCCAGTACTTAAGCTTTAGGTCAAAGAGCAAACGAGGGGGATGTTTCGGGCGCATAACTGGAACTTTTTGTTGCTATTGTAGGAACTGCTAGGTTATAATTTTAAGCGCTAAAGCCAGAGAAATATAAAAAAAAAACAAAAAAATATTCCTAAAAATTTTCAAAAATGAAAGTATTTTGAACAAATATCACACAAAGTCATGTAAACAAACGTTTGAATTATTAAAAAACCATAATCGCAGCTCCCCGAATCGTGTGTTGCCACCTGTTTCCGCCTTAATATAGGGAAGGTCCGGGAAGCCCCACCTAGATGTTCACTGTCATTATTTCTAAACGCAACCTCTAATCGATCCGATGTCTATCACTTAATACAAACATTAAAGCTAAGCTGCTAACTAAGTTGATTTGCACTCCGCGAATCCGCTTTGAATCCTTCAGTCATCGAAAAACGTTTTGGATGCAGGTTGATGTATTTTTTTCTGTGAAAATTCAAACGTTACTACGATACATAAGTATTAATTTGCATTATTAATATATCAAAATGTAGGTGATTAATTGTATTTTATTAAGCATTATTAAAATATGTTTTTTTTTTTGTAAAGTTTTTAAAGAAAATTGCAATTTTAAAGAAAAAATTGCGTTAGTTCTGGCTAGTTTCGATTAGGGTAAAGCACCAAACCATTTATTTGCCAAATGGCAGCTAAGTAGCTGTGTAGATATTTAAAACTTTATTAAAAATAACTACAATGTTATGTATTTCTAATATTCTTATAAAATATGTGATAAAAATATTCTATTTTTATGTTAGGTTTTACCTTTTAAACCTATACCCATAATTTTATTATTTAGAAGAATCTGAATGTCTAGGAAGTTATGTGGTGTATCCTATCGGGCATCTCCGCCCATTGGTAGGGTCTTAAAAACCTAAAGTTTTTTTCTGGTAACGTTTCTTACCCAAAAATTAAGCAAACCATAGTATAAAAAATAGATTTGAGCAATCAACTCCGTTTTTAACAGAGACTTATAAATAGGTTACTGACACTTCACAATAATCAAATTCGCTTAGGTGGTCGGGGCTTTCCGGACCTTTCCTAGGTATTTTTTTAAATTTATTTAAAAATATTACCAAAGTTGACAGGCAGCTGATTTATTTAAAATTAAAATCTAAATTGTAAACACTATAATACAAAACAAAATTTTTTCAATATATACAACTTTGCAACTTATAAATTTTTATAAATTATTAAATTTTTAAAACGAAAATTTCGCTCGTTGCATAAAAAACTATATCTTTTTAATATTACATGGATTTATTATATTTAGAAAACTAGCCGATCCGTGCCCACTTTATTGGGCGTTAATTATATTTTTCTCTAAACTTTTTGTTCAATCATAATTCAATTTAGCCTTTAGGATTCCTACATGAATGTAGCTTTCTGATTGTAAAAAAATAATATGATCGGTTCAGTATTTCCGAAAATTAGCCCTTACAAACAAACAATCACAGTTAAAAATATAACCTATTTTTTTATAATGTTATTATAAATGAATATCAAAGAAAAAATCTACCAAAAATAGGTAAATTTGTTTCGTTCTATTGTTAAAAAAAACAAATCTGCTTCCGCAGAGAATCGAACCAGAACCGCTTGAGCTACAGGTGAGCATTCTACCACTGGACAACCGGAGCTTATGCACGTAGTTAAAAACTTAACCTCTTTAGGACATTATTATAGATTAATATAAATATGTCATTATTTTTCTTTGAAAAGTATGTTTAGTTATTTTAAAATATAACTTATAGCACTCCTGAGTAGTGTAGCTTTCTATATGTAAAAGAGTTTTTATGATCGGTTTAGTATTTCCGAAGATTAGCCCTTACAAAAGTATAGTTTATTCAAAATAGCCGATTCACGCCCACTTTATTGGGCGTTAATATATAAACTTTTTGTTTAATCATAATAAAATGAAGCCCATAACACTCCTGAATAGTCTTACTTTATTATTGTAAAAAAGATTAGCGACTACAAACAAACAAAGGTACAAACTTTACCTCTTTATAATATTAGTATAAATAATTATAAATAGCACTGACTACTGTATCTGAATTTTAAATAGAACTAATTTATCTTTCTATGAAATGGATAATGGCTAAGAAAGGACCATTTTAATGGATAAGAAATTACTATTTTAGCTCGGAAAAGTTTTTTGTTCATGGCTTTCCGTCGACCCATAGTAAACAAATGAAAATCTACAATGAAGCGATTGAATAAGTTTTCGACGATCTCGATTATTTATTTTGCCCAAGAAACAGGGAGTAAAATGATTGTATTATGGAGTCAAAAGATTAGATATTCAATACGTGATTTTTTATAACTATTTTGAACTTTTTAATTTTTTTAAATTATTAACAATGTATCTAATTTTTAATTTTGGAATCAGTAAATTCTTTTTATAAACACTTCTTTAAAGACAATATACTAGAGTACTAGGTGTTTTAAGTATCTGGTAAAAATTATACAAGGTGTATTAGGTCTCGCGGAATTATAGAGTGTGTCCGCAAAGTTCGAAAACGCACAAATATCTCAGTAGGTTTTAAACCAAATAGGACAAAATTCTGTACTCCAGGGTAAAAAATCATACTCTAAATTCAGTGTTGATATCGGCAATATTGCCAGATCCTTAGTTTTGCAAAAATTAATACAAAGTTTTTAGAATTTTGGTAAGATAACTAATTTTTTATTTTACTATTGGATTCCCGCTGTTTTTTACAATACATTGGTACGAAAATTGAATTTTTTATTTTTTTTTTTTTAAATTCCTATTCAGATTGCCATGATTAAACTAAAACTGTTTATTTTTGGTCTAGCAGCCATGAAAAATAAAATTATTATTTTTTTTTACGACTTCTCAGGGCGCAGTTTGCAAAATCCTATTTATGGTCATAACTCATTTTTTTCAAACGGAACGAGGGTGGCTCGTTAGCATATCCTAAAAGAGCATTTTATTTTGAATAATTTTGAACCACAAGGCGGTATTTTTGGAAAGGCTATCCAAAAAGCATGTAATAAAACGATTCTAAACTAATTATTCTACTTAATTATTAATATAGATTTATGATAACGTTATGGATTTATTATGTGTTCTGTAGAAAGAGTCTAACTTAAAATATCGCCTATGTGGTACTAAATTATTCGAAATAACATATTTTTTTTTTTTTGAATATACCAATAACCCACCCTCGTTGTATTTTAAAAAAATTGTTATGACCATTAAAAGGATTTTGCAGGTTTTGACTCCGCCCTAAGAGTCGTTAAAAATAAAAGACGAATTATTTTATTTCTCCATGGCTACTTGACTTAAAATAAACCGTTTTTGCTTGTCATTACACACTGGATTAAAATTTTAAAAAATAAATTATTGAGAACAAAATGGCAAAAAATGACATGTGAGGTGTCATTATAATCAGAATGTCATGTTCTATTGAAATGGGATAAAATATGTCGGTGCTGCCATTGAATATTTAAAAGAAGCAGTCATTTCCGGTTAAACCGAAAGTAATAGAAAACAAGTAAATAGATTATTCAATATACAATTATGTCATGTAACGATATATTAAATTATATCTTTCTATCGTAAAAGATAAAAAAGTTATAGGGGAGCCACCAGTGAGAAACACCCGATATGGTTGAATAGATGAAAACGTCTTAAGGCATCTTATACATCGGTAATGCTAAAACTTTGATTCTAGAAATGTATCTTATGGATTACATGGGGGAACTATTCTAAAACTATATGTATGCTTATTTGCTATTATAAACTCAATGCAAACTAATATTGTAGGTATTTTGAAGGTAAGATTTATTTGTTCGAACAGTATGAAATTCCTGAAATAAAATATGAGACGTTGCTTTACCTCTAAGTAAGCCTAAAGTCGTTATTTTGGGAAGCGTAGACTTCGGTTGAAGAAAATTGAGAGACAAATCCTAACTTCAATGGCAAAATTTGCAATGCGTTCATTGTCGACTCGTGATCTTCCGCATTAGTCAATAGCTAAATAAAATTTTACTTTTTTGAGCCATTTAAAATTACTGTTTAAGCAATAATTTTTTGAGTTACAATTTTTAAGAGTTAAAATTTCCTAAGCAGGCCACTAAAAATCGAATTTTTAATTTTAATGTATCTATTAACATATTTTGATAGCTTCGTGGGTTAAAAGTAATACCCCAAAAAATTAATAAGTAATTAAAAATTTTGGACATTATTTTTTTTAATTACAATATATTAGTGAATTATGACTGGATTTCGATAAAATTGGTTTGTGTACTAAGAAATTGTAGAGGGACAAAAAATATATATTTATCGTAAAAAAATATTTGCCTATAAATAATTAGTTTTATGGGGGCGTGGCACTGTCCTTTCAGGGGATGAAGGGACAAAAGTGTAGTGAAGTTGTATCCGAATATTCGAATATCGAGAGAGGTGAATACAAGTATTCGGTGGCCAAAAACGTAAAAATATTTGGCGAGGGCCTTTTCTTTAGTCTTTTTAGATTGAATTTTACCTATAAAAATCGAGCGTAAAGCTGGCGTGAGCGGTTTTTGTGATTTAATCGATTTCTTAAACTTTTTGACTTTTGGTTTATAATTTGTTGCTGAATCTTTACACCTTGACAAATAGTTTTGTAAGCAGCAACAAATTTTTAGGTTAACTTTTACCTAGAAAAATCAAGTATAATCTGGCGTGAGCGGTTTTTGTGAGTTAACCGATTTTTAATGTTTCTTGACTTTAGGAACCAAAAACAAGGGGCTGTTGTTGCTCTTCAAAGTTAGACGAGGACCTTTTTTTTGCTTTTTAAAATTTTAAGGACAGAAAACAAGGCGCTGTTAGGCATAAAGGCGTCGTGGGACAATAGCAGGTGTCCAAGGGCGTCACAATACAAATAAGTTTGGGAACCCCTGCGTTAATCTGCTAATTAAATGATGACAAAAAATGTTGGTGCTCTCTTACCAAAAAGAAATAAACGCTTTGATAAGCCAGAGACCGGTATTATCTGGCCGATTTAGCGATTAAATATACTAAACAGCGGTCAAGGCGGACGCGCTACATCGAGCACTGTGTCTTATGCCGAGTTTTCAAGCATACTTCTACCGTCTGCGGTCTTCCAAGGTAAATAAAACCGGTGTTTAGTGCATTTAAGCGCTTATATCTTTTTCTTCTTGTAGGAAAGCACCAAAATTTCCTTGTGTCATCATTTAGTTAATAGATTAACAAATATTTTTATGTAAACAACACACCGAGAAGTTAGCTAAGTTAACATGCGTTTATTAAACTAGTTATTTAAGAGCAATTATTGTTTTTTAAGTCAATTATTCTTTCTTCCGTTCCTCAACTATTCCTTAGCATACAAACCAATTTTTTCAAAATTCAGTAGTTATTCGCTGATATATTGTACTTTACAAAAATAGTTATTAAAATTAAATAAATTTCTATTAAAAATTAAATTTATAAAAACTGTTTCATTGTATTACATACAACCTATAAAGCTTCCAAGATATGTTGATAAATACATTAAAATTGAATAGACGATATTTAGTCGTCCGCTTAAGAAATTTTGACTCTTAATCATAATTTTATCTCTATTATTAATCCGCTATTAGATTTTGGTCATAAGATCACAATTTTTTTTAACTAAAGAAAAAAAAACAAAAATTTTAATGGTTTTTTTAAGATTTTTTTAAGGTGGAGCAAAACTAACCACAGATAAGTGCTCAGGCGATTCGCTTGTTAATTACAAGATACACTCAAAAGGTAGAGATCAATGTAAAGTAAAAGTAAAATCCTTACACTTAATATGTAAAATATATTTTAATTTCATATTTTTCCTGTATAAAAAAATACGAAAACCTTTAATACATTTGTATTGTAAATGGCTGTCGACCTAACCTATTAAACCACTAACGAGCCGCCAATGGTGGCAATATAACATGAATTATGAAGGCAAAATATATTAAAAGTCTATAGGAAATTTAAATTGTCTATAATGAGGCAAATAGGTAGTCTTCAGGTAATTTCCTAAGTAATGCATTCTGTAATCATGTCTGTTGAACACGATATTGTAGTAATTTCAGGTAAATTTTCAGTTAGTATACCTAAATTTACTTTCTAACAACGCCTACATTAGAAAAAAATAATTTACAGAGCGCAAGGCTTTTGACTAAAAATTTGCTGCACCTTTGAAAAAAACGTTAAACATTACGGTGGGTAAAAAAATTGTCTGTTTTTATTTTGATTTCTGACACTAAAAAAATGGTTTCTAAACACCTCCAAAGAATGTTAGGCAACGATAAGTTTTTAATTTTAATTTGAAGGTCCGTCTCATTACAGTTTGGCATTTTTATCTCAATCCCATACAAAAAATGTATATCTCATTATTCGTTAAACATACAGAAAAACTCAACTACTCTACAAAATATTTTTTGTAGAAATTAAAACACTCTACAAAAGATGTTTTATACACTTTTTAATAAATATAACCATTAAAAAGATACTCAAGGTCGAAGATTAAAGAATGAAAAATAACTTTTGTGTTTTGAATTTAAGAAACGTTTTATGTAGAGCATTTAATTTTCGAAAAAATAGTAAGCAAATGTCAATATTTTTTTAAGTAAGTTACGAAATTCAAAACAAAAAGTTAGTTTTCTTAAAATTCTTTAATCTTTGACCTTGGATATCTTCTTAACTAGATTAACCAAAAAACTAAAAGGACTTTTTGTAGCGAGTTTAATTTTCTAAAAACTATTTTTTTAAATTTTGATGAATAATTAATAAATGGGAAGATATGAATTTTTGTATTTTTACCGAGACAAATTAAGAGGCCAACTATTTTAGTTCTTAATAAAGAAAGTAACGCCTCCAACTGTTAGATAATAAAGATAGATTCTTAAAGAACCACACAACCTTTTTTCAAAAGTAAAAAATCATTTGGTAAAAGCTAGAAATCTCCATAAAATATAAAAAGTTTAATATTTTAAATAAGCAGCTTACTAAAGAATAAAAATAATTTAACTTTTGTTTGAAGTTTGGTTTGACTGTAAATAAACGTTTATTGAAACATTTAATGAAAACTTAAAAGAGTGATTGCGATGTTTTAAAATCAACTTAACACGTATTATATTTTATACTGTGTTAGTAAAAAGTACGGCAACTTTTAAATATCTTTAAAACCGCTAAAGCGACATTAACCAAATTTGGTACTTAAGGTTTTTTGGACATGTGGAATTTAATAGTGATATCGGCACAGTTGCCAGATTTTCCAGTTTTGTGCTACACGTATTTTTTTCAGTTTTAATAAATGGAATGCCCCATTCATTTTTTTTGCAATAAATTGGACGGATCAAATTTAATAAGTTTCTAAAATTTTCAAAAATAAATTTGTGAAAATTATCCCTTTACATACTAAAGACATAATAAATTTTAGGTTGCACCCCCACACAATGTATGATACAAATTTTTTTGTTTTTTTTAGTTAAATATGATTTTATTAATAAATTAAAATAGTACCCATAACCAAAATATAAAAGCAAATAACAATTGTTTATTCAATTTTAAAAATAAGGTAAACGAAACAAAATAATATACCAAAAATAAAGTAAATAAAGCGTTACCACAATAAGACATTAATTCCTAAATAAAAATATTTGCTCAAAATGAAACTTTAATATTGCGGTAAGGTTTCTCCAACAGTCAAAATCCCTGTGAAATGTTTAAGATTAATTTACTAAATGCACTTAATAAATTTATCACAGAATCCAGCTGCAATGTTTGGAGTTTAATTTAGGACATATTTTAGGGTTTATACCACCAATAAATATTCAGTGTCAACAAAAATGTGTCTTTACAATGAATTACATTTTTAACTAAAATTTAACAACTTAAAATGTATATTTTAAAAATTTTTACAATTTTAATAAAAAAGCTTTGGACTAAATAATATTAAAATAAGTTTAATTTTATGGGCAAAATAATAAGAACAAAAAAACTAACTAAATAACCTGGTAGATACGACGACTAACTACCAATACATTTACTTAGTTTTTATTTTGTATTACTGATAAACAAGAAATTACAACTTCTTTATTATTTAAAAATATGTCCATATACTGGAAAAAATATTTTAATACGTATATTTTGCAAGCATTATTATTCACTTTCCAAAAAAAAATTATCGCATATGCTCGACATTTTCTATAATCTTCAGTACAAAAATGCTTTAATTTAAATGGCTATATCTCTTTTAACAAATAAGTTATCAAGACAAAATAAAACTGTTAAGAAAAGGTGAAGCTATAAATTTGGCGTAACCGTAATTATTTGCTGTTAATAATTTTTCCTACGACCACTTGTGAAAATAGCAAATAGCACACTGATTTCATGCATAGAAAATGCGTTATATCACACTAGTGTTGCAAAGTACTTTACAGCACTAGTGTTGCAAAGTACTTTACAACACTGGTGTGATACATATTATGATGTCATTCTAAAAACTACTATTGGTTTTGCAAGTGACATATTTATTGTAGTGACAGTAAAAAAACTTTTTATTTACCTTAAACGGTAGAACCCAAATTAGCGAAAATCATCTTATTTTATATTTATTAAAATTTACGAAAAAATTACTGGATACTGGATACTGCTTTGTTTATGGCGTTGATGCAAGTCAATTGCCAGCTCTCTCCCTTCCGATTATATAAGCGATGTCGCTTATAAGTTTTCCAGGACTTCGTCGTTGGAACCTCTGGATAGTCGAGCTTTGTAGCTCCCAGAAGTTCCTAGCACATGTCAATAACCAAGCTATGAAATGCATAAATTGCGGCCATCTTCCCAAGAGCTGCTGCTGGTATCGCGCATAACCGGTTTCTTTCAGTACTGACGTCACCCGCAGCGCCCGCCTCCATTCTCCGCCATTGAAGAATACCTCGTGCAGTACGCCAAAACGAAAAACATCAGGTTATAGGAATCTTCACTCACAGTGCCTAGCTCCAGAAAAAAGATGCCTTTTCAATTTAGCAGTGAGTTTCCTATCTTCCTCGGGGCACCAGAACGTCTTCTACATCCTCCATGCACGAATCCACGTGAGAGCCCGGTGTGAGCTCCCTTCCAACGTCTAATCACTACCGAGAACGAACGGAAACTGTACGAAAAAATTAAAACATAAACAAAAATAGACATAACCACAAAAACAACTTTCACTGACTGGCACAGTGTTGTCAGATAAGTAGATCAAATTAAAAATCTCCCTTCTACCTTTGAGCACGTACTTTATAGAGGCAGCCTTGCCGCTTGACCGTTCGACCTAAAGCGCCAGAGAAAAAAAGCCTATAGATCAAATTCCTTCCTCTCTTTCTTCGTGTACTCAAACAACTAGTTAAATCTTTTTTAAATCCCTAATTAAACCTAAGGCTAATTAATACACACTTTATGAATACACTTTCTTTTATCCATTCATAAATAGAATCAGACCCTTCCGACGTTGCCAAATGCTTTCCATATTTTGCATGGTAACTGACGTTTGGTAGTCGTTTTTTCCTTACCTTTAGGACTTTAGGTTATGCATTTACAATTTTCATATTTTTTATATTTTTTCTTAAAAATATGAGGAAAAACTGTTATTTTTACTTAATTTTATATGTGATGTTCAGTTTCATTAACTCGTTTTACCAATTTTACCCCACCCAGCACCCCTTTTCACTCCCCGGTCCCGTAAGTTTATTTACTGATATTTTTAAAAAACGGAATATTTTGGATATGCACCACTTACGTTTTATTTAGAAGAGTGTCTAAAATATGTAAGAATCGATAATTTTTAAAAAACACTTATAATAGCCGAAAACCGTATTAAACTATTAGCGTTATTACTTAACAAAACCATACAATTTTTATTAAGTAAGGGCCTTTTTAAATTCCAAAATGATAAAAGTTATATAATGCTTCTAGGTAGGTGATTTTCGATGTAAAAATATTGTCAAAACAGTATAATATAGCAGTGAGGAAAAGTATATATCACACTAGTGTTGCAAAGTAAATATCACCCTAGTGTTGCAAAGTTCTCAATTGTTTTTTATTTTTTCTGAACAGACAAACTTTAATTTATTTATTTTTTGGTGAATAATTTGTGGTCGTAGGAAAAATAGTGTACAGTACTCGTGTGAAAATGACTTTCTTACACTCGTGGGTTTGTCGCACTCGGCTAACGCCTCGTGCTACAATATTCCCACTCGTGTGAAATTAGTCATTTTCCACACTTGTAATGTAATATACTATTACAGGGTAATTAAAATTTTTTGAAAAAAGTAAAAAAAATAAGTTGTCTCTATGATGTGCTGTTGAAAGGGAGTAATCAAATTTGTGAATTTAAAATATCAGAAATTACTAATGGTATAATTTATTTACAAATATGATTACTCCTTGTCAAAAGCACATCATAAAGGGCGAATAAAATTATTTACTTTTTCAAAAACTTTTGATCACCCTGTAGAATGTATTGTTAACAGTAATTTCCAACGGTGACGTTATAGCTTCACCTTTCCTTAACATTTATTATCGTGATACCCTAATTATTAAAAGAAAGCTTACGAAAAAAAATCGAGCATATGCGATAATTTTTGTAAGAAGTGTATGTATTTTTACGTTTGGATTTTTTTACCTCGCTAAAAGTAAAGCTGCTAAGTACCTGGCAAATATCCGCAAAAATATGCTAAATTGTAAATATCCCGTACAGACGAAGACTTGCAGACCACTTAACCAAATAGCTGCACTCAGCCACCATACGCTCTCAATTTGGAAACATATTTGACCGAAGTAGGTCACAAATTAGACAATTTAGTGCAACGTTGCAAAACTTTGTGTCCCGTTATAGAGTTAGACAAAATTGTTTCTAATCTAGTTCTGATCGTGGTTAATATCATTTTGGACAAAATGGTCCATGCTTAGGAGCACCTTTATATTTGTGTTTAATACACTGACAAAAATAAAATGGTTAACTTAACAACTTCCTTAAACATTTACGAAGGTTTCTGAAAAGTTCATTTAGAACGTTTATAGCATTCTGTACTAAAAGAATTTACCGAAAAATTCTGTCGTATTCTGGACTTTTTACGTTACCATAAAATAGCGACGAAGGGCCTTCGGCAGTCACTATAGTTTTAATCTTTGTACTTTTAACTTGAAGATATTGACAACTAAAGATGTGTCACAGTTGTAACCATAGTTACGTTTTATTGTTAATAAAAGGTATAAAACAAATATACCTGTTTTTATACAAGGTGTCACGGAAAAAATATCAAGTTCAGAGAGATAAAATTTAATACAAAGTATATTTGAAACCTTAAAATTGTGTTTTTTTTCATTCTTACGTCTGGGACTGTTGTTAAAATTTTTATACGGATAATTTATAGTATCCTAAGGGTAAGCAAAGTTAAGCTTACATTGTTTTAATCCTTGCCTTGTATATACCCTGCATTATTATCCTGCAAATACCTTAAGGTTTACTATGTTAAATTTAAATCCGTATAAAGCTTGTCAAGTTTAAAACAGGCAAAATAAGACTAAAATTAGTAAAATTACTAGAATTCTGTTTAAAGCAATTCGTACGTAAATAGAGAAATTGTGGTCGTATTAACTTACACATATATACATGCAAATATATACAATGCAGCGCTTTAGGTTAAAATAAATTGAAGACAACTATTTTTAGTTATGTTTTTTTCATAAAAAAATATTTATACAGACTGTCCGAACCCTATTTATACACCAATCAATTCGCCCATGTCCAAGATAGAAAAAGAGACCTTAAGTAAAAAATGTTTGTTTGAAAATACCTACTTTATTGACAGTATTAGTAAATATACAAAGTGTCGGGGTTTTGTTTCACCATGTACGACTCTTTACATTCACATGGTACCTGGTAGATTCACTCTTTTTCCTGTTTTGATGATTTAGGTTTTGATTTCGTCAGGATGCTCCGAAGAGTTGTTCCGGACTTGAAAAACCGTTTTGATTCCATGTTGTCTGGCTATTTTTCTAATCTTTTCCGATGTTTTTTAATATATAAAATCGTTAAGAGAGAGAGTACGGATAGATAATAAACTAAAAAAACAGTGTTAACTAAATAAAAAGCAGTATTTGTAGTAAAGCATTTATTTTTAAATAAAAAATACATACACTGTTATCATATTGCTAAATAATTCTTAGGATTATGCGTTATAAAAAAATAAAAAGCAGTGATTGCAGTAAAGCATTTATTTTTAAATAGAAAATCATACATTGTTGCCATATTGCTAAATAATTCTTAGAATAATGTCTTATAAAATAGGATATTTAATTACCAACTCAGCATATATTTTAGTACGTGGACGTAATTTATCTTCTGAAAATAAAATATAATCATTCAAATTTAACTTCTACTGAAACAGATTGCTTGATTTTTATATGCTATTGCGTTTATAAAAGTTTTAACAGGTGTATCGATATTAATATATTTAATAATTCTACTTGTAATGGGAAACCTGTAGTAATCAAATTTTTTGCCGTTTATAAAAAGCTGTTTTGACAAACCCTTTTCGCCAACCAACATTATATTCATGGAACCATACAAGTTGTTCTCGGGCTTCTCCTTTACATCATCTTCTGTTTTAGGTATTTTGCTAAATGATATGGATGAGTTAAATTATTGTCTTTAAATTGGTCGAGAGTCATCTTGAAAATGAGTGTATGTTACTAAATCAACTCTTTTTATTCAATACTATTGGCTTCCCTTAGCTCTTCAATAATACTCATAATCTTATTTTGGTGGCTATTATTACCAAACTATTATCCACAAGTTCATTTGGATCATTCCAGTAAATATAATGAGTTTTATTATTGTTAAATATCTTATGTTTAGTATCAATTGGTAAACCATAACCCTGATGATTTCGCGATCTTGTAATTTGTAACTGTTTATCGCGTTCTTTTTGTTTCCTTGCATGCTTCTCTTTTATACGTTGAAGTAATGGTTTAATTGTCAACATGTACTTGACACCTCTGTTTCCTGCATGTTGCTCGTTTTCATCAAAATTTTGCTTACTGGCATTCTTTAGCAAAATCAATTTTGAAAATGTATTATTTAACGAAGTGGTCTCGAATATAAGTACATATAGACTTGGAGTTGCGGTAAATTTTTCTCCTTTAACATAAATATCTGGACCTTTAAATTCAAGCCGAGAATCCTCAAAAGTAAGATGATTAGTAGTCATATCATGTTTTAATAGTTTCGATCGTACTCGTTTTCCGTATCTTTTATAAAGCCTTCCACATATTCTCTAGGTAGCAAATCATAGTGATCTAGATATTCCCGAAAGGATTCTTCCGGAATGCTATCAATCTAAACAGGATTAAATTGTGGGTCGACTTTAAAGTCATCATCATCAAAGTAACTTGCTTTAGGATGGTGCTCATAGATAGTTCTGTTAAAATCAGTTTCCTCTGTTTCGTCCTTTTTCATCATTTAATTATCTTCCGGCGTCTCACCATCACTATGCATAAATTCTTCTTCTTGTACAGCTAAATCGTCATGTTTTTTAACTGGACTGACAAAGTTGAGAGGAGTTCGTGCTTTCTTTATTAGGTAACGTATGAGACAAATTCTCGCTTTTACGTCGTTTTAAGGACTTTGGTGTAAATAATTATTTGCCAGATTAGGTGTTTTATGTTAATTAGATTATTATTTTTGCCAAAGGTATATACGTATTTTCCAATAAAACAGCATTCTCATAACGACCAACTTTTATTGAATCATATAATTTTTTTACACTACGCGAATGTTTATCAAGGAGTTGAAGAATGTTTGGATCTTCTTGCAAACTCCGCTTATCATCAGTCGTGTCGAACTCTAGCTCGCAATTCTCACGTTGCGGCTTCATTAAATCCTGGTATTTCTTTCGAATACTATTAGAAGCTTCAATAATTTTACGCTTTACATCCTTGTCCAACTTGTTCAGATCCATGGTTAAGAACTAACTTTAATAATTAGGATTTACTGCAGGGGCAGCCCACTGCTTAAGCAAATCGCCAAGAGCCCACTGCTTAAGCAAATCGCCCAGAGTCCTCTGCTTAAACTATAACGGCCCTGTATTTTCAAGTAACAGCCCTATATTTTCAAATAACAGCCCTGTATTTCCAATAACAGCCCTTTATTTTTAAATAACAACCCTGTAATTCCAAATAACAGCCTTGTATTTTTAAATAAGAACCCTGTCTTTCCAAATAACAGCTCTTCTGTTTCTACAAATAACTTATGTTTAAGTAAATTCGGTATTGTTTTTTAATAATCTTTATGTAGCTCTTGGCACGTGTTGGCTCAACGACTGGTGAGAACGAAATGATCACAGTTCATATGGCGTAACATATACAGGTTGTTTCTAAACAACAAAAAATAAGATAAAAGCTTTATATGAACATACTTCCTGAACGTGTAAGTTTTTGAACTACGGGGTATTAATTTTTTTTTTTAAATATTGTATTTTTATAATGACTTTTATACTCATTCATCTATTTAAAAAAAAATGGGAGACGTACTTTTTTACCAAAAAAATATTTTTGGCATGCAAGAAAAAAATAATTTGTAACAGTGTCGTCCATAAGGAGTTTAAGGTAAATATTAAAAAAAAATAGTACGCCACTATATTTTTCTAAAATATATTTTTTCCCCATTTACTTTAGAACAAATTTGAATTTTAATTTCTTTTTTGTTTGATGTACGGTTTTCGCGTTAATCAATAAAAATTATTTTTGGCATCAGTTTTTATTCCTAATATAAAATCCTACAATTAAAATTAATCTTCGGTATTTATTCTTTAATTAGATAGAATATGACCAGACCAATTATTTACGCGAAATCCGTACATCAAACAAAAAAAAGTCAAGAGAACCAATTTGTTCTAAACAAAATGGGGATTTAAAAAAACTTTTATTTAAGAAAAATGCAGTGGCGTAGCATTTTTTTAAACCCCTCAAACCCCTTATGGACGACACTGGTAAACATTTTTTTCTTGAATGCAAAAAAGGTCTTTTGGTGCAATGGGTGCGTCTCCCAAATTTTATAAAAATATCTGAATAGGTATAAAAGCTAGACTTATGTTCATATAAAGTTTTTTTCTTATTTTTGGTGGAAAATCACCTTCTAAAATGTTTTGCATTTGTTTGAAAACACCCTGTATATAAACCTAAGATTTTGATTTAACACTAAGTACTTCTAAAGACTTTGTGCTGTACGGTCATGCAGAAGTTTAAGAAAAAATCAAATAAGAAAAAAACTGCTCGGAGAGGCAAGGGAATTCCCTTCGCGACCGCGTTTCAAAAACCGAGGAAGGCATTGTAC
Source organism: Listronotus bonariensis (assembly GCA_014170235.1). Classification (NCBI taxonomy): domain Eukaryota; kingdom Metazoa; phylum Arthropoda; class Insecta; order Coleoptera; family Curculionidae; genus Listronotus; species Listronotus bonariensis. Next base: position 14,717 of record JACEGR010001237.1, on the reverse strand, counting down.
GCGGAAAAACCACAAGTTTTTTTCTGCTGCTGAAGTACATCCGGGAGGCCTTCATCGAGAAGTTTAATTTCTTTTGCAAACATATGTGGGCTTAACACCAATATAAACTCCGTTCACCATCACCTTCAGTCATCTAAGCCCCACATACTGTTTCTAACGGAAACACAAATAAGTTCTAAATCTTCAACCAGCCACCTTCTCTTCCCAGGCTACGAACTTATTTCGTCTTTTCGCCCACATGGTGGCGTATGTGCTTACGTCCGCAACGATCTGGCTTGTGCTCGAGTTTCTAATCTTGAATCGGGTAGGCCTGATATCCTTTGGCTCAAACTTTCCCTTAGGTCTTCAACTAAATTTATCTGCTGTTTGTACCGGTCCCCATCTAATAATTCCTATGTCGAATTCTTTGACTTTCTTTCAACAAAGATTGATAGCATAATTTCTCAGTTTCCATCGGCTGAAGTAATCGTGCTTGGCGACTTCAATGTCCATAATAAGGATTGGCTGGGCTCTTCAAAAACTGACCCCCAAGGCAGAGCAGCCGAAATCTTCGCAGTCAGTAACTCTCTTACCAACCTTATTATGAAACCCACCTACTTTCCTAGAGTCCCAAATCATAGTTCAAATCCCCTAGATCTCTTTCTTACTACAAACCCCGAACTCTATGAAACATCTGTCACAGCACCCCTAGGTCGCTCAGATCATGGCTTAGTTACTATATCTTACCCTGCACATCCCGAGGTAAATGAATACATGCCACCACGCACCGTATGGCACTACAACTCAGCCGACTGGGATGGCCTAAGGGACTTCTTCGCCACTTACCCCTGGAATTCCATCTGCTTTTCTTCTCGTGATCCTTCCCAAATTTGCAATCAACTTACTGAATCAATTCAATTGGGCATTGAAACCTATATTCCACACACCATCAAGAACCCCAAAAATCCAATAACAAACCCTGGTTTTCCAAATCTTGTGAAAAAGCCAGAATTTTAAAAGTTCAGGCTCACAAGAAGTTTCTACAGGATCCTAGTCCAGAAAACCGACAGGCCAGCATTGAAGCAAGAAACTACTACAATCAAACAATTTCTGAAGCCAAAGACTCCTTCGACAATCGTATCAAAAACAAAGTTCTTTCTTGCTCAAATGGCAGCAAATCCTTCTGGTCCTTTGCGAAAAACATAAGTAGGAATTTTTGTGCCAGTTCTTTCCCACCACTAACTTTGGAAGATGAAATTATTTCTACTGCTAAAGGGAAGGCAGAACTATTTGCCAAACAATTTGCTGCCAATTCAACCCTTGACCCTCCCGTAAATCATCCAATTCCAACGGTTGCCCCAGTTCCTCATAAAATGCCCGATATTATTTTTAAAGTAAAACACATTAAGCGTATCCTTTCCTCCCTTAACACCAAGAAATCGTCTGGGCTGGACGGCATACCAGCAATCGTTTTAAAAAATGTGCTCCAGAACTTGCACCAATCTTAACTCGGCTCTTTCGAATTTCTTACGACACAGGTATCTTTCCGGAGAGCTGGAAGGCTGCACGTGTTCAACCTATTCCCAAGAAAGGATCTAAATCGCTTCCATCTAACTATAGACCAATTTCAATTCTCTCAGTTCTTTGTAAAGTAATGGAAAAATTAATTAATTCACAAATTCTTAAGTACTTAGAAAAACACAAAATTTTGCACGACAGGCAGTATGGATTTCGCCACAAAAGATCTACAGCAGATCTTCTTTCCTTCGTATCACACTGTTGGAATAAGTCTCTTGAGTTTCTAGGTGAGTCCCAGATCGTTGCTCTTGATATATCCAAAGCTTTTGACCAGGTCTGGCATGCCGCACTTCTTAATAAACTTCCCTCCTATGGTCTTTCAACTAAACTCTGTACTTGGCTCTCTAGTTATCTATCTGATCGACGTATATCAGTTATTGTGGACGGCCATTCTTCAAGCTTTCACCAAGTAAATGCTGGAGTCCCTCAGGGCTCAGTTCTGGCACCAACATTGTTTCTTCTTCACATCAACGACCTTCTCTCGTCCACAACTAATTCCATTCATAGTTTCGCCGACGATAGTACCCTTCACTCCAGCTTTCAGGTCCCTAAACCCATCACTAAACCTGACTTGGAAAATAAACGCAGAGCTATGCAGATATCTCTTTCGCAGGATCTTAATTTAATATTGGATTGGGGCGCCAAAAATCTCGTCCATTTTAATGCATCCAAAACACAGTCATGTTCCTTGTCGCGAAAAGAGTCATCAAATACTCATCCTCTACTTATGTGCGGCCAAGTTCTACAGAGCAAAGACACCTTCAATCTCGTGGGCGTCACATTTGAAAGTAACCTTAACTGGCATAAACACATTGTATCTATAGCCACGGCAGCTTCAAAAAGCTTGGATTTCTCTTTCGAGCTAAAAAGTATTTTTCCGCTTCTAATTTATACACTTTATATGTGTCCCAAATCCGACCTCCCTTGGAATATTGTTCTCATATCTGGGGCATGGCGTCCCCAACAACCCTGAGCATTCTTGATTCTATTCAAAGAAGGGCTATTCGTCTCATTAATGATCCTTCACTTACAGAAAGGCTTCCCTCTCTTGCCCATCGTCGGGCTGTGGGCGATTTATCGCTTTTTTATAGGTACTTCCATGGCTTCTGCTCTGAAGAATTGACCAGTATAGTTCCTCCACTCACGGTTCCCAACAGAGAAACTCGTGGTTCCGCGCGTATGCATCCCTATACGGTCCAACTGGACAGGCCCCGAACTTCTCACTTTGTTCGTTCTTTTATCCCTAGAGTTTCTAGATTGTGGAACCTGCTGCCCGCGAAGGTCTTTCCTTCCCCCAAATCTTCAAGTATTTAAGTCCCGTGTCAACAAACTCCCTCTTACCTCGCTTAAGACACCCACGGTACGTTAGTATTTAGGCTTTTAGCCTTCGTGGTTTGTCCAAAGATAAAAAAAAAAAAAAAAAAAAAAAGTAGCTCTGAAAGCATTTTAGTGGTGTGGAAAAGGAAAAACCTGCAGATATAGTACCTTTATCTGTAGTCGAAGGATTTCTACAATTTTTAATACCACTTTTCGCCGGCTTAAGCGCTGTAGAAACACTTAGCGGTGGAATATCAGGAATCGTAAAAGCTGTTAAAGATTCTTAGGCAGCGCAAGAAAGGTTACAGGAAGAAAAAAGACACAATAAAACGATGGAATCTCTTGCGATTAGAAAACGGGTAGCGGTTTATATTTAGGACCATACAAAAAAGGCTTGGGACTCTATTTGAAACCCTATAGATACAGATAGACTTAAGCAATAAATTTAGTCTTGAGTCCAACCATTATGCACACCTTTAGCTTAAGAGGTAATAGTTCCATTTTGGAAGCAAACTACGCCTATCTACTTGAGAGATGACGCTAGCGAGTAAGAGCTTGATTTAGTAAGTTTGGAAAGGTTTAACCCTATACCAAACATTGATAATAGCAATAACAAATTTTATGTGGGTAATATTACTTGATAATTCCGATTGCATCATATGAAATAAGTGCAATAAATGATTATCTACAAGATATCCTCGAATAGCAGCAACAATGAAAGGTTTTGTCTCTTGCAATGGTAATGAGTTAATTAAATATAAAAACGCTGGGAGTATTGAAAATGATCATACCTGGGACGGGATGGGCTCAAACGGAACTTTTAATGTTTGTGTTTCACTAAGGACATTACTAGGGTTCGCTAAAGATTTTCAAAAGATTCTTATAAATGGTAAGCATGAACTGATATTGTTAAGAAGTTTTTCCGATAAAATGCTGTTATTAACACCGTCGATGGAGAAAATGTTGAAGTTAATATTGTGACAACGTATTGTCCTTTAACCAAATACGTCGCCTGGGGTGCGTAACTCGGATGGGGTATTGGACACTTTAAACTGACTTTAAAAATAAATAAAAAATATTATATTTTTGCACTAAATAAAATTACAATTTTACCAGTATAATACTATCAACATCTCCTTTCTTCCCTTAAACTATTCGGACAATGGGAACACCCAGTATTTTTTCGAAGTCAGGATTCTACTGCCTCCTTCTTAAAATTGTCTTCTCTTTAAATATTAAATTTTCCAGTATTTGTTTTGCATTTCTAGGCGACCCAGTTTGTTTAATGCTTTTATTTTATTATTATAAGAGTAACCTAGAAAATTGTTTGATTTATACTTTTAAAACCTTGACACGTCACGTATATCTTTATGTAGCAAATTTCCTTATGTTAAGTGACCTAATTAAAATGTATACTTATTTTAAAATTCCCAAAATGTATGTTTTTAAAATTCCCAAAATGTATACTTTTTTATACTAGGTGTTCACATATGCCCCTTCCCTGAAAGCGTTGGACCCCAACGCTCCAAAAGCCTATCAAAAATTTTCCCTGGACCATTTTGGTCACCTATGTTAATACTTATTATTTAATCTTGTAACAAATGTAACAAAGCACAAATACATTTCCGCTGCGTCGACATGTCATCAACTTGGCCGTGGCCGATGTCACTGTGTTGATTCAGCATTTTTGACAGTACATGTGAACGAACCATCCGGGGTTTGGTTGACGACCTCCAAAGTGTACTCGGTGTTAAGGTCAAATGGTTCGGTGGTGCCTGAGTCCTCTGTGGTGTTGGATTTTTCAATTCTGTTTTTGTCCCGTAAGTACGAAAATATTTTAAATATTATGTAGATTAGTAGTAATTGATTAAATTGTTTGGAACCTACCATATAACGTATAACAGTATTCGATGCTGAACGACTAGAACTTTTGCAGATAGTTGGAAGTGAAACCGAATTAAATATCGGTTTTAGAAGCTGGAAACTCACAGAACATCCTTTAATACCGATTGTCCATCTTACATGGACCATTAAGACGTCGGTACAGGTGGAAAGACCAAGCTGAATAATTTTAGGTTTTTAAACGGCTCGAGAAGATAACTAAAAGAAAAATTGTAGCTTATTTGATCATTGTGATGTATCAAATGCAAAACTTTATTTAAATTCTAAATTTTATATGATAATTTAAATTTTAAAGAGGTATAATAGCTACTCTCTATGAAATGTACTCAGAGTTTTAGGAAAGCTATTACAAAAAAGAAAACCAACCACTATTAACTCCCAAAAACTTTAAAAACTATGCACTCTTAATTGTTATTGATTGTTTAAGGCAAAATTAAATCCTGAATTCTGGCAATATTGATGTAAGGCTAGAGATTGAACCAAAAGAAAACTTTCCTGCAAATACAAATGCTTACTGTTTAACTATTCATGACAAACTTGTAAAATATTATATGTATGATTTTCTATTTAAAAATAAATGCTTTACTACAATCCCTGCTTTTAATTTTATTTTACACCGCATTATTCTAAGAATTATTTAGCAATATGGCAACAATATATGTATTTTTTATTTAAAAATAAATGCTTTACTACAAACACTGCTTTTTATTTAGTTAACACTGTTTTTTTTTACCGTTTATGATATAATCGCAGCTATTTTTGTATATGCTTTGGCCTTGAAGTTACAAGGGGTATGTTCAGAAAAGTCTAGTTGGTGTACGTTAAGTAAAATCTAGTTGGGTATACTGCTCTTTGATTACTTAAAAATAAAGTCTAACTACAATTTACTCGTCTCTGATTGGTTGAATTTACAAAGGGTATGTTCAGAAACTACTACTTGGGTAAAAATGCAAAGAGTACGTTTAGAATTTAACTGTAACGCTACTGTGTGCGTTAAGGTTCTGCGTCTACGCTTAAGCGTGAGGGCGCAGTGCCTAACATATTAAGTTTGACCTTAAAATTATTACTTGTATAGTTATGGATGTTATGTATAGGTGTGACGTTGCACTAATTTTAAATTTTTTTAAACCACGCGTCGATGACTCATCTTTGAGGTTAAATAACGATTTCAATGGATAGCGCCCGGTCGGTATGACTTAAAATTTTTGCGTTTGCGCAAATCAATTTAAGACCTTAACAAAAGTGTCCTACGCATAGCGATCATTTTCTAAGTCACATAATATTTGACATATGACAGATGACAGATCACATTTGACATTTGACAGATAGTAATGACCACGCCCTAAACAACGCGTTGCGCAAGATCCCTAAATTTTAAATGACGTTAGAGATTTTAAGATAATAAGCTTCTCCGAAGGACGAAGGATGGTGAACTGTTCTATTACCATGGGTAAGCCCTACTACTACTACTACTACGGTGTAGCCATTCTGAATTAAAGTATTGTCCCGTAGAAGTTGGTTTCCTTTATACAGATATGGTAATCAAACCATTTTGTTTGCTGAAAAGAACGTCTAGATCGCACCCAACTCGGTAACGGGTTAATGGTTTACCATAGTATATAAACTTAAACGTAGCGTTAGGAGTTAGTATTAGTTTACACTTAAAAATGGACAGAGATAGAACTATCCGAAACGTTGTGTGAATAGTTAAATTACAAATCTTATAGTATTATTTATAAAGAATCATTGTCTATCACATATTAATTATAAATTGTTTTGATATTGACAGTCCTTGTCAAATTTAGACGTTTGTAAATATACCATGAAATGTAAAAAAAAATGAATTTGTATACAGCCTTTCTTTTTTTTATTTATTATTATTATGCGTTAAATGTTTGTTTAGTTCTGTTAATTAAAAAAAGGTTTGGTATTCATTTTTTTTTCAAAAAATATTTGTTTTCCTATTCGTTTAAAGATTTAAGAATGTTATCAAAATATTTATTTAATTTGTTGCAGATCAATTTTTAAGCGCAATAAAAAAATCTTATGCACTGATAAAAATAATAAAAATTGAGAATAACTTTTTGAATAGAGCAAAAATATAAAGACTAAAAATCAATTTGTTTATAATTGCTTCGGAATGCTCCAATCTGAAAATTTCTATAAAATTACTTTTTATATTCACGTGATGCCAACAAAATCGCAACTATTTTTATCAAACTTATTCCATTAGGCCCTGTAAAACGAAGACGTGCTTTCTAAGGAAAAAGGGAGTCGAAAAATTGCCAGTTCTTGCACTTCCATTTTTATTTATTTTCGGAGATTACGCGTAAATGGCCGTGGATTTTATTTACACAAGAATTACTTTTCATTTCAGAGAGTTTCTGAGTAAGTTAGAACATGCGGTGCGGTAGTATTTTTCAGTAAGTCGGTTATATAGAAATTTTACACCATCTTTTCAGAAAGTCAAAAAAGTATTTTAGATTTACCGAGTTGATAAGTACGGGGTGTCCGGAAATCGTTAAAATTGTGGATAATCTTGGTTATTATTAGAAATAGAGACCTGCGGCTTTTAAAAATGCTACCTCTTTGTTTCTGACATACAGGGAAAAATTCATTTTTTTCATTTTGGGACCCCCTCGTATTTTCGTTGTCTTGTAACTTACAACAAAAGTAAAAACTGATATTAGTAAATATTTTTACGTAGAATCCAGTGGTGTAGTTATATTTTTTAAATATTATATTTTTTGAAATATGAACCAAACATATGATTTTTTAAGGAAACACCCTGTATAATTTTTATTTATAAAAACTACTTTGCCCCTTCCAACAGTCTTATTTACCCCTTAGTTCCTAAATATTTTATTTACTTATTAATTAATTAAAAACTAAACATTTTAGATCAGCGCCAATGTGTTTATACTCCAATATCCAAAATTAGTATATATTAATAATTTAAAAAAATCTTTGATTTAAAACAAAATAGTAGAAAACCATGTATGAAACCGATACCTTCAAAATTTAAACTTCACTACTACTTTTGATTACAGTATTATACACGGATTCTACTATTTGTTTAGGTCGAATTACGGATACATACTAATTTTGGACACTTTTTTCAGTATAAACAAATTGGCGCTGAATGCGCTGATCCAAAATGTTTAGTTTTTAATTAATTATTAAGTGAACAAATTTAAGGAACCGAGGGTGAACAGTGGTGCTGGGCGGGGTAAAGTAGTTAAACTTTCATGTTGCTGTAAAATTTAACTAAATTATAAACTGAGGGCTTACTTTATTTTTTTGTTATAAAGTCTATATCGGGGCCCCCTTTGTGAAATGGACTTTAAAATTAAAAACTTCAATTTAGGGTCCATAAATATAAAATAACTATTATGTTTTATACATTTTTGAAAAGCTCTTATCCCCTATAGTTTAATGAATAAAAAATATACAGGGTGTTTCGTTAAAAAATCATATGTTTGGTTCATATTTCGAAAAATATAATATTTTAAAAAACTAACTACACCACTGGATTCTACGTAAATATATCTACTAATATTAGTTTTTACTTTTGTTGTAAGTCACAAGACAACTAAAATACGAGGGGGTCCAAAATGGAAAAAAATGAATTATGCCCTGTATGTCACCACAAATTCAATTTTAAAATTAAAAACATCAATTTAGGGTCTATAAGTACAAAATAACTATTAAGTATTATACATTTTGGAAAAGCTCTCATGCGCCATAATTCAATAAATAAAAATACACAGCGTGCTCCATTAAAAAATAATATGTTTGGTTCAAATCTCGAAAAATATAAAAATCTAACACTACTGGATTGTACGTAAAAATATCTACTAATATCAGTTTTTACTTTTGTTGTAAGTGACAAGACAACTGAAATACGAGGGGGTCCTAAAATGGAAAAAATGAATTTTGCCCTGTATGTCAGAAACGAAGAAGGCCATGAAAATATTATAGTGTCATCTTTTGTTTCATCAAAAGAAGCAACAGTTCACCAAAACCGCAAGTCTCTATCTCTAGTAATAACCAAGATACCCTGCAATTGCAACGAAATCCGGACACCCTGTTCAGTAGTTTTAAATTTATACACGAATATTTATTACGTTTTCTAAAGTAATTTTTAGAAATTTACTCCAGTCAATAAATTTTTAAATAGTGCTAGATTTACTTTTACCATAGCATTTATATTATTAGAATAAAACTTGTGTTTTTGTAGCTTGCAACTTACAAACCCGGAGTAATACACCTATGTATCCGTAAATAGTTTAACTTGAGGACCCCAAACTTCCCACTTTTTTCCTCCTTCATCCTTAGTATATCTGAACTGTAAAACCTACCCCCAGCAGTGACTGTATTTCGCTGGTTCAGAACCCACGTTAAGCTGTAGGTCTTCATCACTCAGACACAAAAGACAGGACGCACAATAAGCTGAGCATGGGTTATCCCGACTCTATTCTAATGTCTAACCCAAGATAAAAAAGGACCAATTTAAAAAACATCGTCTAATTACTTTAGAACAAGAACTAGAGTTTTTAAGTAGTCAGCAGGGAATACCCTAAATAAGTAGTGATTTATTTGGCTAACCTTTCTGGTAAACTACTTCCTTTATATAACTCTAAAAAACAGTGGGGTTAATTCCAGAACTCTTGACGGTCAAGGATAACGCAAATCTAAAGAATTTTAGGATTTGCTGCCTTTTGTGCTCTTGTTGGAACCATGAATTAAATCTAGTTACAATAAACAACATTTCTTTACCGTTTACAAAAATGTAAATTATAATGCTAATCCTAAGTTTTTTTAAAAATTGGGACCTTTTGGTTGTATTTATTTATTGCTTTTACTAAGTCCCTAATTTTTAACATATTATTTTTATCCTGACCGAATAAACAGAAAAAAACACCGAATATATATATATTTTTATGATTTGTTTGTTTATTGCAGAACATATTAAACCGCCTTTCAATCACGTGACCAAACATCGTTTTTCATTTAAATTATAACGCCGAACGCGTTTCCTGTTAATTAATCCATAACATACTAAATATAACACCATAAAATAAATTTGACATATTTATTTATATTTGTGTAACGGTATAATTGACTTTTCTAATAACAAAAATATGTTTTTACGAAATTTTTTAGTGCTTTTTCTAAATACTAATGATAGCGACAGTTCTTAAAGATCATAGCTGGCAAAATACTTACTTAACAAACTTTAGCCCAAATTTTAATGTTTTTTTAATAAAAAATAGACCAATTAGGAATAAATCTGTATTAACTATACCATTCTGCCTGGTTATAGTTTTTTAATTTCCTTACTTTTTCCACAAGAAAAGAGTATTACTAGGTAGGAACATTAAATTTGACAAATGGTTCTTTGAGTAATATTACGACAAAATGTTACCATGTGTATAAACATACTATTAAAGATAGGCAGTTTATTCTAAATCAACCAGTATAGTTTAAACCTGATTATTCAGAAAGAAAATTGTTAAAATCCATATAACTAAAAACTGCTCAAATTAACTTTTAGTGCGCATACCTGTTTTAGGCAAAATATATGAAAAAATAGAAATTTGTTTTTAAAAATTAAATACAGAGTGGCTCAAATAAGTTATATTGTTTTAAATGCCTGCAATATAACGCAGGTGACATCCCTAACTTTTATTTTTAACTTGGTGCCGGATTGTAAGGTGGATGTAGAAGAACCTAGCAAATCATGTTTTAAGGTCTGGTGTTATCGAGTAATACAGTGCGGATATTAAAAGTCCTCCCCCCCGTTATCTTTTGAATGGGACAAGATATTGAGATCGGGTAAAATTTGGGTAAAAGGGTGTCACTTAAACGACTTTTTGGCATAAAAGTTATTCCAGTCACGTGGTTTAGTGTAAAGGGGCACTAGCAACTTTTTAATTTAAAGAGGGGTCAGGTAGCATCTCGTCTTAAGAACCTTTTGATTCTCTATTTATTATAGTTTTATTTTTAAAAATCGGCCTATTCGTTTTAGAGTTACAACTGTTTGTAATCTAGCTATAATTTGTACATACAGTGCAGTTCTCTTTTTTATCACCTAAAGGAGGTATTTCCTTTCCCCCTTAGATTTAAGTCTCGTGTTAACGTCGCTTAAGACACCCATAGCGTTGGTGTGGACTCCGGGCACAATAATTGCGCTGGATTCAGGGTCTGACGCCTGGATCTGTGATTTTTTAAATTATTTTTGTTGCTTTTTATGTTATACCAAAGTTTCCAAAAGTTTCAGCCAAATATTATTGGAATACACTTAGCATTAGTAAATATATTTATAAAAATAAATCCAGAATATATTTTTACAATATGTATATTCGAAATCATCTACTTTTGGACAAAGTTAAATTGGGGATTTTTAACCTCAGAAATTTGTGGTAGCTTTTTTCTGCACCTTTTACAAAAACCCTGTATATTAATTCCGTCGTAGCAGCTAGTATATTTATTACAAACTAATTGACATATTTTTGCTGTTCTAGATTATATCCTTGACTTAAATTTGCGTAGGCTTTTAAATTATTTTATTAAAATATCAGAACCGTCAAAAAGGTAAAGATGATATAATATTTTCCTTAATATATGTACATATATAGTATGTATTATATCTGGGCTATAGCAATTCTCAATAAATCCTAACCATTTATATTTCAAGGAAAAATAGCCCCAAAAAAATATGTATAGGCAAGTTATATAATATGTATTTGGAAAAATATGTAACATGAAAATGTTTGATAGTATATTGATTCTTAAAATAAAAAAATTGTTTTATCCATAATTTTTTAAGTATTGATTTACATATTACTCAACAGTTTTTACCATTTTTTATAATTGGTAAGGTTGTGATATACATTAATTATTATCAAAATATTGATTTATAATTCAATAAATAATAGTATAACTTTTAATATTAAGAAGCGTTTCTCTATGATTTTCGAAGAGAACGGCTGCATTTGGGTCGTCTTATTTTGTGCGAACTAGATGTAAATGAGTCCCGCACAATAATCATACTGTTAAATAGGAAAACATTAGATACAAAGAGTATAGAGAAATAGAAAATTTAGCGCTACAAAATTATTTCACAATAAAATCTAGGCGATTTATGCTTTTACATATATTGGTAAGTCTACAAGCTTTCTTTTAAGTTAAAAAGAAAGGAGGGTTGTGAATGAACCTAAATGAATTTTACTGATTTGCACCCGTGGACTATTTATTTTTGCCGTCTTTGAATTTTGATACCTTAGTCCAGAATCATATCAATTTACTTCATTTTTTTCAACATACTGATTTCACTGGACAGAAGCCGTTGAATAAAAAATTCAGCCTAGTATTGTAATATTAACTTCAATGCTTGTTCTGGAAGATAATAAACCTGTAGGCGATACCGTTCTTTTTGATTAGTTGCATTCTCATTATTTTCTATTTCCAAATGCAAATATCATGACCCTTAATCAAAATTATAAGGTGGATGTAGAAAACCTGACCAATCGTTGATAATGTTTCTGTTTTGAATAAAAACGCTTAAATAGGCAAGTCAAATTATAGTTGAAAATGAAACTATAGCAACCTTTACTGATAATACTGCCATCTTACCAGTAGGGAAAACCAGTGAAAAGGCCACAGAAAAACTACAGACAGCTGTTAATAACAATCATGCCTTGACAAGAAAATGGAGAATTATATTAAATAAGACCAAATAAATTCAGATATATTTCACAAATAAACACATTCAGCATCTTCCAGTTATTTTAAATACCAACCAAATTCCATACTTAAATACTGCAAAGTATTTGGGTATAATATTGGACATGAAGCTTCGCTGAAAAGCTCATGTTAAAAAAAGAGAGAAGAGTTAGAAGTAAAATATAGAAAAATGTACTGGCTAATTGGACGAAATTCTACCCTTTCCGTGTACAAAAGGGTTTTTTTGTACAAGCAAATGGTAAAACCAGTGTAAACTTATGATATTCAGCTATGGGGTTGTACGAAACAAAACAAGAGAGACGTGATCCAACGGTTTTAAAATAAAGTACTCAGGAACATTGTAAATGCCCCTTGGTATTTGAGAAATAGTGACATTCATAGGGATCTTATGATGGACACTATAGACAATAAAATAAAGAAGTTTGCAAAGAGCGACTCCACCAACATGTGAATTCTGAGGTCATTAAGCTCCTGGATAACTCACAGCAAGTGCGTAGATTCCACAAGAACCGTTTGAGTTACTTGAAAAAAACAGGTGAAAAGTGAGACTATAATGTGCATGATAAAAAAATAGTTCAAAAAGTGACAAAACCTAAAAGGACACCATTGGGTACACTTTAGACTAATTAGTTGACATTAGAATTTTAGGTTGGGATTAAAATGCTCATAGGTATGTTAGACCAGATTGCAATAATAAAAAGCACCCACAAGGTGTTTTTATAAGGAAAAAAATATATAGGGGCATACCAAGGTAATTCATTTCGGCAAAGTTTTTTCCGGTGCTCAAGCAAAATTTAAATCTAAACATAGAAAAAAAATTATGCTCTTAATATTAATTTTAAGTATTTACCGTTTAAATTTAAAGTGTTTTCATTTAAAATATACTTTTTTTAATATTGTAATGCTTAGCCACTTCTTACCATATTGTAAATTGTTTTGATGGGCCTTTCGGCATATTTTACGATCTTTAAAATTTGTTTAGGTGTTTTTGTGTAACTCAAAATGTGTTTTTAAGCAAACGCAAAAGCAGTATTTGATTAAAATACCGCGGCTCAAAAGAAGTTGAGAAATTGATAATCATGCTATTTAAATTTTACATTTTTGTTAGTTACTTAAATATTTTTAACAATAATTATTTTTCTAGAAAAAATATAATTTATCGAGTTAACCAAAAAAACACAAAAACAATTTTTAAGAATGTGAAACATTTTGTAAGGTCCATACACAATACACAATATAGTAGAAAGTGGCTAGGCATTAAAAATTAAAAAAATATTTTTTACGTGCATTTTAAATGAGAAGACTACAAATTTAAATTAAAATTAATATTGGTATTGGTGTGAATTTTTTTTCTACATGCAGATTTAAATTTAAAATTTAGCTTGAGCACAGAAAAAAACTTTGCGTAAATGAATCACCCTAAGGCATACATGTTTCGTCATATTTATTTAGGTGGTTTTCATTATGTTACCATTTACGCGATGGCCTTTTTTTGTCCAGTTTAAATTAAAATTTGACTCCTCTGTATAGTGGTAACATTTTATGTAATATATGTACATATATCGGTCAGTCAAATAACTCAACACTTAGGCAATGTGAGAAAAAGAGACAATCTAACGTGAATACCCGCATGTAAATATTTCTGAATGGATAAGTCACATACATTCTTTGTTGTTGCTTTGCTGGCCGATATCTCAACACCTATTTGCTTTATCAGTATATGTAGTTAAACCATCCTAAGTCCAGTGCCGGATTAAACTTGAGGCCGTGAAGCGACCGCTTAAGCGCTGGAAATAGGGGGCGCTAAAATAGGGTGGGAAAAAAGTAAAAGTAGTGGTATGGTGTGTATAGAAGGACGCCACTTTGAAAGACGAGGCCTTTTTTGGTCTTCAAATTTTTAACTAACAAGTTTAATGAGGGGGGCGCAAAATCCAAATCTCGCTTCACTTTCAGAAAGGGCTTTGTCCGGCACTGCCTAAGTTAAATTATTTAAATTGTTTAATTGCTTAACGGGTAACATCCTACAAAAAGTTCCAATTTCGGAACTCTATCTTCATTAATTATATTTTTTGTTTTATCGCTAAAAATGGGGCTCCGCAAGGTCGTTACGGTATGGGCTTGCCGTCTAAAAAGCCAGTACATCACTTGAAATATATGTTTTATAGCATAAAATGCCAATTTAATAATTTGAA
>JACEGR010001236.1:0-181090 GCA_014170235.1 Listronotus bonariensis | reverse complement strand
TGTAATATTTATTCCATTTTGTCAGCTAGCCACAAAAAGGAATTCTCACCTGTAATACCACTTGTGCTTAATTTATTTCTTGAAATAATTGAAGCACGTGTGGTATTCGGTAAGAAAAATTTTACACCAAATTGGTTTTAACTATCATTCTTCTAAATTTTATGTGTGTGCCTTTGACAGGAGCTTTAAGATGTAACATAAAATAAATATTTTTTTTTATTTTAGCAATTGCATGTAGTTCTACGTCAGTACCGTTAAAAAGATTTATTTCATTAGTATGTATTTCCAGATTTATTTCTTGCGTTGGAATTTCAAAATTTAGATATTAGACGGGAGCGTAATCGAATACTCTCTAACGGGACTCTAAATTCACACCGAAATTCAAAATTTGGGAGTCAACATAACCTCCAAATTTAATGCACGGTCCCGCGTTTATTCCGTTGTGCATTATTTGGGTTTACATAATTACGTTTGCTTCTACTTAAACTTGTGTTTGTGCTGAATTTTTTAAATAAACAATGTTATAGTTGTGATTAGTGCATATATCAGTGAGTGGCAGTGAGTTTTTATAGGTATGGGACTGAAGACTTCAAGGTTCCTTGCTGTATTCTTTGAAGGTTGTATAGTATGCATTTTAATATTCCTCTAGTACCAAGAACAATAAACTTCAATTTTCCTCAGGTAGTCAAGTTAAAAGTATACCTAATGTACTTTATTTCAATTTATCAAAAAAGATGTAAAATTTTTAATTTTTAATATTAATAAAAAATGGATTCCATATAATTAAGATATAATCTCGATTTCCGTTTTCAGATACTACATTTAATAGTGGAACTTTCGCTCATCAAACTTCAGAATGCAGTTCTACGCCGGTTTCAAAAAATGTTAACCTTTCCAATCAAATGACAAATTCCAGTACCATGGGGTTAAGAAGGCAGGCTTCTGCAAGGTCAAAGCATTGTTCTTCAGATGGTAAATAAATGGTTTAACTAAGGTTTAAAAAGAAATTACCACTTTCCAGTGAATAAAACGGATTTTTTTTAGATTTAACTCCACTATTGGCAGAAATAAGGGAAATCAAATTTTATATGAAAGAATCTAAAGATATTTTATCTAGATTAGAGCATTTCATAAAAAGCGACAGTAACAAGAATAACGTTTGTGTGGTTGCAAATATTCATACAAATTTATTTTCGGTAAAACTTTCATGTGAAAATAAAGAACATTTGGAAGAAATAATTTCAATCATTGATGAACCCAAATATATGAAAGTATTAGTAAGTAATTTTAGTTATAATTGTAAGGAATGAAAATCAAAGGCATTAATTTATCGTTTTTACTTCCTTATTCTCAATATGTATTTAAATATATATTATGTTTTAATTTTCAGGTACACTTTTTATATTTAGCCGGACGGAGTAATCCACACAAAAGTGTCTACATAGCGATGCAGAAGCAGTTCGGAAAGGAGTTAGCTCTACTTTATAGTGGACAGAGAAGAAAGAAAAAATTGCATTTTGCAGCATAAAAGTTTATCAGGCTGTATTTGGTAGTGAATTAATAAATTTTTAATATATGTAAAAATATTTAATAAATCTATTGTTTTTAGCAGGTGCTAAGTCCAGATTAAGTGGTAATAAGAAAACTGTATATATATATATATATATATATATATATATATATATATATATATATATATGTTAGTTCGTAGTGTTTCACGGATAGATGAATGTGTAGAGTTGTCATTCCGGGAGTATATCCGTTGGTCATTTGTGTCCTTGCGGGATTTGCAGACGTTCGCCAAGATCGCACTTGGCATTTTCAATGCTATCTAACTGGTGTCAGACGATTGACTCAATCGTCTGACACCAGTTAGATAGCATTGAAAATGCCAAGTGCGATCTTGGCGAAACGTCTGCAAAATCCCGCAAGGAACACAAATGACCAACGGATATACTCCCGGAATGACAACTCTACATATATATATATATATATATATATATATATATATATATATATATATATATATATATATATATATATATTTATAAATAAATTTTTAAAAAATCTTTTGCTACGTATATTTGGCAAATATTGAAGAAAAATATTTAATAAATATTTAAAAATCTGTCGCAAGAAATGTTTAAAAAACATTTTTTAAAATATTTAATGCTATCGGGGTTCCTACTTCAATATCTTCTCTTTTCTTCTTTCCGTATGCTAAGGGAGGATCCACATTTAACAAAAAACTTTTTTATAGAAATTTTAATTATTCGTCATGCTAAGCGGAAAAGCTTTAAAACTTTAAAACTCCTCCTTATATACGCCAATGACTGTAGTTTTATACAAATGTGATTGAGGGACATGAGGAAAACAGTAGGTATTCTTTCATATTATTATCAATATTTTTTTATAGTACTTGAAACTAATTGTTTCATTTAATAATAATTACCACAAATTTAAAAATAACCTTTTAAACGCGTTTTGCCATTTTTCTACAGTATTTGGGTTCGCAATTTTTTTATTTTTAAGATATATAAGGGTATAGGGCTAAAAACTAAAAACATTTACTAAATAAATGTGTTAGCCCAGATATAAACGTTAATTAGTATTTGTTGTTACATAATTGCTAATAAAACATTTTGAAACTTAATTAAAAAAATATATGTATCTATGGATTTTTAATGGTCAATAGATATGCAAATAAGTAGAATATATATATTTTTGAAGACCTTAATGTCAAATATGCAATATTCCTTGTAATTAAAATGTAAGTTTAAAATCAAAACATTATTATTAAAAGTAGCTTTCTATAAAACATAAACAATGGTAGCATCAAATCTGACACATTTGTAAACAGAAACTTGTTGACGTAAGAATTTATCAGACTTGTATGATAAGTAAGGTGTATGATTTTTAGCAATTATGATCTTTAGCAATTTAGTAGACCATAAAAGTCTGATTTTATTTAGCAATAACATATGTTATAAACACTTAAAGAGTATTTTGTGTTTAAGCATTAAAGACTTCTCTAAAACTATAAACATACAGTGCATTTCTCTAATATCCTTTATTTTTTAAAAGAATTAATAAAAAAAATAGCGTTGGGATATGTTTTGTGAGTGTTGCACAAATACTATACAGTGTGTTATTTAATTGATGGCTAAAAATGCATGGTATGTTTTCTTAGCTTATGAGATCCAGAGTGTTAAAATTTCAATAAAGGAAACTATTTGTTTAAATATCCTAACTATTCTTTACCCAATTTTGTTTTAATTTGGCAATATTATTAATGACATTAGGGGTATATTTATCACTAATTTAATTACATTTATTATGTCCAATGGCGTCTTGAGGGCAACTGAAGGAATATTTCCAACAAAAAACTGTACGCCACTAACTCTGTAAATATGTGTAAAATTTTTGTGCTTTCTTTAGATTAAGCAAATAAAAATACTGCTTTTATGTCTATTAAATTTTTTTCGTATCTTCACTTAATTGCATATTTCTAGACCATAAAAGAAGCATTGCGGGATCTTTTTCTTTTAAAAATTAGTTTTTTTTTAAATTTTTTATTAGCAATTATGTTACAAAAATAATAAATACTTATTTTAATAAAGTTTATATCCAGTATAGCGGTTTTTATTAAAATAAGTGTTTTCGAAATTTTGTAGTTTTTGAAAATTTTAACACCCTGTATCTCAAAAGTTAAGACCTTTAGAACATATGTTCATATATGCTTTTCTGCTTTTCTTCCCTAAATATGCTAAGGAATCATATCCTGTATTTTTAGCCATCAAATAAATTACTACCTGTATTTTAAAGTGTATAATTAATATATATATATATATATATATATATATATATATATATATATATATATATATATATATATTAATAATATTAACAGATAAAATAATTAATATGGAGGCTGTGCGCCGGGGCTTGTTATAATGAGCAAGCAGTTTTGGTATATCGGCAAGTAATAGAATAACAAAACAAGCAGTATGAGTCTCACATGTTTACATGCCGGGATTTAGTTAGATTGTGTGTTATGATATTTAGCTCAACCGGTATATGACGACGTATTAATCAGTCGCTTTTTCTTAAAAATATAACAAAAAAATAATAAAACCACCCTTTAATACAATTTATTTACTTACTATCTTCTTGATTATCTATATATTTAAAACGCTAAGTTATCTATTTCAGACATTTCATTAGAGACTTGTACTGTACCGATTAAAATGATTTTTTTGTAAATTATTCTCTGATTTGTTTTTTTTTAAATGCTAAGGCACATTTTGCGGCAAGTTCATGAAATTTAAACTGCACAAATTTACATGACTTTTTAAAAAAATGTATGATCTGATTACGGAGACCTATCAACACTATTTATTTCATTGTTTATTTCTAATTTTATCTATAAAAACAAATTTATTTTTGTTGCAAATAAAAAAAAAGAATATTTCGCCCTGACATTGTAATTTTCCTTAGTATCGGCTATAACACGTTACAGGATGGATCAATATTAAAGCGACCGCTTCTGCGCCAAGTCCAAGCGGCGCAAATTAAAGGTAAAAAGAAAGTTTTTAAATTGTTAGTTATAAAACTTTTCAAACTATTTAAAAGGAGGGGGTGGCGCAAAGTAAAGGAAAGGAGCGAAAATGTTAAGTGTTCCAGAAAGAAAAAATATTGATAGCTTAGTGATTCTTGCGACATTGTAAAAAAATAATTTTGTGCCGTAAACAAGTAAAAATATTTACTTACTAATATTAAAATATTTTATATGTTGCTCCACACATGTGTCACAAACAACAGTTTTTTTCCATGTAGTTATTACACTTAATAAAGGGTGTCTATTAAAAAAGTTACCACTCATTCAGTGAAAAAAGACAGATTTTAGAAAATCGCCTAAAAACGTCAGGATATCTACTGAGAGGGGACTAAAAAATTAGACGGCGCCCCTTAACCCCCTAGCCACCAGGTCCCCGAGCCCAAAGTTCTTAAATAGGGAGTGATACATTATATTAAAGCTGCTGACAAGTACTTAGAGTATAAAGTTAATGTCTTTACCTACTACAAAATGGCGGTACTTTAAAAATTATCAAAATGCCTGATTGGGTTGGCCATATGTCTAAAAATAATAAAGTAAGATGTGCTTAATAGGGTGTTTTCTTAAAGTTCTTTTAAATATATATTTTTTATTAGTAATATATTATACAGGGTGCTTTAATAAAAAATATATACTTTTTATCCTACCTTGTATGTTATTATTAGTATTACCAATAAAAAGATTTTTAAACGAGCTTTAAGAAAATACAACATTAAGTACCTACATCTTTATTAGTTTTAAAAATACGGCTATTTTAATCAGTTATTTGGGAAATATTTAAAGTACTTTCATTTGTAGTAGATAAAGATATTATTGACTTTATATTCTAGGGTTATAAAGTACTCGTCAGGAGCTTTAAAATGATTATCACTGACCCCCTTCCCATTTTGGGGTGGGGGCTCTGTTTGCTAGGAGGTTGAAGGAGTTCCGTCCAACTTTTTGTAAAAAAACCGTCCCTTCATAATAGATATCTAGACTTGTTTCGGCGATTTTCGCAGATAACTAAGTGGTTACTTTTAAAATGAACACCATGTATGTTAAATCAGTGGGCAATGCGCGAGTCTCGTGTGTGCTGCGATCGAGTGTGCTTGTGTGTAAAAACACAGACCCACCTTGGCTTGCACGAGATTTTTTGAAATTCCTGGGATATTTCGCATTCCACATCAAATTAGACAGCGTTCCGAAAAATTTTTGAATTTCTAAAACCGGTCTAACCGGCTTAATTTTGATAAAGTACCAGTTACTATTACTTTAATTTTTTAGCGGGAAAATTTTTTTCTCGCCAAATTACTTCAAAAGACAACTGAAGACTAAAACAAAACACTAATTGGTCCTTCACCACCACATGACCTTCCCACGGGTGCCGGAGGCACCCCAATAGAAACGCGTTCATCGACGAACTATTCCACAGATGAAGACAACCTAAACTCATCCATCGACGACAAAATCCCTAAGAAATCTTTAAATAACTCATTAAAACTACAAAAGAACATAGAGAACCTAATTAACAAGCTGAGAGCATTTGAAACAACTTGCCGAGAATGCAGAATTATAGCAGGACACGTAGAAGCGTCAAAGAACCTAGAAACCGCTCAAGAACATCTAGAAGCGAAGCATAATATAAAAATAACATTAACATACAAAAGGAAAGATAAAATAAATATATAATATATTTTTTTAAAACGAACTATAGACGAGTATCACAAAACTTATCTTTAATAATAAAATGAATTTTCTTGAAGTATTTGTTGATAACATGCCTAAAACAAAAATAAAATATCAGTAAACAAATTATTCCAGTCTTGATAATAAAATAGAAGTTACTCAATAATATTATATATAAAAACAAGTCCACCTTAGTTTCAGTATGACACATTTTTTAAAATATTTAAATCTAGCAGAAAATTATATTTTAGATTAAGTTTTATTTTGCAAACTGTGTTTTTTTTTGTTAAAATATGCTATAGGTTATTTAAGCCATTAAAAAAGATAATATAGTTTTTACAGTCAATCTTGCCCCTTTTCCAAAAATAATGTCCATTTTGCCCTACAGGGTACAGGATTTTGGAAAAAACATTGTTTAAAAAAGGAAAAAAGTGTCAATGTAAAGGAGACTGTTAATAAAAGTCCAAGACAAGAAAATGGCTCTTGTATTAGCCTTACAGATAATAATATAGATTATAGAGGATATTAAATTACCAATGACCATAAAGTAAGAAAAAACAATAAATATGATAAATAAAAGTTTATTTTATTACACCATGGTATTTATGTAGTTTTATTTTTTATCTGGTATTACATATTTACTTACACCCTCATTTTTTTATTTTATATTGTATAAAACAAATAAATATATGGTTTTAATTGAGTGATTCTTTATTATTCGTATTTGTCATCAAAATTATATTACCTTTTTAGATATGCAGGGTATGACAAAAATTTTAATTTTATAAATGTCACACTTTTTGTCGTACCCTGCATATCTTAAAGGATAATATAATTTTAATGACAAATACGGATACTAAAGAATCAATCCAACAAAACAATATTTTTATTTGTTTTATACCATAGCTTCTCATTTTTAAAAAGATACTTTCTTCTATTGAATACCTATGAAGAGCTCCGATATAATCTTTGTAGATCAAATTGATCAAAAATATAATATTTAACAATAAAATCACAAAAACACTACAAGAAATATTAAGGTTAGGTTAACTGCTAATCGGCAGCTTTTAAAAGTTTTTATAAGCATAGCCGCCGGACGGAGGCATCTACCGAAAAAGTAAGTAAAAGTCGCCGATAATAACTAATTAATTTAGATTTTCGGCGGCTTTCATATATGTAAATAGAGAAAACCGCCAAACGGCGGTTTTCTTCTTATAATTAAGCAATGCGGCCAGCGGTTTGTTTAGCCAGTCCCATTTTTAAAATTCAATTTAAGATCTTAACATAAAGGCAAACGAAATAGTATAAGTACACACTAGGATGTGCCAAAAAGGTAAAAAAAATGTCGCTGTTACCCATAAATATCTCAAAGGCTGCCTAAACAAAGCTCTTGCGCAGTAAAAATTTTAATTTTGAGAGCATGGTATTTAAAGTTTTTTTCGTCTAAATAACATTAAAAACCGGGATTTTACCACTTTTTGCCCTGCAAGCTGTGAAAAAAATATTTTAACACAAAATAAATAAATGAATCTTATTGAGCAATAAATTTGGTACAATAAGTTCCATTAGGTCAAATTTTTATCTTTAGTATTTAATTTTTTACAGAGCTTTAATTTGTCGGTTATTTGATTTTTTTTTGCGAAACTACTAGTGTAGTTAAAAATCATATTTGTAGTACGTCCAAGATCTAATAAAAAAATTCTTATCGACTTTTTCGCATTATCAATCACAACAAAGGTACAGGCTCTTAAATACTTAGTGTTTCAAGTTTTTGCTCTTATTAACATTTTTATTGGTAACATAACATTGATTTTATTAAGAAAAAACTTTATTATTATTTTTTTCTCTAACACTACTAGTTTCGCAAAAAAAAACAAAAATTTTAAATTTAAAGCTCTGTAAAAAATTAAAAACTGAAGAAAAAATTTCATTTATTTATTTTTTTGTTAAAATAATTTTTTCACAGCTTTCAGGGAAAAAGGTGGTAAAAACCCGTTTTTTCGTGTTATCTACGAAAAACTTAAAGAATCATGGAGAACCCCTTAAAATGCTGCTCTGTTAACAGGAGCTTTATTTGGGCATCCTTTGAGATACTTATGGGTGAGAGCAAAAAAATGTTTATAGGATTATCAGTTGCCAGTACATATCATGTTGACCCGAGTAGGCAATGGTAGTGCAGTTGTGTAAAAAATGGAAAAGTAAGTAAATCACGTAAATTTATAATATTAGCATGTGATTTTAAAAAGATAAGATAAAGAGGAAATCTGATTTGATTCTATAATTTTAAACCCTTAACTTTCGAAACTAGTGCAACCGATCATTTTAAAATATGATATTTTTAAACTTTTGTGATAGAGGGCACAAGCATGTGGTGTTACATTGTTTACTTCAGCACCCTATTTTGATTATATCATCCTTTAGGTTTAAATAAAAGAAAATAAAAAATTTAAAGATTTAACCTCATAAAATATTAAATAAATGGGTGTACTCAAATTGCGAGACGGTGAAAAGATAGTAACACAATTATGAATTTGAGACTGCTGAGTTTCTAGGAAAAATGTACGAATTGCTAGAAAAACATTGTTGAATTCCTAGACGCTAAAAATTACAACGTCCTATGTAATACACCTTATAAAAAGAACGCTTTATACCATTATTTCTATTTTGCTTTAGTTTAGACCCATTTATTTTAATAAATAATATACAGATCTTACTTAAATCAAAAAATTATGGCACACTGCTTTCAAATTTTAGTTGTTTGCATAATATACAACATATTTTTAAGACGCAAGTTAACAAAAATGTAATTTAAGTGTTTAATTCCCTACCTTTAATGTGGTAAACATTATACCAAGCTCTCCATTTTCTAAATTAGGATCCATAAAATTCTCCATAAATTCCAATTCAGCACCTAAATCAGGAATTCTGGCTCGAACCACTACAAACAAAAACAATGGAAATAGGTCATCCATATTCCACACATAATGAAACCCCAATAAGTTCTGAGCAACAGGAGTCATCTTTTCTACTGTATTTCGTATTACTATCAGCTTCTCAATTGGCAAAAACATACTTTTTATTTGTTGTAGTGTTTCTATTGCTTCGACAAAGGCACAGTTTTTATCAGATAAATTTATACATTGATCCAGATTAAAAAATTTCCTAAAAACTATTTTTATTAGCACGCAAACAATTAAATCGTTTATTTTAAAAACAATATCATCGCCAAACATATAGAATTATTTATAAAATTTTATTATTATACATGGAGAAATATGCATAAATAAAAAAAAACACAAAAACAAAAAGTAAGTAAATAAGTAAAATGTGTGAATAAGAAAAACAAATTTTAATAGGTATGCATATTTAAAAGAAAATAATTAAAAAATGTATTTGACTTATATGATTTTTGAAGCGATCATTACTTTATAATTAAAATAAAAAAATCGAATAAAATAATGTATAATATCCTGTAAATTCAAGGTGTAAACAGTAGACTGGTTAAAAAAATATATTTTATTTTTCAAATGTTACTGTAAAAATATCATTCACAATGACAAAAAATATATATATTTTAATAGTTAGAGCCCTTAATATTAATGGGTCTACCATCGCGATGAATAGTTTTTTGACAACATTAATTATGCAAAACTTGCAAATCGTTGATCTAAAGAAGTATACCAACATATATTCTTAAAGAAAATTAAATTGCTTACGAAAAAGCTTTCTTTATAAATTGTCGTCAAATAAGTCGGTTCCATGTAATCGGAATTTGAACAATAAAGTATTTTACTTATTACTACAAATATCAATATTTAAATAAATCCAATACATATTTTTAATGAAAATTTGCTGAGCTACCAAAAAGATCTGTTTAGTTGAAGTTGAATCCAAAAACAATTTGTCAATTTTTTTGCATCGAATAACTTTTGAAGTAGTGAATTTACTGAAAAATGTTACCGATTACATGAAAACGGCTTATCTGACGACAACTTACAAAGAAAGCTTTTTGTAGGTAATTTAATTTTCTTTAGAATATGTGTTTGGTAATTTTTTTCTGATCAACGATTTGCGAGTTTTGCATAAAAAAAGATCGTTGCCAAAAACTCTTAGTCGCCATCATAGACCTATTAATATTAAGGACTCTAACCTTTCCAATATATATTTTTCATTCTCATAAATAATATTTACACAGTAGCGTTTATAGTAGGGAAGCCCACGATGCTACTCGAGCGTCATAGAGATCTATTGGGTTGCAAAGCTTAGATGATAAGAAAAAATATATATAATGTATACTTTTTCATTGGTGGGGGAAGCGGCTATAGATTTTTAATATGTCCAAAAAATACTATTATTGTTTCGGCTTTTGAAAATCATTTAGATCGTATCTGATTATACAGTGTGTCCCAGGATAGATGTTACAAGAGGACAAATGGACCATAAATTTTAGAATTTTTAATCGTCCTTTTGGGAAAACTGGTCGCATGGTCCGAAACTAATAAATACAAAATTTTACTCCGATTGGTAATATACAAGGCGAGTTATAACTAAAAATATGAAAAATGAAAATTTATTTTTAAAAATAGTACAAAATTTTATAAGAAAATGTTAAGAATTAAATTTTATGTCAAAATTTAAAGTTAAAAAAATTATTTTTGTAAATTTTTAACATTATGCATTATCAGTATTTAAAATACTTGGCCTAAGGCATCGAATTAAAAAAATAAAAATAAATTTCCTAAATTTCGCTTCCTTTTGCTAATTATTTAACTTGTAATGCGTAATGTAAAAATTGAGAAATACATTTTTTTTACTCTTATGCTTTAACTTCAAATTTTGACATAAAATTTAATTCTCTACAACAATTACTTATACAATTTTGTTCTATTTTTAAAAATAGAAGTAGTCAGTTTCTGGGCACTTTTCATATTTTTAGTTATAACTCGCCCTGTATAATACCAATTGGAGTAAAATTTTGGATTTATTAGTTTTGGATCATGCGACCAGTTTTTCCAAAATTTCGTTTTAAAATTCAAAAATTTTTGGTCCATTTGTCCTCTTGTAACACCTATCGTGGGACACACTGTATATATTTGGTTATCCTTAAA
Source organism: Listronotus bonariensis (assembly GCA_014170235.1). Lineage (NCBI taxonomy): Eukaryota > Metazoa > Arthropoda > Insecta > Coleoptera > Curculionidae > Listronotus > Listronotus bonariensis. The sequence goes on along the minus strand of JACEGR010001236.1, from coordinate 169,702 downwards.
TTATTTTCCTCAAAATAAAAAAATTAGCCACGCTCGAGAATGTCAAAATGACGTTATATTTTTTCAACTTTGTAACTCTTCGCTTTATCACCTTCAATTTGTTAGATTAGTGGAATATACACAATATTTAGCATGTAATTAATTAATTCACTCTATCTTAATCTGATGCGCTGGAAAATTTTTGATGGATATATTTTTGTTTTTTACGGTCGGTCCTTTATACGGGGCTCATATTTGGTGGTGGTACTTAACTGGGGCAAAAGGTATCCTTCGATATATTAATCTGCCGCGCTGAAGTAAATCCCAAAATCCCCTCTTGGGCTCCTCTACCATTAAAAAAAAATGTAATTTTTTGGCCCAGTCCAGTAAATAAGTTCCAAGGTATAACTACTGTTTCAAAAGTACTGCTAAATATTTTACCTTACTTTCAAAATCAAGTTTCCTAAAAAGAACTTACTTATCAACTGAAAGAACACTCATTAAACTTCGATCAGTGAGTTTGTTCCATTCCATAAGTCCCCTCTTGTACTGCCTTTCTTGTTTTTCGTTTTTCAAAGTTAAAAGAGTGGATAAGCTGTTATAAATCTTTGGTAATAATACTGGATAAAGTAGTGATTGATAATTAATAATTTCTTCTCTAAAAAATTATTTCAAAGTAAAAAGTTATATCAGAAACGGAATCTACAGGGTCTCCGAGAAGATCATGCCGGAAATGATAGTAGGGCTGATAGAGTAAGCCATAATAAAGCTTCATAAACAAAATTCTATTCCGCTTTGCTGGGAAGTTATTACCCTTTAAAGTTAAAATTAAAAAAAAACACATAACTTTTGAACAATTGCCACAGTATCAATGATATTTGGGCAAATAAATTAAATGATACTAGTTTTTCAATAGGTTGTTTAGTAGCTAGGTATTATAACGGTTGGTCGATTTATTTCTGTTTAATCTGTGTATTTTTGACAAAGGTGATACATTTGATCTTTAAATTCGTTTTTTTTTGTCTACAAAAAAGATATACCTTATTTTAATCTATTTGTATCTTTCTACAGATAATGGCATCCATTCATACCAACAATTTAACACGTAACAAAAACCCGATTTTTTTGATGACAGAACTAAAAAATACAGTATAACTTCGGTAATCCGGCAGATATAGTTTAGGTTCTTGTCCGAATTAGCGAATTATCCGGATTACCGAAGTAGTGCTGATAAGGAAGAACATATTGAATTCAGCCCTTCTTCCGACGAATGTGAAGGCGCATTTTTAATAAGAAGCAATGCCTTGCATGGTTTATTGGCGTTTCTCAGATATTACCTCATTTTAGAAAAAAGGTTTTTTTAAACAATTAATTAATATGTTTTAAGCAATACCCATCCTTTGGTACTTGATGGCTATGTCATAGACAACCGTGTATTTTTGAAGATTCGGGAATTCTTAAATTTATCTAACCTACATAAGTAACGATCACTTATGTGTGCCTAATGCATTTGAGCATGGCATAAGGTTACAGGTTGTTTTAAAATTTTTCATCCTGGTGCCAATTTTTTATCTTTACGTACCCACGTTGTGTTTGGCAAACCATCCAAAAAAGTGCGGATTTATCGGCATTGTAGATTTGGTTTTTAGTTAATTACATTCTTTTATTCAGGACTTGAAGTTTAAGTGGAAAAAGATCAACTGTTTCAGCGTTAGTAAAAACACGTTCCCCACACTCTTTGAGACCACGAATACCCTGTCTCTCCTTAGCGTCGAGCCATTTTGATCTCGATGAGAATTCATTATTTCCTGTGGAATCCTTTAATTTTTACAAATGGTCTAATGTTCCCCCAAATAAAAACTAATCCCCGCAACATTCTACGAGCCAACGCATGTATAAGCTTTGTTTAATTTTTTGCTCATTAAGTAAGTGATATGTCGTGCATTTTGGCAGTGTGTCCAGATTGTAGAGATAAAAATCTGAAAGTGTTCGAACTGTAACGGGTGTCCGATTGACTGAAGTGTCCGGTTTACACATTGTCGAAGTTCTACTGTAATTAAAAACAGTGTTTTTGTGTCACTTTAAGTTCAAGGTCCCAAAAAATCGTTTTCAATATATATTTTTTAATAAGTGGGAGTTTTACTACGTGTTAAAAGCGCACCCTATAGCAAGAGGCGTTAACAGAGTTAATTAATTGTCCAAATATCATTGATACGATGAAAACTGTTTTTGGGAGCATTCAAGGAGCATTTGTTGGGACCATATTATTGCACCCGAAGGATTCGCTGAAGTCAAAAATTATGTCGTTTATGTCAGTAATGTGAACGCTAGTTTGGAAGCATCGTCTATAAATCATTTAAAAATCAAATATTTGAGGTCATTGTTATGAGTTCCTGATGCTATAAAGTATTGAAATCTGTTTACTCGTAGGTGTAGGTAGTTACTTATTGGTATCATTTTGCATCATGTTCAGTTCAAATATAGAAACATTTTGTTTGCTCCGGGAACAATCGAATGCTCCCGGCGAAAAACTAGTAGTAGTATAGTAGTTTAATATGCACCATTAGCATTAAGGCCAATTACAAAAATAGTAATAATTAACATTAAATTAAGTATGTATTAAAATAATTTAACTAAGAGCTATGTAGAGACATAGCTTAGAGGTTAAACAAAAGGATGTCATATCATAAAATAATTTTAATCATATATTATATCACAAGACCTATAAATTTAATTGATTAAACTACCCAACAATATTTTGAGTAAGATTTTTCTTGGAAAAAGTTAAATGAACAATAGCCTAATAAAAACACGAGACCATGCAGCGGTCGAGGGTTTTTATTTTGAAACCAAAACTCAAGACCGCGAAGCGGTTAAGGGTATTTTTTAAATTATTGTCCATGAAACTATTTGCCAAGCCAATCTTACAAAAAATATTTGGGTAGTTTAGTCGATTTTAATTTATAGGTCGAGTGGTATACGGCTAGATTATTTCCTGAAAAACTTACATCAAGCCAACACCACAGAATTTTACTAATAATAAAGTTTAACATTTTCATTCAATTTTGACAACTAGTTTGAAAAAACAAAAATTTATTCGCGGTTAAACAGCACATGTGGTTTAATCCCTTATCTAAACAAAATTTATCCGAAAAATGGTGGTTTCTGATTAGTCTATTTTCTATTGTGGGAAATAATCAACTTTAAAAATTTCTGTAAAAATATATCTGCTAAATATATATTAGGGGCCTAGTTTCAAAGTGTACAATCTCCATCTAGCTTATTTAATAACAAAATGTTGTCCCAATACTTGTATTTTTTTATCGCTGAATTTAAATTAATCACGTTTTAGGCCATGACCACGTCTATAACAGAGTGCTCAAACTTAAGAACGAATACATTACATTTAATTTATAGATTTTTTGTTTATTTTTTATGAAAAAATATTGAAGATTGTACACTTTGAAACTAGCCCCGTCAGATGTAAACTTACTTTTCATTGTCCTTTACCAAACACTCAGTATCATAAGTAGGTAAAGCTGGAAATAAATATCTAATAATCTCATATAGTCTTTGGGTAAGATCAATTATTTCTAGTATTGCATGAGTTACTAGTATAGGATGAATTTTTCCACTATATGATGCTATGTAAGCTTCCGACAACTGGTTTAAAAGAGAACCTAAAGGGTGAAAGCTGCTTTCGAAAGCCTAAAATAGAAAACTATTTTGGTAAAAGCACATTTTATTATTTAGAAATTATAACAATAATTAAGGTATACAATGTATAATCATTTTCTTTATAGTTGAATACTTTGCCAGTATACATGACTGTTTATAAATAAAGTCAAAGTTGTCAATTTTTTCCCTTTAGACTATTACACTACTTTTTCCATGTAAAGAAATGCCCGTTAGCCTAAGTAATGACCCTACTCAGAAAAGCTTTTTTTTTAATCTTTGGACAAACCATGAAGGCTAAAAGCCTAAATACTAACGTACCGTGGGTGTCTTAAGCGAGGTAAGAGGGAGTTTGTTGACACGGGGCTTAAATACTTGAAGATTTGGGGGAAGGAAAGACCTCCACAGCCTAGAAACTCTAGGGATAAAAGAACGAACAAAGTGGGAAGTTCGGGGCCTGTCCAGTTGGACCGTATAGGATTGCATACGCGCGGAACCACGAGTTTCTCTGTTGGGAACCGTAAGTGGAGGAACTATACTGGACAATTCTTCAAAGCAGAAGCCAAGCCATGGAAGTACCTATAAAAAAGCGATAAATCCCCCACAGCTCGACGATGTGCAAGAGAGGGAAGCCTTTCTGTAAGTGACGGATCGTTAATGAGACGAATAGCTCTTCTTTGAATAGAATCAAGAATGCTTAGGGTTGTGGGGGAGGCCATGCCCCAGATATGAGAACAATATTCCAAGGGAGGTCGGATTTGGGATACATATAGCTGGGTAACCTACGAGCTGTGGCGAAACTGGTCCTTTTTATAGCTTTTTTTGGCTTCTACTTTTTTTCGCCCTTTCGGGGTCATCCCACCCAGGTCCGACGACCGCCCCCTAGGTGGTGCACTGCAGCCTAAACGCTTATTGTACCTTGACCCCTACTCCTTTCCATTTACACACCATTTATTTCATAAATTGTATTGTGCTGCTCGTTCCATTCGTTCACCCCCGAGCAGAACACCGCGTGCCGTTGCCCAAAACCTACAACGGCCCGGTCACCCATCCAACTTATGGGCGCGCACTGCTTAACTCCGGTGATAGACGCTGCCATTCATTCATTCATTTTAAAATATCTTTATTAATTTAAATTATATAATACATTTCACAAACAACTACATGCAAATTTTTGGTTTCATTGCTTCGGATAGTGGACCGTGTCCTACGCAATCTGGCCTGGGTAGAGATCTTCCACCCAGGGGGCTGATGTTAGCTCTTGGGACTTGTTTAGCGACCGCGTCAGTGGTTAGAGGACCTTTTCCGATTACCTTTAAAAGCCATTAAAGATCTTAAGCGTGGTGTTGCCGACTGATTTTATTACATGTATTTTTGTTCGTGTATTGGTAGATTGATACCACAGGAAAAATTGGCTCAAAAAAACCTGTTTAGGATTTACATGATCTTAATGGATTTTCCAGATAAGTTTATGGACTGCCAAGGTATTAAGTGTAAAAATATAATTTGGTCCGGCAAAAGTTGTTTGGTTAGGGCGGTCTTTGTTCATGCTATAGAGGGGCACTGTGATACAAAGGTTTATGTGTCGGGTGGTCAAAAATTCGTGTTTTTGTTAGATTTCTTGTAAGTTGTGAGGTATGTATCTTAGTTCTAAAGAACTTTTCTGTCATGTCTGTGATGTACTCTTTTATAGTTGGGGTGCTTGTGATTTCGTGAAGTCTGTCAATTCTTGTATATCTGTTGGATCGGGATGCAGAACGAAGCACTTTGTTTTGCACACGCTGTGCAGGTGCAGCGTATGCAATTACAGGTTTTATAATTGAATTATAAATTATTAGCTTGTTCTGCATGGAAAGGGGGATCTTGGGGAGAGTAAGGAATATAGGGATTGTTGGGCCAGAAAAGTTTTTGGAGTACATGATTAACATGAGAGACGAACCTCAGCCTCTCATCAATCACGACTCCAAGGTATTTTTTAAGTTTTTTAGAGAGATAAATGGGAGTGTTTTTAATTTTTATAGGTATATGTATTTTGTTGTTAGTAATTTTTTTGTCAGTATAAGACATTCAGTCTTGTGTTCATTAATATCTAATTTTCAAGTTTTGTAATAGGGAATAAGTGAATTTAAGTGGTACTGGATGTGTGCTCTAGCCACCGCTGCCGAAAATGAACTAGCATAAACCATCGTCGGCATAGAGGGCCAGATTAGTGGAAGGATAATTAGGAATATCGGCCAGGTAAGGTTGAAAAGTCTGGGGCTCAGCACACTGCCTTGTGGTACGCCAGCGTGCATAGCCCTAGGGAAAGAAAGGAAATTATTAACGCCAACTTAAAAGGATCTTTGGGAGATGTAGGAATGTATAAGGGTTATTAAGTGTAGGGGAAAATTGTGGAAAAAGAAAAGCTTATAAAGTAGACCATTATGCCACACCGAGTCAAATGCCCGTTTTATATCCAATGAGAGAAGTACCGTCTTCTGGCCTTGATTCATTTTGTTTAAAGCATGTTGTAAAACAAGAGCGAGCAGCAACACTGAGCTTAGCTTTGTTTTAAACCCAAATTGCTCGGGTGGCACTGCTGTTTCAAGGTTAAATTGAACACTTTTATTGAGAATGGCCTTCTCTGCCACTTTGCTTTGGGTATTTAGGAGGGCTATTGCGCGATAGGATCCTGGGAGTTTTGGATCCTTTCCAAGTTTAAGGATGGGGATAACAATGGCACGTTTCCATTGTGTGGGAAAATGTTGAAGGATAGAAGAATTTATAATGTAAAGAAACTGGATAAAGGATTTACGAGGTGGGATTTAAAGCAGGATATTGGGAATTTCAACAATTCCCGGGGCTTTATTGTTACGGAGGTGTTTAAGGATGCAGGAGGATCTTTTGGAGATATTAAAAGTTTGGATAGGACTGTGGGAGGCATTGGGTATTTTTGTTTTAATTTCGTTTTCAGTCTCCTGGTCAGACGCCACAAGGAGTTGTCTTGAATAGACAACCCCTAAGTACCTCAGACCAGGCTTTGTTCTTAAAGTCCTTGAGTTTTTGTCTAATGGTATTTTGTATTTCTGTAAGTCTGATGTAATCAAGTCTACGTCTAGAACGCTGCCATTTGCGTCTTAAGTTGTTTTTAAACCTAATGAGGTTTAAAATGTCGTCTGGGAGACGGTTCTCCCTTGGTTTTATAATTATTTTTGAAGCCACTTTGTTTCTTGCGTTTTAACGGTTGTTGTAAATTTGTCGACTTCGTTTCCTAATTGTCCTATATTGTTGATTTCGTTGTTTATATTCGTGTTATCAGCGACAAGTCTTTTAAAGTGGCTCCAGTTTATATTTTTAAATAACCAAGTGAGAGGGCCGTCCTCCAGAACGACAATTGTTTGCCAGTTGCATACCACTGGAAGGTGGTCAGAGGATAGGTCATTTACTGTATTAACGTTGTGTAGGTTTGTGGTGTTTTTGTTTATTATTAGTTTAATGTTGTAGGTGTCGTTTGATTCATCGGGTAATGTGTGTGCGTTGGAGGTGCAAGTATTTGAATGTCACGTTCGGTGGCATAATCACAGAGTACGTATCCATTTCTATTGTTTCTGTGATTATGCCACAGAACGTTTCTCGCATTTAGGTCGCAAAGTACAAGTACTCTGCCACCTTGCGAGAATATGGCGTCGAGGTCTGTTGTCCCCATAGGAAGGCTTGGTCTGGCATATGCGCTGACAATAACCACCCCATTCCTCAGCCTTATTGATACATTTTCTATTTGGCTATTGGCTTTTTAAGTGTTACATGAGAAATGGAATGTTTTATCAGCAGCGCCACAACGCTCCCATGAGCGTTTCTATCCAGTCTGTATATTAAATAATTTCTTATTTTAATTTTGTCTGTTTATGTTGGTTTTGTTTCACAGATCCCCATTATATCTATGTTATTTTTGTATTTTTTTTATCTTTATGACATCTCAAGAAGGCTTATGCCTAAATACCAGTGTACCGTGAGTGCCGGGTTACTGGATGTTTAACCCAATATTGTCGTGTTCCGTCAACGTTATCCAAGCACTGAAACATGCAGTTGCATTTCACAGCACCTTTTAGACAACGCGGTAGTGCCACCACAGTAGATATGCTATGTATGTATGAGTACAATAAGGGTAGTTTTTCCCATGTATTTCTTATGGGAGAAATTTAAGGTTCGATTTGCATTTTTGGTGCCGTCCCACCCCCTAACGCAAAATTAGAATTTTTATGCCCTAAGTCGCCACGTGCTAGATAGGGGTAGTTTTCGTAACCATCGATGACGTCATCACCTAACCATATTCAGAACGACCTATAAATTAAATAAAAAGTCTCGCTAGCGCCGGGAGTCGAACCCGTACCACCTGCGTGAGAACCCAACGCCATTTACCACTAGACTATTGGAGGATCTGATAATTAAATGTTAAACGGTGTCCAATTGAAGCTCTCACCTGAGCGGGGATTTGAACCCGAGGTCACACGCTTCCAAGGTAAAGTCCGTTACCACGCGGCCAATGTGTCATTAGAAAACAAAGCCGATGATGTCAGTCAGATGATCCGAAACCACAAACAGAAAAATGTTAATTTAAAATACGCCAACAAAACCGCGTTCCGATCAAAATCTAAAAAATATGAAACTAAAGTAAACAAAAAATATATGTCACATCCGGTAGGTGGTATAGAGAAAAAACAATGTTTTAATAAAAAACCACATAATTTGTAATTAAATTAAGATCAACATCCGGCATGCGGTTTAATAAAAAATGCCTTTAACAAAAAATTCAAAATAAAATATTTTTAAAAATAAATTTAGTACTTAAGCTTTAATCAAATATGGGCCTAAGAACAGGGTAAGGACGCGTGGCGGGCCCATCTATCATTCGAAAATTTAGTAATCTTACGTACCGCCAGTGGTAACTAAATAAAAAGCAGTGTTTGTAGTAAAGCATTTATTATAAAATAAAAAATACATACATGGTTGCCATATTGCTAAATAATTCTTAGCCTTGCCTTATAAAATAAAAAGCAGTGTTTGCAGTAAAGCATTTATTTTTAAATTAAAAAATACATTGTTGCCATATTGCTAAATAATTCTTAGAATAATACCTTATAAAATAGGATATTTAATTATAAACTCTACATGTATTTTGGTACGTGTTCGTATTTTATCTCCTAAAAATAAAATATAATCATTTAAATTTAACTTCTGGTGTAACAACTCGCTTGGTTTTTCATATGCTGTTGCGTTTATATACGTTTTAACAGGTGTATCGATATTAATATATTGTTCCAAAACACCTCGTATAAAAACACGTGTCTTCGTTTTTATACCTTTATTAACAATGGAACGTAACTATGGTTACAACAACGACAAAATCTACTCTTGTCAATGTCTCGAAGTTTACAACACAAAAGTCGAATTTATACTGACTGATTCGAGGTTTCCCGTCGCCCTTTTATAGTATGGTGGAAGAGTAAAGAATGATCTAGAATATTCGAGAAATATCGTGAAAATTCCATAGTACATGATGGCATAAAAGTTCGGAAACCTTCGAAAGTGATGAAAGAACTTGGAAAAATTAAGGTAAATTATTTAAATAAATTAACAAACTAAATTAAATGATCCTAACTCTCTAAAATTCTATAACCTAAACACATTTTTGAAAGTCTGTAACATTGCCCCCTTCTAAGTTTTGATCGTCTCGATCAAGTATCTTCACTGTCTTGATAACGGCTTAGCCTTTCTAGTTGTACTACTTTCATCTTTGCCTGTGGACTCTTCTGTATACGGTACACCAGATCATTAAGCCGTGTCACCACTTTATATGGTCCCTCCCATGACTTCTGTAGTTTCGGTGAACGCCCCTTGGTTCTTCTTGGATTGTATAACCAAACTTTTTCACCGACGACAAATCCCTGATGGTTAGCTTTCAAGTCATAGCGGGATTTCATACGGTCACTTCCTTTTTGTAACTTGGTACGCACCTCTTCATGTATCCTCTGTAGCTGTTTACTTAGTTGACTTACATAGTCTTCTGCTGATTCTTCATTGGTGGAAGGTCGTCCTGTAAGCAAGTCAACTGGAAGGCATATTTCCGCTCCGAAAATGATTTTAGCAGGTGTTTCGCCAGTAGTTTCGTGAATTGCGGAGCGGTATGCTAATAAAAACGGCTGTATACAGTTATCCCAGTCACTTTGTTGGTCATTTACTTTAATTTTCAGGTAGTTATCAAGTGTTCTGTTAAACCGCTCTACCATGCCATCGGACTGGGGATGAAGAGGTGTTGTTCTTGTTTTATGGATTCCCAGGAGATTACAAAGGTTCTTGAAAAGATCGGACTCAAAGTTTCTGCCTTGATCGGAATGTATTTCTCTAGGAACTCCATAGCGACAAATCCATTGTTGAAATAATACATCGGCAACAGTTATAGCTTCTTGATTTGGGATTGGGTAGACTTCTGGCCATTTACTGAAGTAATCCATCGCTACCAAGATATAGCGATTCCCTGATTTACTAACTGGAAATGGCCCTGCTATGTCTATGGCAATTCTTTCAAAAGGTGCCCCTACATTGTATTGCTTCATCTTGCCATGGCTTCGTGTTTTGGGTCCCTTGCTGGAAGCGCAGTCCTTACACCTTCTGCACCAGTCTTTTACGTCTGCACGGCTTCCCAGCCAGTAGAACCTTTCTCGAACCTTTTCAAGAGTCTTCATAACTCCGAAATGGCCACCTCCTACACCATTATGCAAGGCTTGCAATACTTCAGGAATCCTTTTGGTTGGTAGGATTATCTGATGTTTATGGGTTTTGCCGTCAGAACTTTCCCAGACCCTTTGTAATAGGCCATCTTTAATAATCAAAGAGTCCCATATGGCCCAGTACCCTTTATGTCTTGGAGACTTGGAGGCTATTTTCTGATATGGTGGTCTTTCCAAATTCTCTGTCTTAAGTTTGATAATGTCTCCAAGATCGGGATCTTCTAGTTGTTCTTTGGCCAAGATCTTAGGATCCCATTCTTGAGAGCACTGGAGACGTGTTCTTCGGCAGTGAAATTCATCAGGATCTTCATGTTCTTCTCGTCTGCTGCAGTGTTTACAATCATCCGGGCAAGGTCGTCTTGATAAAGCGTCAGCATTCTTATGGTTCAGTCCCCTTCGATGTTCAATTTTGAAATCATATTCTTGAATGCGTTGTAGCCATCGTGCTATCTGACCTTCAGGGTTCTTGAACTGAAGCAACCATTTAAGTGATGCATGGTCCGTTCTTAGGTGGAATTTCTGGCCATACAGGTATTTATGAAAATGCTCTAGGGATTTAACAATAGCCAAAAGTTCTTTTCTGGTGACACAATAATTTCGTTCAGGTTTGGAAAGGACTTTGCTAAAATAGGCTATTACTTTTTCTTGGCCATCTTGCATCTGTGACAAAATTCCACCAATAGCAGTGTTGCTCGCATCAGTGTCCACAATAAATGTTTGATTTGGTTGTGGATATGACAACACCGGGGGATTGCACAGGGCTTTCTTTAGGTGTACAAAAGCTGCTTGACAATCTTCAGTCCATTCGTAGCTGTTGTTGTTTTCCGTAAGACGATGTAATGGTCTTGCAATATCGGCAAACCCATGTATGAACCGTCTGTAATAGGTACACAATCCCAGAAAACTTCTAATTTCATGCTTGTTCTTTGGTACAGGCCAGTTCTGGATAGCTTCAGTCTTCTCTGGATCAGTTTTTACTCCTTCTTCTGTAATTATATGCCCCAGGTACTTGACTTCTTTCTGGAACAGGTGACATTTCTTTGGGCTAAGCTTCAGCTGGGCGGATCTAAGCTTTTGAAAAAACCTCTTCAACATTTTTCAGGTGGTCATCAAATGTTTTTCCAAGAATTATTATTTGGATTGCTATCTTCTGGTACATAGTTTGTTCTTCGAAGTCTTGCCTGAGTTCTGGATGTCTGCTTGGCCGTTTCAAACTGAAGGGCGTAGGCAAGGGCTTCTAAAATTTTCTTTAGTCTGGCCATTCTTAATGCTTGGTTCATATCTGGATCGCGCAGCCCTTCAATGAAACTACCTACCGCCAATTCTTGCTTAATTTCTTCCGGGTACGATGGATATGTTAAATTAACTAGACGTACTATATCTGCTTCGTACTCTTGAAGACTTTCGTTGTATTTCTGTCTTCGCCCTTGGAGCTGCGCCTTATAAACTTCTTGCAGATGGGTTTCGCCATACCTCATCTCTAAGAACATGACAATCGATTCATAGTCGGACTGCTTTTCTTCGGGGATGTTTCTTAACACCTCCATGGCTTCTCCTCGAAGAGCAAGTACTAGAGCTCGGGCCTTCTCTGAGGAACTCCACTTATTACCATCAGCAGCAGCTTCAAATTGTCGAAGATAGGTAACCCATGGTACCTTGCCATCAAAAGTAGGAGGTTTCATTACAGTTGTTGAGGTACCGCTTTCTGAAACTACGCCTGTGCTAACTATCTTATGAATTTGTCGCTGTAAATGTTGTACTTCTTGTTGTATTTGGCCTTGAACTTGACTCTGAAGTAACTGTACTGTTTGCTGCATTTGTTCTTCCACTTCTTCTTTAACATCTTCTTTGGTAAGTTTTAAATCAAGCAACATTTGTTTTCTCATCTCATCTTGGCTATGATAAAATTCTCCTTTTAGATTTTCTCTGATTTTTACCATCTTCTCTTTTAGTTCTTGTTTCATCTCCGCTTGGCTCCGTTTAAGGTCTTTTTGGATTTTCTCTATTTGTTGTCTGGTTTCTTCTTGACTAGTTCGGATTTCCTTCTTCATTTCTTCTTGACTTCTCTTCATTTCTTTTTTATGGCATCTTGCATTTCTTTCTTGATGTCTTCTTTCAGGGATTCTTGACTGTTCTTCATGTCTACTTTAAGGGATTCTTGTTTTTCCATCATTTGTTTAATTAGTGCACTTAACTCCTCCATAACTGCTTGCCGTCTTGTTTCTACAGGCATGCAATCTTCTTCAACGGCTTCGGCTTCCTCGGGTAATCTTGTTCCGCTTCTGACACCAAATGTTCCAAAACACCTCGTATAAAAACACGTGTCTTCGTTTTTATACCTTTATTAACAATGGAACGTAACTATGGTTACAACAACGACAAAATCTACTCTTGTCAATGTCTCGAAGTTTACAACACAAAAGTCGAATTTATACTGACTGATCCGAGGTTTCCCGTCGCCCTTTTATAGTATGGTGGAAGAGTAAAGAATGATCTAGAATATTCGAGAAATATCGTGAAAATTCCATAGTACATGATGGCATAAAAGTTATTAATAGATAATTCGGGCGTTTTCGGAAACCTTCGAAAGTGATGAAAGAACTTGGAAAAATTAAGGTAAATTATTTAAATAAATTAACAAACTAAATTAAATGATCCTAACTCTCTAAAATTCTATAACCTAAACACATTTTTGAAAGTCTGTAACAATATTCAATAATTCCACTTGTAATGGGAAACCTGTCGTAATCAAATTTTGTGCCATTTATAAAAAGATGTTTTGACAAACCTTTTCGCAAACCAACATAATATTCATGTAGCCATACAAGTTGTTTTCGGGCTTATCCATTACACCATCTTCTGTTTTAAGCTTTTTGCTAAATGATATGGATGAGTTAAATTACGTCCGAATTTGTCGAGAGTCATCTTGAAAATGATGTTATGTTACTAAATCAACTCTTTTTAACACGCTTTTATTAACTTGGGTTGTAACTATCTGGCTGCCTATGTAACGGAATCTTTGAGCCTAATTTTAACCAACTTCCAGCTATTCGATTTCTTTGAAACTTTGCACACGTATTAAGGAAACATGACAATGCAATATTCTGCAAACAGTATCCCGTTATCTTTTTTTGGATCGCCAGGAAAAAAAAATTCCATTATATTATAAAAACAACACCTAGGTTGCCATCTGTTGGCAACATTTCAAACTTTGCTATTAAATGAAGAAGAAATTTTTAGTGGGTTGCAATATGTTGGCAACGGTCCAAACATTGCCTGGATTGCCATCTGTTGGCAAAATTTCAAACTTTGCTACTTAATGAAGAAGAAATTTTTTTAGTGAGTTGCAATCTGTTGGAAAAATTTTAAAATTTGTTACTCTTGTTCATTAAAAATTTTTTCGCCATTTTGTCAAGAGTAGCAGAAACTAAAAAATGAAAAATAATTAATAGTTTAAAAAACTAAAAAACACGCTTTTATATGCAACCGAACTAAAAATTAGAAAATAATTTTTCATTAAAAAAATATTGCCATTTCATAGTAAAAAGCGTGGGGTGATAAATATATTAAATGTTATAATTATTATATTTGCAAATATCTATGATGGAAAAGTTATGAAAAAATAGTAAAATGCACCCCACGCTTTTTACTATGAAATGACAATATTTTTTTAATGAAAAATTATTTTCTAATTTTAGTTCGGTTGCATATAAAAGCGTGTTTTTTAGTTTTTTAAACTATTAATTATTATTCAATAATATCGGCTTCCTTTAACTCTTCAATAATACTCATAATCTCATTTTGATGGTTATTATTACCCACTTGCTTGCTAGCCATTAACAATCTTAATCTATCCACAAGCTCATTTGGATCATCCCAGTAAATATAATCAGTTTTATTATTGTTAAATATTTTATGTTGAGTATCAATTGGTAAACCATAGCCTTGAGTATTTTGTGCTCTTGTAATTCGCAACTGTTTATCGCGTTCTTTTGTTTTCTTATTCGCTCCTCTTTTATACGTTCGAGTAATGGTTTAATTGTTAACATGTACTTGACACCTCTGTTGCCAACATGCTGTTCGTTTTCATTAAAGTTTCTCTTACTAGCATTCGTTAGCAAAACCAATTTTGCAAATGCTCGCTCGTCTAGTGCTGTAAATTTGTTTTTTAACGGATTGGTCTTGAATATAAGTTCATATAGACCAGGAGTTCCAATAAATTTTTCCCCTTTAACATAAATATCTGGGCCGTTAAATTCAAGTCGAGAATCACCGAAAGTTAGATGATCAGTAGCCATATCATGTTTTAAATAGTTTCGATCGTACTCGTTTTCCGTATCTTTTATAAAACCTTCCACATATTCTCTAGGTAGCGGATCATACTGATCTAGATATTCTCGAAAGGATTCTTCCGGAACACTATCAATCTGAACAGGATTAAATTGTGGGTCGACTCTAAAGTCATCATCATCAAAGTAAATTTGTTATTGCTATTATCAATGTTGGGTATGGCGTTAAACGTTTCTAAACTGACTAATCCAAGCTCGTACTCACTAGTGTCATCTCTCAAGTAGATGGGCGGGTTATAGGTTGCTTCTAAGATGGAACTATTACCACTCAAGCTAAAGGTATGCATGACGGTTGAAGTAAGACTAAATTTATTTCTTGAGTCATCTGTATTTATAGGGTTTTAAATAGAGTCCCAAACCGTTTTTGTATGGTCCTAAATATAAACCGCTACCAGTTTTGCTAATCGCAATAGATTCCATTGTTTTGTTGTGTCTCTTTTCTTCTTCTAATCTTTCTTGCGCCGCCTTAGAATCTTTAACAGCTTTTACGATCCCTGATATTCCGCCGCTAAGTGCTCCTACGGCACTTAAGCCGGCAAAAAGTGGTATTAAAAATGGTAGAAATCCGCCGACTACAGGTAAAGGTACTACATCTGCAGGTTTTTCTTTTTCCACCCCATTGAATGCTTTCAGAGCTACTTCAGCAGCAGAGAAAAGATCTTGCGGTTTTTCCGCGTACAATGCCTCCCTCGCTTTTTGAAACGCGGTCGCGAAGGGAATCCCCTTGCCTCTCCGAGCAGTTTTTTTCTTAATTGATTTTTTCTTAAACTTCTGCATGACCGTACAGCACAAAGTCTTTGGCAATACTAAGGATTGAATCAGAATGTTAAGTATATTTATATATGTTACGCTATACTATAACTGCCATCATTTAGTTCCCACCCGTCATTGAGTCAACACGTGTCTAGAGCTACATAAAGATTATTAACAATAATACCGTATTTAAGAAAAACAGTACCGTATTTAAAAAAACGGTGCCGTATTTTAGAAAAACAGTGCCGTATTTTAGAAAACGGTGCCGTATTTAGAAAAACAGTGCCGTATTTTAGAAAACGGTACCGTATTTTAGAAAAACAGTGCCGTATTTTAGAAAAACGGTGCCGTATTTTAGAAAACGGTGCCGTATTTTAGAAAACGGTGCCATATTTTAGAAAAACAGTGCCGTATTTTAGAAAACGGTGCCGTATTTAGAAAAACAGTGCCGTATTTTAGAAAACGGTGCCGTATTTTAGAAAAACAGTGCCGTATTTAGAAAAACAGTGCCGTATTTAAGAAAACGGTGCCGTATTTGAAAATAAAGGCCGTTATCGCTTAAGCAGAGGGCTCTGGACGATTTGCTTAAGTAGTGGGCTGCCCCAAAAGTAAATCCTAATTATTAAAAATATATCTTTACCATGGATTTTAACAAGTTGGACAAAGATGTGAGGCGTAAAATAATTGAAGCTTCCAATAGTATTCGAAAAAATACCAGCTTTTAAAGAAGCAGCAACGTGAGAATGGCGAGCTAGAGTTCGACACGAATGATGATCAGCGCTCAGAAGATAAGCGGAGTTTGCAAGAAGATCCAAACATTCTTCAACTCCTTGATAAACATTCGCGTAGTGTAAAAAATTATATGATTCAATAAAAGCTGGTCGTTATGAGAATGCTGTTATATTGGAAAATACGTATAAACCTTTGGCAAAAATAATATCCAAATCAATACAAAACACTCAATCTGGTAAACAACCATTTATACCAAAGTCCTTAAAAAGACGTCAAAGCGAAAATTTTACTCATACAGTAATAAAGAAAGCACGAACTCCTCTTAACTTTGCCAGTCCCGTTAAAAAACAAGACGATATAGCTGAACAAGAAAAAGAATATATGGATGATGAGCCGTCGGAAGATGATCAAATGATGGAAGAAGGCGAAACAGAGGAAACTGATTTAAACAGAACTATCTATGAGCACCAACCTGAAGAAAGTTACTTTGATGATGATGACTTTAGAGTCGACCCACAATTTAATCCTGTTCAGATTGATAGTATTCCGGAAGAATCCTTTCGAGAATATCTAGATCAGTATGATCCGCTACCTAGAGAATATGTGGAAGGTTTTATAAAAGATACGGAAAACGAGTACGATCGAAACTATTTAAAACATGATATGGCTACTGATCATCTAACTTTCGGTGATTCTCGACTTGAATTTAACGGCCCAGATATTTATGTTAAAGGGGAAAAATTTATTGGAACTCCTGGTCTATATGAACTTATATTCAAGACCAATCCGTTAAAAAACAAATTTACAGCACTAGACGAGCGAGCATTTGCAAAATTGGTTTTGCTAACGAATGCTAGTAAGAGAAACTTTAATGAAAACGAACAGCATGTTGGCAACAGAGGTGTCAAGTACATGTTAACAATTAAACCATTACTCGAACGTATAAAAGAGGAGCGAATAAGAAAACAAAAAGAACGCGATAAACAGTTGCGAATTACAAGAGCACAAAATACTCAAGGCTATGGTTTACCAATTGATACTCAACATAAAATATTTAACAATAATAAAACTGATTATATTTACTGGGATGATCCAAATGAGCTTGTGGATAGATTAAGATTGTTAATGGCTAGCAAGCAAGTGGGTAATAATAACCATCAAAATGAGATTATAAGTATTATTGAAGAGTTAAAGGAAGCCGATATTATTGAATAAAAACGAGTTGATTTAGTAACATAACATCATTTTCAAGATGACTCTCGACAAATTCGGACGTAATTTAACTCAAGTAGGGGTAGATGGCGGTTTGAGGGACCTCCACCCCCGGGGAGCTTATTATCTCAAGATCTCTGACGTCAGAGCAATTATTTAGGAATCTTGCGCAACTCCATATTTAGGGCGTGGCCCCTACTATCTATCAAATGTCAAATGTCATCTGTCACCTGTCAAATGTCACCTGTCATATGTCATGCGTAGGATACTTGCGCTATGGTCATAAATTGATTTGCGCAAACGCGAAAATTCCAAGTCATACCGTTCGGGCGCTATCGACTAAAATCGTTATTTAACCTTGATGATGAGTCATTGACGCGCGGTTTAAATTTTTAAATATAGTGTAACGTCATACCTATCGAATAGCGAAAACCGCATGACGCCATCTTTAGCCATAAGGGCGTTACAGCTGTTTAAAATATGGCGAGAGACACCAACCAGCGATTAGGACGGTAACCCCATAGCAAAATTAACCATAGCGGCCTTATTATTAAACTTAGAATAATGAAACTTGAACAAAGAATAGTTGCTAACGGCAAATAATTTCAAGGTCAAACTTGTCACATGATAAGCCTAAACTTCTAAGAATTACGGCCCCCGGCACCCCGCGCGCCCGCTTAAGCCATCGGTTTAAGCGGAAGGCGTAGCGCGCACAGTGACGTCTTAAATAAGTATTAATATACTCCTTGCATTTTACCCAAATAATATTTTCTGAACATACCCCTACTACAACCAATCAGAGAGCTGTATTTTTCTCAAGCCGTTATTTTCAACCAATCAGAGAGCCGTATTTTTTCTTAAGCCGTTATTTTTAACCAATCAGAGAGCCGTATTTTTTCTTAAGCCGTTATTTTTAACCAATCAGAGAGCAGTTTACCCTAATAGATGGTTTCTGAACGTACCCCTTGTAATTTCAAGGTCAAAGCATACGTCAACAATAACAAAGATAGCCGCGGTTAGATAATAAACGGTAAAAACAGTGGTAACTAAATAAAAAACAGTGTTTGTAGTAAAGCATTTATTATAAAATAAAAAATACATACATGGTTGCCATATTTCTATATAATTCTTAGAATAATACCTTATAAAATAAATAGCAGTGTTTACAGTAAAGCAATTATTTTTAAATTAAAAAATACATTGTTGACATATTGCTAAATAATTCTTAGAATAATACCTTATAAAATAGGATATTTAATTATAAACTCGGCATATATTTTGGTACGTGGTCGTATTTTATCTCCTAAAAATAAAATATAATCATTTAAATTTAACTTCTGGTGTAACAACTCGCTTGGTTTTTCATATGCTGTTGCGTTTATATACGTTTTAACAGGTGTATCGATATTGACATATTCAATAATTCCACTTGTAATGGGAAACCTGTAGTAATCAAATTTTGTGCCATTTATTAAAAGATGTTTTGACAAACCTTTTCGCAAACCAACATAATATTCATGTAGCCATACAAGTTGTTTTCGGGCTTATCCTTTACACCATCTTCTGTTTTAAGCTTTTTGGCTAAATGATACGGATGAGTTAAATTACGTCCGAATTTGTCGAGAGTCATCTTGAAAATGATGTTATATTACTAAATCAACTCTTTTTATTCAATAATATCGGCTTCCTTTAACTCTTCAATAATACTCATAATCTCATTTTGGTGGTTATTATTACCCACTTGCTTGCTAGCCATTAACAATCTTAATCTATCCACAAGCTCATTTGGATCATCCCAGTAAATATAATCAGTTTTATTATTGTTAAATATTTTATGTTTAGTATCAATTGGTAAACCATAGCCTTGAGTATTTTGTGCTCTTGTAATTCGCAACTGTTTATCGCGTTCTTTTTGTTTTCTTATTCGCTCCTCTTTTATACGTTCGAGTAATGGTTTAATTGTTAACATGTACTTGACTCCTCTGTTGCCAGCATGCTGTTCGTTTTCATCAAAATTTCTCTTACTAGCATTCGTTAGTAAAACCAATTTTGCAAATGCTCGCTCGTCTAGTGATGTAAATTTGTTTTTTAACGGATTGGTCTTGAATATAAGTTCATATAGACCAGGAGTTCCAATAAATTTTTCCCCTTTAACATAAATATCTGGGCCGTTAAATTCAAGTCGAGAATCACCGAAAGTTAGATGATCAGTAGCCATATCATGTTTTAAATAGTTTCGATCGTACTCGTTTTCCGTATCTTTTATAAAACCTTCCACATATCCTCTAGGTAGCGGATCATACTGATCTAGATATTCTCGAAAGGATTCTTCCGGAATACTATCAATCTGAACAGGATTTAATTGTGGGTCGACTCTAAAGTCATCATCAAAGTAACTTTCTTCAGGTTGGTGCTCATAGATAGTTCTGTCTAAATTAGTTTCCTCTGTTTCGCCTTCTTCCATCATTTGATCATCTTCCGACGGCTCATCATCCATATATTCTTTTTCTTGTTCAGCTATATCGTCTTGTTTTTTAACGGGACTGGCAAAGTTAAGAGGAGTTCGTGCTTTCTTTATTACTGTATGAGTAAAATTTCCGCTTTGACGTCTTTTTAAGGACTTTGGTGTAAATGGTTGTCTACCAGATTGAGCGTTTTGTATTGATTTGGATATTATTTTCGCCAAAGGTTTATAAGTATTTTCCAATATAACGGCATTCTCATAACGACCAGCTTTTATTGAATCATATAATTTTTTAACGACTCTTTAATGTTTATCAAGAGTTGACAGCACTGTTTGGATCTTCATGCAAACTTACGGCACTGTCTTTCTGAACACTGATCAGCACTCGTTTGTTCTAAATAGCTGGCACTGTTTTTCTAAAATACAGCACTGTTTTTCTAAAATACGGCACTGTTTTTCTAAAATACAGCACTGTTTTTCTAAAATACAGCACTGTTTTTCTAAATACAGCACTGTTTTTCTAAATACAGCACTGTTTTTCTAAATACGGCACTGTTTTTCTAAAATACGGCAC
Source organism: Listronotus bonariensis (assembly GCA_014170235.1). Taxonomy (NCBI): domain Eukaryota; kingdom Metazoa; phylum Arthropoda; class Insecta; order Coleoptera; family Curculionidae; genus Listronotus; species Listronotus bonariensis. The sequence continues at coordinate 149,197 of JACEGR010001236.1, read as the reverse complement.
TGTTTTTCTAAAATACAGCACTGTTTTTCTAAAATACAGCACTGTTTTTCTAAATACAGCACTGTTTTTCTAAATACAGCACTGTTTTTCTAAATACGGCACTGTTTTTCTAAATACAGCACTGTTTTTCTAAAATACAGCACTGTTTTTCTAAATACAGCACTGTTTTTCTAAATACGGCACTGTTTTTCTAAATACAGCACTGTTTTTCTAAAATACAGCACTGTTTTTCTAAATACGGCACTGTTTTTCTAAATACAGCACTGTTTTTCTAAAATACGGCACTGTTTTTCTAAATACGGCACTGTTTTTCTAAAATACAGCACTGTTTTTCTAAAATACGGCACTGTTTTTCTTAAATACGGTATTATTGTTAATAATCTTTATGTAGCTCTAGACACGTGTTGACTCAATGACGGGTGAGAACTAAATGATGACAGTTATAGTATAGCGTAACATATATAAATATACTTAACATTCTGATTCAAACCTTAGTATTGCCAAAGACTTTGTGCTGTACGGTCATGCAGAAGTTTAAGAAAAAATCAATTAAGAAAAAAACTGCTCGGAGAGGCAAGGGGATTCCCTTCGCGACCGCGTTTCAAAAAGCGAGGGAGGCATTGTACGTGGAAAAACCGCAAGATCTTTTCTCTGCTGCTGAAGTAGCTCTGAAAGCATTCAATGGGGTGGAAAAAGAAAAACCTGCAGATGTAGTACCTTTACCTGTAGTCGGCGGATTTCTACCATTTTTAATACCACTTTTTGCCGGCTTAAGCGCCGTAGGAGCACTTAGCGGCGGAATATCAGGGATCGTTAAAGCTGTTAAAGATTCTAAGGCGGCGCAAGAAAGATTAGAAGAAGAAAAGAGGCACAACAAAACAATGGAATCTATTGCGGTTAGCAAAACTGGTAGCGGTTTATATTTAGGACCATACAAAAACGGTTTGGGACTCTATTTAAAACCCTATAAATACAGATGACTCAAGAAATAAATTTAGTCTTACTTCAACCGTCATGCATACCTTTAGCTTGAGTGGTAATAGTTCCATCTTAGAAGCAACCTATAACCCGCCCATCTACTTGAGAGATGACACTAGTGAATACGAGCTTGGTTTAGTCAGTTTAGAAACGTTTAACGCCATACCCAACATTGATAATAGCAATAACAAATTTTATGTGGGTAATATTACTCTAGAAATCCCGATTGGATCATATGAAATAAGTGCAATAAATGATTATCTACAAGAGGCCATACAGGAAAAAAATAAAGCAATCAATAATTTTAATTGTACCCTAAGCCTAAAGGGTAATGTTAATACGCTCAAGTGCGAGCTTGAATGTTCTCATACAGTTGACTTTACTAAGACAAATTCTATTGGAAAATTGTTGGGATTTCATAATATTTTGCTAAAGCCCAACGTTAAACATGTATCGCAAACACCTGTAAATATTCTGAAAATTAACGTGATTAAAATCGAGTGTAATATCGTTACTGGCGCATATCACAATAATATGCTTGTTCATACAATACATGAATTTTCGCCATCAGTACCAGCTGGTTTCAAAATTATAGAAATTCCTCAAAATGTGCTTTATATGCCTGTATCCACCAAAATTATCAGCAACATTAAATTAAAACTGGTTGATCAGGATGGTGAATTGGTTGACTTTAGAGGAGAAGTTATTACTATTAGATTACATTTGAGAAAGTCTTTATAAATAACTACTTTGTAATGTTTGTGTCAGTATACTGCAGAACGTTGTGCAGAGCACACGTGCTATGGTTGTGAAATATAACGCCAAGAAAATTGTCAATTTTAACCAGCTTTGGAACACTAAAAAGAGCTTAACAGAAGAAAATATAAGATTTCTTGCATCCATAGGGCTTCTTGTTAAAAACTTTGAAAATGAGCATTTTAAACGTGACAGATTCGCTAAACTTTGATAACTCTATTACAAAAATAGAAAGGCATAGCCATTTACCGTACTCCAGCTCTTTCAAAAATAATGATGAAATTCGAATACCGGTGCAACAAACTGATATATACACCCTACCTTGGGCAAGTCATATTTATTTGGAAGGACGACTTTTAAAAGGGTCCGATGGAAGAGTTTCAGACACTGCTAAACTTGTAAACAACTTTGTGGGACACCTCTTTGAAGAAATTCGTCTTGAAATTGGCGGAAAAGTTATTGATTCGACTAGATATCCTGGAATAGCAGCAACAATGAAAGGTTATGTCTCTTACAATGGTAATGAGTTAATTAAATATAAAAACGCTGGTTGGAGTATTGAAGATGATTTTACCTGGGACGGGATGGGTTCAAACGGAACTTTTAATGTTTGTGTTCCACTAAGGACATTACTAGGATTCGCTGAAGATTTTCAAAAGATACTTATAAATGTTAAGCATGAACTAATATTGTTAAGAAGTTCTTCCGATAAAAATGCCGTTATTAACACTACCGATGGAGAAAATGTACAAGCTATTATTGATAAAATTGTTTGGAGGCTACCACATATTACAGTATCCGATGCTGAGCGACTAGAACTTTTACAGATTGTTGGAAGTGGAACTGAATTGGATATCGGTTTTAGAAGCTGGGAACTCACAGAACATCCTTCAATACCGATTGGAAAACACCTTACATGGACCATTAAAACTTCTGTGCAGGTGGAAAGACCAAGATGGATAATTTTAGGTTTTCAAACAGATCGAAAGGATAACCACAAGAAAAATTGTAGCTTATTTGATCATTGTGATGTATCAAATGCAAAGCTTTATTTAAATTCTGAATTTTATCCATACGATAATTTAAATTTGGAAATTTCGAGAGGTATAATAGCTACTCTCTATGAAATGTACTCAGAATTTCAAGAAAGCTACTACGAAAAAGAAAACGAACCACTTTTAACTCCTAAAAAATTTAAAAACAATGCATCCTTAATTGTAATTGATTGTTCAAGACAAAATGAAATCCTTAATTCTGGCATTATTGATGTAAGGTTAGAGATTGAAACAAAAGAAAACTTTTCTGCAAACACAAATGCTTACTGTTTAATTATTCACGACAAACTTGTAAAATATTCACCATTAACAGGGTCTGTGAGAAGAGTTTAAATAACCGTAATAATACATTATTCTAAGAATTATTTAGCAATATGTCAACAATGTATTTTTTAATTTAAAAATAATTGCTTTACTGTAAACACTGCTATTTATTTTATAAGGTATTATTCTAAGAATTATATAGAAATATGGCAACCATGTATGTATTTTTTATTTTATAATAAATGCTTTACTACAAACACTGTTTTTATTTAGTTACCACTGTTTTTACCGTTTATTATCTAACCGCGGCTATCTTTGTTATTGTTGACGTATGCTTTGACCTTGAAATTACAAGGGGTACGTTCAGAAACCATCTATTAGGGTAAACTGCTCTCTGATTGGTTAAAAATAACGGCTTAAGAAAAAATACGGCTCTCTGATTGGTTAAAAATAACGGCTTAAGAAAAATACGGCTCTCTGATTGGTTGAAAATAACGGCTTGAGAAAAAATACAGCTCTCTGATTGGTTGTAGTAGGGGTATGTTCAGAAAATATTATTTGGGTAAAATGCAAGGAGTATATTAATACTTATTTAAGACGTCACTGTGCGCGCTACGCCTTCCGCTTAAACCGATGGCTTAAGCGGGGCGCGCGAGGTGCCGGGGGCCGTAATTCTTAGAAGTTTAGGCTTATCATGTGACAAGTTTGACCTTGAAATTATTTGCCGTTAGCAACTATTCTTTGTTCAAGTTTCATTATTCTAAGTTTAATAATAAGGCCGCTATGGTTAATTTTGCTATGGGGTTACCGTCCTAATCGCTGGTTGGTGTCTCTCGCCATATTTTAAACAGCTGTAGCGCCCTTATGGCTAAAGATGGCGTCATGCGGTTTTCGCTATTCGATAGGTATGACGTTACACTATATTTAAAAAATTTAAACCGCGCGTCAATGACTCATCATCAAGGTTAAATAACGATTTTAGTCGATAGCGCCCGAACGGTATGACTTGGAATTTTCGCGTTTGCGCAAATCAATTTATGACCATAGCGCAAGTATCCTACGCATGGCGGCCATTTTCCTAGTCACGTGATTTTTGACATATGACAGGTGACATTTGACAGATGACATTTGACATTTGATAGATAGTAGGGGCCACGCCCTAAATATGGAGTTGCGCAAGATTCCTAAATAATTGCTCTGACGTCAGAGATCTTGAGATAATAAGCTCCCCCGGGGGTGGAGGTCCCTCAAACCGCCATCTACCCCTACTAACTCATCCATATCATTTAGCAAAAAAGCTTAAAACAGAAAATGGTGTAAAGGATAAGCCCGAAAACAACTTGTATGGCTACATGAATATTATGTTGGTTTGCGAAAAAGGTTTGTCAAAACATCTTTTTATAAATGGCACAAAATTTGATTTCTATATACTTATCTATTAATAACTTTTATGCCATCATGTACTATGGAATTTTCACGATATTTCTCGAATATTCTAGATCATTCTTTACTCTTCCACCATACTATAAAAGGGCGACGGGAAACCTCGGATCAGTCAGTATAAATTCGAGTTTTGTGTTGTAAACTTCGAGACATTGACAAGAGTAGATTTTGTCGTTGTTGTAACCATAGTTACGTTCCATTGTTAATAAAGGTATAAAAACGAAGACACGTGTTTTTATACGAGGTGTTTTGGAACAATATATTAATATCGATACACCTGTTAAAACGTATATAAACGCAACAGCATATGAAAAACCAAGCGAGTTGTTACACCAGAAGTTAAATTTAAATGATTATATATTATTTTTAGGAGATAAAATACGAACACGTACCAAAATACATGTAGAGTTTATAATTAAATATCCTATTTTATAAGGTATTATTCTAAGAATTATTTAGCAATATGGCAACAATGTATTTTTAATTTAAAAATAAATGCTTTACTGCAAACACTGCTTTTTATTTTATAAGGCATTATTCTAAGAATTATTTAGCAATATGGTAATGGTAAGAAATAAGAGCCATAGCTCTATCAAGTTTTGTCTTATGTGATGTTATGTGTTTCATAAAATCAGTTAGAAATCGGACTGTTTCTTTTATATTTACTTTTGCATTAAAATCTTTAATAACGTTCTGTAGATCGTCGAGACCCTGCCGATACAACCGGAGCAGCTACAAGCGCGCATTTGGCTTCTACTTAAAAAAATGCCATATTATAGCGCACACAGAATCTCACTTTCATGCACCCCTTTATAGTCCTTAATTTCTCACGTTTTTCATTCCCTCTACCATTAAGTCCAGTGAGAAGCAGAGAACTTCCTTTCTTTTCAAACATATAAAAATCCTGTATTAGTAAAATAGCTCTTACTTTACTTTAGACACCACAAAATAAAAGTATATTGGGTGTAAAAAAAAAAACATAAAATTGACACCAGTTAAATTTTTGTTTTACTTTTACCACCGATGATCGGTACCATCTGCGCAAATCTGGTTTTATCACAAAATATATCACAATTATTATAATTACATATTATATTATAATTATTGTCTAATACCAACTATCAACTGGTGCGCATCGAATTTTCTAAAAGTAGCAGTAGCAAAGCAATACTACTTTTAGAACATGGTGTTAAAATTTACGATTTTTTTTATAATAACTTTTTACCAATCTAGATAATTTTGATGATTTTGGAAGACATTTATGCATCAAAGAATATTTATTGAGGTACAAGAAAAAAAATCAATTTCCGTCCTAAGTATTTTAATAGAAGCAGTGGCGTACAATTTTCTTTTTTATGAAATATTTACCGTAAATACCTTACGGACGACACAGTAATTTTTTTTCCATACATTAAAAAATATCCTTTGATGTTTAATCTCCCAAATATATCAAAAAAATTAAAACTGGTATAAAAGTTATCATAAAAAACAATTATTTTTCTTAAATTTTAACACCCTGTAATTTCAAAAGTAGGACGTTTAGGACCTATGTTTATATGAAGTTTTTTCTTATTTTTCGTTTTAAAATTACCCCTTAAAGTTTGTTGGTAGGGTAACTGGACACCCTGTAAAATATTGAAACAATATCAATACATCATGTATTAATGCTAAGTAATAGCTTAAGGTAAAACAAGGACAATACGTTTTAAGAATTTAAAATAATTATTTTTTTAAAAACCTATCAACAATATCGATAAAAGAGCAGTGTCGGTGTATAATATATCGAAAGAATCTGTATATTCGATTACTTTAAAAATACTTACTCGATTCAGATATGCCTTAACTTCCAGGTATGATTCCATTGTAATTTTATCTCTTCCAAATGGTGGTATAACATCTAAATTATTTAATGAGTTTTGGAAAGTATTATTATCTCCTTTACTTCGTTTTAATGTTGACGCATTAGCTAAATGTACAGCTACATTTTGCCATATTTTAGGAGTTTCAGATGAGTTGGTATTGCCATTAAAATTATTGCTTTCTGATATTCCTAAAATGTAGTAGCAATGTCTAAACAAAGCTTTCCATTTTTGGGATGGAGGTGTACAAAGTTTTCCAAAGGATTTTGGAAGAGGCGAGTGAGCATCAATACGTTTGTGAAAAATACCAGAATTAATTCTTATTCCGCCTTCAATAGACCCTGCTAAGTTTCCTTCAATAGTATGTCCAGAAAGCAGCGTAAGTGTACCTTTGCCACCTATCATTCCAGTCCCTTTAAATTCTCCTTCGTAATGAGTTCCATCCTCAAGAATCATGATACCATGTCCCTGAAACGAAAATATTCAAAAATATCAAATAAGCCCAATTTAAAAAATTTGCATATTGATTACAATACAAAAGAATAAATTAATACAAGGTGTCTAAAAAATCTGTATTTGTTGAAATTTGAGGACCCCAGTAATGCCTGTAGGGTACCAGTTTATTAATAAATTGAACTTGCTTATTGCTGGCACATCCAAAACCTTACTTTTAATTGGAATTAAACTTTAACATTATTATTACATAGTACTTGTACCGGGTCTTTTTTATAGGTGGTTCCCCCTATAACTTTTTTGCCTTAAAAGACAAGAAAATAAAATTTTGTATAGCAATATTTGACATAAATGTTGATGTTAATATATATGTTGATCTGGTTACCTCAACGTGTTTAGCTTTATTTTATTACTTTCGGTTAAACCCGAAATTACTGCTATTTTACATGGTACCATCTGTAGCTATATTTTATCTTAATTTGATGTCTGGGGTCATTGTATTTTGTATCCTATTAAAGTATGATAAAATATCAATAATACTAAAATCTTGGACATTTATTGTCTTTGGCTGTTAATTGATATACAGCGTTTCGGTTGGTATGTATCTCCAACCATTTGGAGACGGTTGGATATACATACCAACCGAAACGTTCTGTATCAATCAAGAAATAAAGAAAATGAAAATTCAAGATTTTATTATCAATATTGAAACCATAACATTATAGCGGTAGTGTCACTAAAAATTAAAAGTAGCAGTTACTTTCAGTTAAACTGGCAGTGATAGAGTATGAAGAAATAGATCAACTACTTTAAATCAAAACGCAGTTTTTGATAAAAGATAATTTTTAAAATACATCACAATTTTTGATGCGTGTTTTCTATTTAGGAATTTTGAAAAGCTTTCTTATTAAAATATATTATATTTATACAGGGTGTCCTGAAATTACGCGTCAGGATTTCGGTGGGCGATTCTGCACGAAAAATTAATGCAACAAACTTTCATATAATTTTTTCGAAAACTTAAAATTAACGGAGATACTAAATGTTTTTTTTTATTATTTTTTATTAATTACTTTTTTTTTTAATGTACTGATATTCCCAAATTTTGCATACATATTGTTCCGAAACACCTCGTATAAAAACACGTACCTTCGTTTTTATACCTTTATTAACAATGAAACGTACCTATGGTTACAACAACGACAAAATCTTTACTTGTCAATGTCTCGAAGTTTACAGCACAAAAGTCGAATCTATACTAATCAAATTTGAGGTTTCCGTCGCCCTTTTATAGTGTTGTGAAAGAGTGAAGAAAGATCTAGAATTTCTAGATTCGGGTGGGGATTACAACTAATTTAACTAATTTCTCTGTGAATAAAGGTGCTTTGAAATAAATGAAACCGTCAACGTCAGGTGGTGAGGTAAGGATTTTTTTTTGCTCTTCAAAAATTATCTCCGTGCAAAATAGGCGATCCGGAAATTGTAGCCTAGGGCGCCTCATACAGTTAATACGGCCCTGAGTATAGGATATCATAAAAGTTCTCAATGGATAATTCAGGTGTTTTCGGAAACCTTTGAAAGGGATGAAAGAACTTGAAAAATCTAAGGTAAATTATTCAAATAAATTATCAGACTAAATTAATAGGTCCTAACGTTATACATTTTTATAAACTAAAAACACTTATTTATAATGTCCGTAACAATATCATTATTGATTCTTTCCATTCACCCTATTAATTTGACGCCAGTAGTCAATGCCAAAGGGCCTAAACTGACCTTCACGTTAGAAAAATACTAAGAACTTATTTGTTTCAATCCTTTTAAAAATTTGGATATAAAGTTTATAAAAAATTTTGATATAAATTTAAAAAAATATATATATTTTTTTAAAGGTCCTCTTGTTGCATTAACTTAAAATGAACGGTTTTTGAGTAAAACGACTTTAAACATTTACGTACGTTTAATTAGAAATTCTGATTTGCAAAATTAACAAAGCAAGCCTTGAAAACAAACCGAAAAATAAACTTTGTGTATTGGTCATTTGTTAAATTTGTCGAAAATCAGTACACTAGAAAAAGTTATATAAAAAAAAAAATAACAAAACAATTTTTTTCTTGAACATCCTGTATCTTCATTAATTAAGTTTAAAAAAAATTGTATAGAAGTTTAATGCATTAATTTTTCGTACAGAATCGCCCTCAGAAATCCTTAAGCGTAATTTTCGGACACCCTGTATATTTTTATTATATTATACTTGGGTTAAAAAACCTTCTAAAAATAATAGATACTTATTTAGAGATACTCTTAAAATTGTGTTTCATCAAAAACTCCGTTTTGATTTGGAGCTCCTCCTTTATGTCAATTTTATCAATATATCGCCGACGTTACCGTAAAACCAAGTATCTTAAAAAACCAAATTTTACAGGAGGCTTTAAAAACAATTTGGTTTTTTGCTTCAACATATATGGTTACTTTAATGTTTGGAGTTTATTGTTAATTAAAGTATATTAGTAGCACGGCCAGATTGTATTGTGTATTCTGGATGTCAGATATTTTTATGCCATAAAATTTTTTATTTAAAAATTGTTGGGTCCTAGGTGTTGTCAAAATATCGCTAAGATTGGAAAAATATTTGGGAGATTTTTGGCACAGAGATGAGTAATAAATTGGACAAATTTTTGGCGCTAAAACATCATTTTCGATTATTGTCATTTACGTGGTTTTGCGGTGTCGCAGATGATATTAAATTTTACTTTTTGTTATAAAAGGTAAAAAGGATATAGGGGAATCACCTTTAAGAATTGTTCGGTATATAAACCACAAACACTGCGAAAAGGGTAAAATCTACAGACATCTTTTACAACTACACTAAAGCTTGTCAAGACTGTGTATTCTATATAGAATATTAAACTATGCCTTAAAAAATATATTAAACAATATTACCGATAGAACATCATTATGGAAGTTGCCTTCATAATAAAGACCATCAGATGTGACAATAAGCCCATTACCCTCTCTTTTACTTTCCTCCCACGACCCAATATATTTCTTTCCCGTGGCAATATCGTCCATAATACCATATCCACATTTTTCTCCGCATATCCACTCTCCAATATATAAAGACGCAGAGTTGGCCATAAAATTTCCCTTGCGCAAAAGGCCATGACCGTCAGGTAAGCCGTCTTTAAAATAACCTTTATATATGTCTTTATTAGAATAAGTGAATATTCCATAGCCGTTTTGTTTGTTGTCTTTCCACTGTCCTTCATAGCTGCCTATATTAAATTAAAAGTGATATAAGAAAACTGGTAAACATAATAATTTAAATTAAATCTGAGTCGTGCACTAAATACATTAATTCTGTGAGCTTTTTTTTAATTTTTGTAATTTTTTTTTATAAAGGTCGTTACTTCTTATTATTACTTTTTTTTTTAATTGTAATGCGTAAAAATATTTTTTTAGAATTTAGCTGTGTCACTCGGTATAAAACATTAACTTTCATTATAATGGACCGAAAATATGCTATAAATTTGTAATATTCCAAAAATATAATATATCTTGATTCAGACCTAGAAATACAGCTACATACGTATTTCTTACATTGCTAACAAAGTTTTAATGGAGTAATTTAAATATTAAATGTAGAGAAAAATTATATGCTATTACTTACTTTAATGTAGTAAATACAGGATAGTCATTTGAAAACGAAACAGAGCTTATTTTGGACACTTCAGGTCATTTAAGGAAAAACGCTCCAATCAGTCAATTTTTGATTTTATGGGGAAAGATTTGTTTGCTACTTTCACCCCTGAACTGCAACCGTCTAGCAGGGGTAATACTCACCACCAAAATCTTAAATGGAAAGAGGGGTCGAGTGATACCTAATTTTGAAGGTCTTTTGACCCTGATCATAACTGCCAAGTTTGAAGAATCTGCTATTATTTCCGTTCATATGACAACTTGTCAAATTTTGTATTTTTTTATGTATAATAAATTACCTGTAAGAGCAAGCTACCTTAAACTCAGAGGATATGATTAGGACTAAACAATCTTCAAAATGAGATATCAATTAATCTTTTTGGCGAGGGTGTATTCACCCTTAAATTTTAGGGTGTGTTACGCCCTCGATTATTATTTAATTTTGAAGATTGTTTAAACCTTATTATATCCCCTTAGTTTAAAGTAGCTTGCCCTTATAGGTAATTTAATATTATACTTTAATAAAATAAAAATAAAAATTTTGACAAGCTGTCATATTAACGGTGGGTGCAAAATTCCTTCAGATTTAAGCCAACGGTCTGTATTCTGTGCTAAATTAAAAGTACTTTTAATGTAAATTATGTTTATTAATGAAACTGTTGAATTAATTTTCACCCGCTTTGGAATAGGGTTTTAATAAACTGTAGAGTTTGAGTAATACTTTTATTTACAATCATGTATGTAATGTGAGAATTTTTGACTTTTTAAGAGTTTGAAAGAGTCACTTTTCTTGCTTTTACTTTCACACAGGAGAAAAGTTAACATTTTTTTCCCATGAGCCGAAAGTAAAAGTAACCTTATCAACAGTCGCAAAAATTCAAAAGTTTACCAACTTGAAATCTTGTCCGATATGTTAGACATTTCTTTGACACTTTTACGCGCGTTAAATGTCTGGTGGCCTAATTATTTGACATATTAAAAATAATTTTGTTGAGTTGACACATTTTTGGTTAAAAATAAAATGTAAATTCAAAAGGAAATGGTTGTAAATAAAATAGTATACAAACCTGGGTAAAAGTTCCATTACTATCTCGACAAATGGTTCACATCGGCGCTCTGCGCCTCTGTAAACCATCCTTTTCTCTTGACAGTAATGAAACACTCTCCACTTCGGTATGTAATGTATATACTATTACCTCATAAGTAACTTAACTATTGAAAGACAAGTACATTATAAGGTATGTCATGCATCGCTTTCTAGATGTTAAAATTGTACAAACGGCTGATCCAGTACAATTCTAAACATTTAGCAGGTGGTGATGTCATGTATAAATATACTCACCTACATTAGGTATCTCCATGGTACCATATCCACTTATAACATTATTACTGAATTCTCCTGAGTATGTTCTTCCATCTGGCCAAGCAATCTTTCCTGTACCATGCATCTTGGCATTTAACCACCTCCCAGTATAGGTAGCATCCTTGAAAAAACACTTTTCGTAAATGTGTAGGTACCACTCCTTGCTAAAGGTGGATGTAGTAAACTCGTCTTGTTCAAAGACATTTTAATAGCTTGCTGGAGTACATGATACCATTTATTTTTAAAAACACCATCTGAGCTGCCAAAGTAAGAACTTCTTCTGGCATCTTAAGAATAATCAAGTGAAAAGTATCATGATGAGGAAGGTCTAACCACACCATAGGTAAGAAATATGTATAAGAAGAAGAACCGTTCATGTGAGCAAAAATATCTGTGAATAAAATAAACCGATGGGAAGAAAATCTACTAGAGTTGTGTAAATTTAATGGCTCTGATTGACTATCACATATCAATCTTCTTTCAGGTTTTATTAAGAAATCGATATTTTTTCCAGAATTTTGCCAAAAATTATAAGTCCTTTCGGCTTCCTTCGCCTTTGTATCTGAATATTCCACAAAGTCTTTCCATTTCAATAGAATATTAGAATCGACATATTTTCTGAAAAAATCCATATATTTACTAATTTTTTTAACTGGGGATAAAAAAGTATTGATAAGTCTTTCGTGCTGCTATTTTTTTCTTTTAGTATTTCCGACTTTAATCTATACAAATTGGAATTTATAGTCACTAAATCTGAAATATTTTTAAAGCCATTTATGCTTGCAACATTTTGAACCACATTAATATAATTTTTGTATAATATTACATATTCCTTATTATATTTTAAAACATAGATATCATCAAGTGAGATCAATTCGTTTGTATGTTCCAATAAACTCTTCACATTCGCACACAAAAATATAACAGATCAGAATAAGTCTTACATAAAGCTTCATAAAGTTGTGCATGTTCTACTTCACTAGTTTTCTTAACCATGGGTTTGATAATGTATTGTTGAACACATAACATTTCTTCTAACATAATTTGTTCTTTATATAAAAATTGCTTAAGCCATCATCTGATTTTAGTCCTAAGTTAAGCAATGAAAACTGATTACTAGAAATTAAATTCTCAAATAAATTTACAGGACGGCTTTCATAATCCTTTGGGTCCAGCATAAATTTATTAAATAGGGTTTGGTAACTTTCTGCTTCTTTACCAAAATACGTTACATTGCTTTTGTTAGTTAAAATCACAGTGAAATGATTTCCACAAATTATATCTCTTACACGCTCGTTCATATTACAGTTAAATAATTTTGGCGATATTTGATCGAAATTATTTTCTAAAGTAACCTGGTGATAATTGTTTTGCCCCCAAATAAAGGCTCGTCCGTCTAATGTAAGTGCACACGAATGATGCTTTTGGAGGAAATTTTACATATTCCTACGTTGGATAGCATGGAAATAATTACTGGAAGCTCCTTTTTTATGTCGGCAACACCTAGAAAAATCAATAATATTATAAACAGATAGAAAATATTTTTTCAATAAAATGTTTCTACAAAACACACGGTATCCGCAGTAACCTTGGTATTGTCAAGTATTCAAGCATTCTTTCAGACAAGGCGCGCACTGAAGTGACAAGCAAGTGACGTGGCGACGAGGTGGTGATCTAGTGGTAGGTGAAATTTTTAAAGCTCTTGAAAATTAAACATTTTGGAGACTAGTGGTACCCAGCCGACACCATACACTTGTCAAACACCATTCCACCATGTCGACATACTTAGAGCTGCCTAATTGGAAAAATGGAAAAAATGTGCTGATTTGTGCCGTTAAAAAAACTTTATTTATGCATGTATTTCTCAGATATAAAATAAACAAAATAGGATAGTTTTTCGTTCCTACTTAGCACTGTCACTTTGCACCACATTCAAAATAAGAATCGTGCTCACCTATGCTCAACTTGTGCTATCATGTGCTAATAATATATTATGTCGCAGGCAAATGGCTTCTGCCTGGGCAAATACCATCTGCCTGGGCAAATGACTTCATAAAATAATTATTTTTATTTAAAAGCCATTTGCCTAGGTAAACGCATTTGCCGTGGTCCTTGTTAGGTAAATGACTATGATTTATACAGGGTGTCTCTAAAAGGTCTGTACAAAAAGCTACCACAAGTTCCTTGGACCAAGAAACAACGATCTAACGCAATTTACCTTAGTCCAAAAGTTGACCGTTTGGGAGATACAGGGTGTCCAAGTTATAATTTTATTTTGGTTATTTTTAAATATTTTCTGTAACATTAAACATTTTCTCACCAAATTTGGTTTTGGAGTGTTTTTAGGGTTGGGAATCGAAATCTGTCCATATTTTTCTCATAAAATGTAGAGGGAGCCACCTGCAGTCCTTTGCTTTTTTAAAATACCATAACTTTTTGGTGCCTCGGTATAATATGGCTTTAATGAAAAATCTTTTCTCCTATAATTTTTGTTTAAAAATCGATACGAGCAACCGTTTATGAGATATTTCAGATTAAATGTTTTATACTCCATAAAATAAATCCCTCACGCTTTATCTAGGCCACCCGGATTTTTCTCAAAGCTCTATAAAAATGCTACCACAAACTCCTTGGGCCAAAGTACAACGATCTGATGCAATTTACCTTAGTCGAAAGGTTGATTGTTTGCGAGATACAGGGTGTCCAAGTAAAAAAATAAATGGAAAATTTGACACCAAGCAGCAACCTTTCGACTAAGGTAAATTGCATAGATCGTTGTATTTTGGCCCAAAGAATTTCTAGAAGCTTTTTTATAGAGCTTTGAGAAAAATCCGGGTAGCCTAGATAAAGCGTGAGGGATTTATTTAGTAGAACCTTTCTCGAACCTTTTCAAGAGTCTTCATAACTCCGAAATGGCCACCTCCTACACCATTATGCAAGGCTTGCAATACTTCAGGGATCCTTTTGGTTGGTAGGATTATCTGATGTTTATGGGTTTTGCCGTCAGAACTTTCCCAAACCCTTTGTAATAGGCCATCTTTAATAATCAAAGAGTCCCATATGGCCCAGTACCCTTTATGTCTTGGAGACTTGGAGGCTATTTTCTGATATGGTGGTCTTTCCAAATTCTCTGTCTTAAGTTTCATAATGTCTCCAAGATCGGGATCTTCTAGTTGTTCTTTGGCCAAGATCTTAGGATCCCATTCTTGAGAGCACTGGAGACGTGTTCTTCGGCAGTGAAATTCATCAGGATCTTCATGTTCTTCTCGTCTGCTACAGTGTTTACAATCATCCGTGCATTGTCGTCTTGATAAAGCGTCAGTATTCTTATGGTTCAGTCCCCTTCGATGTTCAATTTTGAAATCATATTCTTGAATGCGTTGTAGCCATCGTGCTATCTGACCTTCAGGGTTCTTGAACTGAAGCAACCATTTAAGTGATGCATGGTCCGTTCTTAGGTGGAATTTCTGGCCATACAGGTATTTATGAAAATGCTCTAGGGATTTAACAATAGCCAAAAGTTCTTTTCTGGTGACACAATTTCGTTCAGGTTTGGAAAGGACTTTGCTAAAATAGGCTATTACTTTTTCTTGGCCATCTTGCATCTGTGACAAAATTCCACCAATAGCAGTGTTGCTTGCATCAGTGTCCACAATAAATGTTTGATTTGGTTGTGGATATGACAACACCGGGGGATTGCACAGGGCTTTCTTTAGGTGTATAAAAGCTGCTTGACAATCTTCAGTCCATTTATAGTTGTTGTTGTTTTCCGTAAGACGATGTAATGGTCTAGCAATATCAGCAAACCCATGTATGAACCGTCTGTAATAGGTACACAGTCCCAGAAAACTTCTAATTTCATGCTTGTTCTTTGGTATAGGCCAGTTCTGGATAGCTTCTGTCTTCTCTGGATCGGTTCTTACTCCATCTTCTGTAATTATATGCCCCAGGTACTTGACTTCTTTCTGGAACAGGTGACATTTCTTTGGGCTAAGCTTCAGCTGGGCGGATCTAAGCTTTTGAAAAACCTCTTCAACATTTTTCAGGTGGTCATCAAATGTTTTTCCAAGAATTATTATGTCATCAAGGTATACCTAAGCATGTTTTCCAAGTTAGTCCCCGTAGTGTTAACTCCATCAAACGTTCAAATGTAGCAGGGGCATTGCATAGTCCAAAGGGCATAACATTAAACTGCCACAGTCCGGTCCCGGTCGAGAAAGCAGATTTTTCCTTATCTTCCGGATGAAGTTCTACTTGCCAATAGCCACTTTTTAGGTCTAATGTGGAAAACCATTTTGACCCCGTCAGTGTGTCTAGGGTATCGTCAATTCGTGGTAGTGGAAAACTGTCCTTCTTCGTGACGTCATTTAGTCTTCTGAAGTCAACACAAAATCTGGTGGAACCATCTTTCTTCTTAACTAGGACTACTGGAGATGACCATGGGCTCTGGGATGGTTCTATGATGCCTTGATTTTGCATGTCTTCAAGTAACTTTTCAACTTCTTCTTTCTTGGCTAAAGGAATTCTTCTGGGCGGTTGTTTTATCGGTGATGCGTCTCCAGTATTTATTCGATGTTGCACTACACTGGTTTTACCCAAATCTTTTTCTGATAAAGAGAAAACATCTTGATTTCTTCTTAATAGTTCTTCCAGCATAGATACTTGGACTGGGTCTAACAAGGATTTTGATGAAATCACCAGGTCTTGTAGAGCATCAGGGAGTTTACGTGTGGAGACTCCTGCGGGTGTGGTACAGGGATAGGTAACTATCATAGCTGCAGGTTGACAGGTACCGATTTTGTCACCCATTTTAACCTGTTGAGGGAAATCTTTCAGGTTCATCATTCTCACAAATACCATATTTCCTTTGGTTTGCGCCAAAGTTCTTGCTGGTAGAATTCCTTTAGCGTATAACGGACAATTTTCTACTGGTTCGACTAAAACTATTTCACCTTCTTCTGAGTCTTCAAACCTTGCCTGTATGATGCTTTCTGAGTTTGGCGGTAGAATGACATCTTCTGTGAGGATAACTTCGCGAATCGAAGCTTCACTCCTCCGTGGTAATCTCATTACGATCTCTTCATTATTTGTTCGCAGTACCCGTTGTGGAAGGTCTAGTACAAACTTCTGATTCTCCATAATGTCAAGGCCAAGGATAACTTTGTCCAGGATGTCGGCAACAAACACGACATGGATAAATGTTGTTGTTCCTAGGGTTATTCTGGCTTCATGTATGCCTTTAATTGGTATAACTTCTCCATTAGCAGCTTCCAAGAGGTAATTCTTTTCAGGGCGGAATATTTTACAGTGAGCAACGATGTTCGGCCTCACGATGGTATGTGTGGAACCAGTGTCTAGAACCATCTCGCATTCCCGACCGCATACGTTTCCAGGTACTACCAAGCTGGAGCCATTGTTCTGCAGCCGGGATACTCTAATTATTGTTGTTGATGGGGCTTGGTAGCACCTAGCCAGCTTTCGCCCCTTGAAGCTGACTACTGGGAGTTTTTCCGGATCGCTAGCAAAGGCATTTGACTTGGTACAATTTCTTTGAATATGCCCCTCTTTGCCACACTTCCAGCACAGGATGCCATTTTTTCGTCGGAAGGTCATACTGTTATCCCCATCTGTTTGCTTTTTACGTACGATTTCTTGTAATTCTTTTATTAATCTGGACAATTCGTCATTTGAATTGGCGTCTTGTGGTACAAAATTCGTTCTTCTAAGTCTTGGCTGATTCCTGGAAGTTTGCTTAGCTGTCTCAAATTGAAGTGCATAGGCAAGAGCTTCAGACATTTTTTTAATTCTGGCCATTCTTAAAGCCTGATTCATATTTGAATCACGTAGACCTTCAATGAAACTACCCACGGCTAGTTCTTGTTTTATTTCTTCTGGGTATGTCGGGTATGTCAGATTAATTAAACGTACGATGTCAGCTTCGTATTCCTGAAGGCTTTCGTTATATTTCTGTCTTCGTCCCTGGAGCTGCGCCTTATAAACTTCCTGCAAATGTGTCTCGCCATATCTCATTTCCAGGAACATTACAATTGATTGATAGTCGCCTTGTTTTTCTTCAGGAATATTTCTTAATACCTCCATGGCTTCACCTCGTAAAGCAAGCACCAGTGCGCGTGCCTTTTCTGGTAAACTCCAATTATTGCCGTTCGCAGCAGCTTCAAATTGTCTAAGGTACGTAACCCACGGTACCTTACCGTCAAAAGTTGGTGGTTTCATAAGAGTTCCTGAAGTACCACATCCCACTTCTGACACCAAATGTTCCAAATCACCTCGTATAAAAACACGTGTCTTCGTTTTTATACCTTTATTAACAATGGAACGTAACTATGGTTACAACAACGACAAAATCTACTCTTGTCAATGTCTCGAAGTTTACAACACAAAAGTCGAATTTATACTGACTGATCCGAGGTTTCCCGTCGCCCTTTTATAGTATGATGGAAGAGTAAAGAATGATCTAGAATATTCGAGAAATATCGTGAAAATTCCATAGTACAGGATGGCATAAAAGTTCTTAATGGATAATTCGGGCGTTTTCGGAAACCTTCGAAAGTGATGAAAGAACTTGGAAAAATTAAGGTAAATTATTTAAATAAATTAACAAACTAAATTAAATGATCCTAACTCTCTAAAATTCTATAACCTAAACACATTTTTGAAAGTCTGTAACAGTACATTTTTCTTGTTTTGATAACAATAAATTTAAAACGTTTATTTGAACCTGTCCTATAACATTTATAATCATGAAATATAGTGCACTAATGTACAAACCTAAATTTTCACCATTGCGTATTTAGGAATTCATTTTTAATTTTAAACTTTTTCTTATAATAATTTTTGATATTAGAAAAAATACAGGTACTTAACTCTTATAGTATAGTTATAATTAGGGGAGCCAATAATTGACCCCATTAAAAATTACGGCGATGCATCACCCGGTATATTTAAATTTATATTTTATATGTAAATGGGAAGGAATTTTATGAGGCAAATCTTTATAAGCCATTTTCTCAAAGTTATAAAAATGCACATAAGGTGTTTTTCCATTGGACGGAAGAATAGATGGAGCACTATTCTGATTTGAACATACATTGTATAACATGTTATACTTTAAAAGATGATTTATTTTCAATAAATAAATACCATCTTACTTTTAGAAAATTTTAAGTATGAACACTCTTTCGTATAATTGCAAAATGTGCGGTCGTTTGGTGTTTTACAGTTTGGGGAATTCTCGTTTCGGCACCTAATAAAATTTTACCTGAGCTGACCCTTTTTTTCTGGTTTGGTCCCCTGGACAAAATGCATAATTATTTCTTCTTGTTTGGTACCCTAAAGGTGTAGTAGTATGTATAATTTAATAATTTAGACAGACATATTCATCCTAAGTTTACATGAGCGCTGTAATGCGCATTAGCCAAATGCGAATTTAAATAAAACCCATGTGTAAAGACTCCGGAATCGGTAACAATCTTATTGCATTACAATAGTTCTGTTATTATTACAGAGTATGGTTAGTTCTGGTAAGCAACGCCTTTTTTTATTCTTTAATTAAACCCAAGACTACTACACACTTTATAAATCCACTAAAGAATTCTATTCCCACCTTTAGGGTATCAAACGAGAAAAGATAATTATACATTTTTGCCGAGGTGTCCTAACCAGAAAAAAAGGGTCAGGTCAGGTAAAATTTTATTAGGTGCCGAAACGAGTATTCCCAAACGGTAATAAACCGGTCGTTTGGATAGTTTCAAATCGCCATTTTATAAAAAAAGTAATCAAGATATAGGGTTGTGAAATTTGAGTCTTAAAAAATAAGATGATGTTCTTTTAAAATAATAAAATCCACTGCAGGCAATCAGATGTTAATATATACAGGGTGTGAGAAAGAATCATGTCGTGAAAAGTAAAGCTGATATAGTTAACCAAAATAATGTTATTACTTTATATAAAAAATATATATATATATATCGCGCTTCGTTACGTAGAAAAATCTTGATTTTGTTTTTTGACACTGCTCTGAGGAAATTTGTTAGCTCGACACGTTGGAATTCCAGATAAGCAAGTATGAACTCCTGGAAATTCCCGAGCATTTTATATGTACTATCTACAACTTTGTAAATATTTCTTCATTTATATTTTTTTAAATCAATAAAGCTGATTGTTCGTAAACAAATAAACTTCACAAACAGAGATAACAAAACTTTTCTTGCTACAGCGCAGTGGAGGAGTTGAAACACAAAAGGACTGCGTCGGATGGAAAATGGATTAAAGAGTATTGGTGAGCATAACTGACAGGGCCGTCGCTAGAGCCCAGGCGAGCGGGCGTTTTTAAAAGAAGAAATCAAATAATAACAAAGATATTGATATTAAAAGAATCATAACCATAAAAATAAGTGAAAATCTAAAGTATTCCTAGTATCCGCACATTGGAATTTATTAAAATATTTATATACGTATTATGCTAGCTGTCGGGTGACATCAAATGAATAAGCTGCTGTCCAATGGAAAAACACCGTATGTGCATTTTTATAACTTTTGACAGAGAGTTTAAAGTATTGCTTCATAAATTCCTTGCTATTTACATATAATATATACATTTAAGGGGAGGTAAGGGTTAGTAAATCAAATTATTTTTTTATCTTATCTTATTGTTAAACATTTAAAGAATATATTATCAAAATTTTAAGTCGATCTGAGCAAAACTCTTGAAGTTATTGTTTAGTTTAGAACCCTGTTTTTAACCATACGTACAAAATGGCAAAATGTATTTATTTTTTTAAGCAGTAGCTTCAGGGGAAAGAAGCTTCTCTAAATTAAAACTAATCGAAAATTACCTGCGATCAAATATGGCCCAAGAACGTTTGAATGATTTAGCGCTAATATCGATAGAACATGCGATAGCAAGTAATTTAGATTATGATGAAAGTATTTGCTATTTTGCAGAAAAGAAAGCACGAAAGTACTTTTAATAAACACTGTATGGTTATCATTTGTTTGGATTTGGAGAAGTAGATTATTATATCTATATAAAAAGAACGCTTTGACTTATTCGAGTTTTATAATAAAATAATGTTTAAAATTAATTTGTTGTTTTTTTAATAAATGTTAATAAGGGGCGGCAAAATAAGATTTTTGCCCGGGCGGCCAAAAGTCTAGCGACGGCCCTGATAACTGAAAAATAAAAGCAGAAAAAATAATAAAAAAGCGCTACAATTTAATTTTGTTATGAGCTAAAAACTTTATTAGAAAATATAAAATCTCTAGGTTATTATTGAAAAGAGTAATTCCGTACTATAGGGGTAATCAAAGCCTAAACTTAAGAAGAAATGACTTTAAAACTTAAAATCTGTGTACAAATTGGAACTAAACTTTTAACGCGTGTAACTCTACAACGAGTAAGCCGATTTTTAAAAATATAATGGTGTTGAGGAGATAATCAAAAGTGCTTGAAAACGAGGTGAAAGCATGAATCCCGCTTTTCTTTAAAATAACATTTAATAGTGGGTTCTTGGTACTAGGCCATGTGACCACAAAATTTTTTATGCGAAAAAATAGTCCCTAATTACCCGACCATGATATTTTCAAACATTCAAGAGATGAAGGGGGTAAAGGACTTTTACAATTCTCACTGTTTTAAACATAAAAATTTACAGACATTTCCGGTAAAACCGGAAACACCATAAGTGTTCCTTTTACAATTTTTTGACATTTTTTCATGTTGTAGAACCGTTCTTTGCACTATTGACCGTTCAGAGAAGAGTTCAGAACGGTTCTACAAGGTTAAATTAATACACTAATTACGTGCAAAAAATGACGTTTCGACAGCATAGCAAACCTACCAGATTTCGCTCATATCGATAAAGAAAAAAAGGAAATGACATATTATGCTTTTTTCTATCCTAGATAAAGTTATAAAATTAAAGCAAATAAAAATATTAATAAAATAAACGCCAAAAACCAGTTGTTTAAATAACACACCACTAATAATTTTAAGAACTAAAAACAACAAACTAAGTCAGTAATAAACCATTACAAGTACCTGTTGGTTTTATATCATAGCTTTCTTTAATTCTTGACACTTTATTTAAAAATTCAAAAAAGTGTTACTTCTTTTTACACTATCGGAAGGTAGGAAAGGTAAATCTCTTTTTTCAGCAGATTCCACTAAAAAACCAGTAAAGCATAAAATCAAGTGTTTAAAGGAGCTTCTTCGTGTTAATACGGTTCAAAACATTTGAATACCTATATGTCTCTAACTCATATTTATATTGTCATTTCAAATGCGGTTTAAATCATTCCAATGAATACGGTTAACACGAAAAAATGACTTAAAATTTGACCCTTACGAATTACCTCGGAGACGGTACAAAAAAGGAACGCGGACAGATTCCGCTTCCAATGGTGCAAATTTGGACTATCGAACACCGGCTGGCTCGCGTAAAGCTTAGCTTATACACTATGTCCGACGATGGGACAAGAGAAGAAACGGACCAAAAATTTCATTTCCGAGGAAAAGTCACTCTTTATAAAAAGTTTTGCTTGTAAAAAAATAGGATTCACAAAGATAAAATGTTGATTTTGTATACAGGGTTCACAAAAACCTAAAAACATGATTTTTCTTCAAGAGTAAACCACCTGTATTGTTTATTTTTAAGCAAAATGTCATTAGGAAAATTTATTTAGATCAACGGTTGTAGTCGATAAAAACAATAATACATTTTATTGAACATCATAATTTGGCGAAAACGCCTTGATCACATTTTTTTACAGCAGGTGTTTGAAAAGCAAATATTGAGAGTTTTTAGGTTATTTTATCATAAAAATTTAAAATAATTCAGTTTTAATAACTCCAAAATTAGTTTTATGAAACTTTTTGATACCCCTGTAACATTAAAAAGTAATTCAAAATTTTTCTAATTGGTTTATTTCGAACGACATATTTGATTAATTGACCAATTAGAACATGTTCCACAATTCGCAAGTATGTGAACTAACCTATTCGCGAGCCAGCCGACGTTTGATAGGCCAAATTTGCGCTATTCGAGGGCAAAACCTGTCAGCGCAGTGTATGTCCATTTGTGCTATGACTAATATGATGTGCAGAAAATTTGAAGTACAGAAAAAATTTGAGAAAAAGTAGAAATTTTGGAAAATAGTATTTATTTTTTCCTAGTCTAATCTGCCCCATTAGCCACACAAAATTTTGTGTTTATAAATATTTACACACACACATTATTATTATTATTATAGAGTTCAGACAGCAGACGGTAGAACCCATGAGCTGTCACTGTTCACGCGCCAATAAAGTATGTGAAAATCGCACGATACAATCACGATTCTCAAATTACATTGTTACAATCACACTATACAGTCAGTATTTACATATTACTTAAGTAATTGTCCAGTTTATTCTTAAATACGTTCACAGAGGGGGCAGAGACAATTTCTTCAGGGAGTCCGTTTTATCGTTGCACGATTAGGTTCACGAGAAAATTCTTTCTGGATAGCCTGTGACTAAGCCCAGTGGTGAGCCTCAGAGAATGCCCCCGTAGGTGGGGGTTGGTATTACGAAGAAAGAAGTCGATGTTGCAAGTGTAGTGCCCATGCATTATTTTGTATGTTTCTATCAAACATCCCCTGTTTCTGCGCTCTTCCAATGTTGTGAGCTTAAGAGCTTTTAATCTCTCTTCATATGATATCCATCTCAATGTGAATGGTATCTTAGTTGCCCTTCTCTGGACCTGCTCCAGAAGATCCACATCCTTCAAAAAATAGGGAGACCACACCACAACTGCATGCTCCAGTATTGGTCGTATATATGTTTTATAGACACGCAGAAATACTTCAGGGGACATATCTCTCAAACAGTGACGGGTGAGATAGACCATTCTGTTTGCCCGTTTTTCATTACATGTATATCTGAAACTGGGGTGTTTTAATGTGCAAGTATTGAGGTGGAATTAAATAAATAACGCGTAATAATAATTATCAGCATTTATCGTGCACCATCAGCTGATGTGAATAGATTTTTAAATAAGGTTGAAAATGTTCTTTCTAGTATTCTAAATGAGGGTTGTTTAATATTTTTGGCTGATGATTTTAATAGAGATATTAGAAATAGGGATGCTAATTACAGTGAGTTTTTCTCTTTGCCTAGTTCTTTTAACTTAAATCCGTCCATTTTAGAATATACACGAATATGCAGCACCACTAAAACCTGCATTAATAACATTTTTACAAATTTACAAGCGTACCTGTCAGACGTAATAGACACCCATAATCTGATCATAAGGGACAGGTAATACATTTCGAAGTTGCTTCGGATACTGGGCCTACTAATAAGGTAAGAAGAAGAGTTTTTAGTTCCCGAAATAAAGAAAAATTTAAGAAAATGCTTGCTGAGCAAAACTGGAACAGCCTTTTTAAGTGAAACTGATATTGATACTCAATGGAAACATTTTATGAATATTCTTATCCCTGTTTTCAAAAACTGTTTTCCATATGTCTCTATCAATACAAACTCAAAAAGACCCACTTTTAGCAACCCAGAATTGGATGCATGTAAGAACGAGTTAGACTTGTTGTTAGTTTTTAGTAGATCTGACAACAGGTATATTAAAACATATCGTTTGTATAGGCAGAGATACAATAATTTACTCATTGAATCCCGTAAGAACCTATATGAACGAGAAGTCATTAATTGTGAAAATAAGTCAAAGAGCATGTGGAGAGTAGTTGGCGAAATTACACACCATTAACTATTGTTGAGATAATTGAAATAATTTCTAAATTAAAAAGAAATCAAGTTCCGGATTTGATGAAATACCGAATAATATGGTAAAAAAATGTGCATATAAATTAGCAGAGCCTCTATTTACATATAATAAATAATTCATTTAAATCTGGTGTTTTTCCTAAAAATCTAAAACTAGCCTTAGTAAATCCAATTTATAAGAAAGGAGACCAATCTTTACTACAAAACTATCGACCTATAAGTTTGATATCTTTTTTCCAAAATATTTGAAATGCTATGGCTAAAAAACTTATTTTATTTTTATAAATACAAATTATTAAGTAACGTAACACACAGCACGGATATCTTGATAGAAAATCAATTGAAACTGCAGTATATGACTTTATACAAAATATTATAACAGGAATGGAAAATAAGGGTACAATTATGGAAATGTTTTGAGACTTGTCCAAGGCCTTTGATTGCCTTAATCACAACATCCTTTTGGAGAAACTGCACCGGTATGGAGTCAAAGAAACAGCTCTTTTATGGATCAAGTCATACCTTTCGGAACGAAAACAAAAAGTAATTATAGATGATAAAAATAAAAGGTTTTTCTCAAAAGAAGGCCTTATTTTATTGGGCATTCCACAGGGTAGCCTAATGGGTCCGATACTTTTTGTTTTCTACATCAATGATATCGCAGAGGAAGTGGTACAAGCAGGGCCACAACTTGTTAATTATGCGGACGATACCAACATCTTAGTAAAAGAAAAATCATTTGATGATCATCAGACACCTGTCTGGAAAGAGCACAGAGTTAGTTTTCTAAGAATGGCCTCGTATTGAACAATCAGATAACAAATTACATTTGTTTTAGGACCCAGCAGAGGGACTCCTAGTTTCCAGAGACAGTAGTTCTGGGCTTGCGGGAAATAGAACTAGAAAAAACTGCAAAGTTTCTGGGTATTTGTCTTGATCAAAATCTTAGCTGAAATTATCATGTTAACAATGTATGTCAAAAATTAAATTCTGTCTGTTACTCGATGCGAGTGCTTGCATACTATTTAAGTGTCAGTACCCTGAAAAGTGTATATTATGCAAACTTTTATTCTCGAATGAGGTTTGGGGTCATCTTTTGGAGAGGAACAACTAAAACTCAAATAGTATTCCTTGGGCAAAAAAACGTTATATGTACAATCCTTCGCCTTCAGTACAGACAATGCTGTAAGAGCAGATTTCGGGAACTGAATATTCTCACTCTTCCTGGTGTGTATATCTGGATATGCACCAGAAAGAGTGCCACTAATCCTGACCTGAAAAGTGCGGTCAGATAGGTAACTTCATCATATCCATTGAAGCAAAGAACCTCTAATACCATAGTGCTCTAGTTTAAGAAGAAGCCTTTCCAATGGTACAGTATTAAAGGCCTTCTCAAAGTCACTACATCAACCGGTTATTGATTCTCCAGCGCCTGAGTCCAAAGTTCCAAGTTGACGAGAAGATTGGAAAACACCGATCGACCTACGCAGAAGCCATGCTGATTGTCAAGATGGTGTATCCGCAGGAAATCTACGATCTCTTGAGCTATAATTTTCTCCATACACTTGCATGGTATTGATGTTAAACTAATAGGTCTGTAGTTCTCAGCCAAATGTTTGTCCCCTTTCATGTATATCGGGATGACTATCGCACTCTTCCAGACTTCCGAAACTTCCCTCCTAGAGAATAATTCAGTCATTGTTTTAGCAAGAATGACAGACACTACGGTTAGTACTGAAGTTCTTTAGCAAAATGGGGGATATATGATCAGGCCCTGGACTAACATTGAGTTTGAGCCCCAACATTACCCTTTTCACCTTCTCTGGCGTAAAAACAATGTTCTCAATAGATGCCGCCATCGAGTCGAGGAAGACTAGATGTATCTTTACGAAGAAAGACTCTACTAAACTGACTGACAAAGATTTCCCTGACTCTCAGCGGATCAGACTCATAACGATAATTGGAGTCTGTGAGCACAAAACTGTGAAGCCCAGAGTTCAGCGAGCCATTAATATACTGATAAAAAAATGTTGGTTCCTTGTTCCACAAGTCTGCTCTCCTAAGAACTTCGAGCCTCCCTCAAAAGCTCACACATTTGATTCTTCAGCACATTATAGGAATCATGTTCCTTAGTACGTCTATATCTGTGCCAAAGGTTTCTTTTTCTGTTTATCAATTTGATGTGTGCTCTTGTGATCCATGGCTTGTTAAAGCTTTTTCTAGGTTGCTGAAGAGGTACGTAATTTTCCGATACATGGTTAAGGACTGCCTGAAAATTACTAAAATGTGTAAGATCATTGTCAGGTTCCCATTGCTGTGGATAGTGATTTATAGTGTCATAGTATGCCTTCCAATAGTTTCTATGCGTCCTAGCAACCTTCGCAACTGGGCTCAGAGCCAGCTGAGCCATGACCAGAATACCAACTTTAGTTATACATCTTTTATCTGATACCAGGCAGAGATCCAGCAATGAAGGCTGAGTACCTTCCCAAAAGCGTGTATTAAAATCAATCAGCTGATGCAGTCCCGATTCCTGATAAGCAGTAAGAAACTCCATGTCAATGTTAGGGCAGTGGTATGAGAAATGGTAACTTAATTGACCTGTGAGTAAATACTAGGGTTCATATTTTATGTAAAATACCTGTTTTCATTAGGGGTTATACAGGTTGAGCTAAATAACATAATACATAGGCAATGTGACGAAAAGAGACAATCTAACTAAATGACGGCATGTAAACATGCGTGACTAATACTGCTTGTTTGTTTATTACATTACCCGCCGATGTACCAAAACTCCCTGCTTATATACCTAGTGTACAGTTAGAATTTTCAAAAATATTTTTTTCTTTATGTACATATATTTAAGAATAAACACAGAAAATTTCATATCGTTCCGGTAAATATTTTTGAAGTTACACGCGAATTTGAAAACGCGTTTCAGAGTGCTCTTATGTGCTTTTCAAACTTTAAACGCGTTTTTCTTAAAATGGTGTTTTTAAAATCGGTGACCATTATTACTCGAAAACGGCTAAACCGATTAGTCTAAAATTTTAACTGAAGCTTCTTAAATATATTTTTTAATAATTAATCGAAGATTTTTTCCCACCGGTATTTTTTGTTTTTTAACAATGTAAGGCCGAAATTTTAGTCAAAAATTGATTTTTTTAGAAACCGGCATTTTGTCAAAAATATTTATTTTGCTTATTCCTTCAATTAATTACTAGATTTAAAATTACTTTAACGAAATCTGTTGGGTTTTTTAATTTCAGAGGATCCAGTTCAGAGATATATGGTCACCGCAAAACGTCTTTTTGATAGGAGCTCCCGGAGATCAGCTGTAGCTCCTTTTCCAATAAATTTTTTACCAATACTAAGGCTTAAAATACAGTTCAAAGATACCATAATATGTGTACAAATTTTTAGATCCCTAAATTTAAAAGTTTTCTCAGGTAAAAATCTAAAAATTAGCTTTTTTTCGTCCTTCTAACTGTATATAAGCCCTTAAAAAGTACTTAACCATTATATCCCTTCACTGGTGGCGACAATGGTGCATGCTGATTGGTCGGAGGAAAGGCACGTCCTCCCATTCTACCAATCAACATGTACCATTGTTGCTTCAGTGCCAAACTAGTTCCTAATATTTTTTACTTTAAGTTTGCACAAAATGCTTATAATAATTCAATAATTAAATAGTCAAAGACTAAAACTAAGCATCAGCTAGGAAACATCTAACCAATTCATTGGCAAAAGCCAACACTATGAATGATTATGAATTGCTTTTTTTTCTATAGGCTGGTTTCCTATTAGGAACATATGTGTCTTGACAGCTCGATATGTTCAAATTATACTGGTGTGTTGAACATTAGCAAGTAAAGTTTAAACCAAGAATGCCTGCATATACACCTTGCGGTTAGGCTGACGCATCAAGCGCGCATTGTTGATGGTTTTAACCATCTTCTTTCCAGACATTAGCAAAAATCCGCATTGAACGTTAAAAAGTGGCACACATTGTGTTACAGTTCGATGTGTTCATTGGGTTGAACACTAGCAGGTAGAGATTGGAAAAAAGTGCCTATAACCGTGTTGAAGTGGAAGGACTTGGCTGAAGGACTTTGGTCAAAGACCATTTGGGAAACCAGTAAAGAACATAATAAATAAATAATAAAAGTGGCATTACGTGTCTGGGAGGCTCCGTCCAGCGGGTAACACCGTCCACCCTTTTAATTTCTAAACACAACCTCGAGCAAAACCTCTAATAGTTCGGATATCTATCACTCAGTACAGCACAAGGCCCTAACTTTTTTTTTTATTTATACTGCTTAGATTAACGGCTAAACGGCCCACAAATAACCACCTAATTTTTAGTATGTTTGATAATGGAACTGAACCTTGCGGTACTTCACTTGTTACCCTGAATTCCCGTAGGTAGCTCGTTTCAATCCTCACAGAGCAGGTTCAGTTCGTAAGAAAATCTTCAATCCACTTAAAAGCCTTCCACATATAGGTACCATACCATTCCAGTTTTTGCAAAAATTTTTATGGCAAATTTGGTCAAATGCTCGGCTGAAGTCCAGATATATAATATCAACTGGTTCCCTTCTGTCCAATGAATTTGTCCAGGGTTTGTGCATTCGAGAAGATTTGACGTAGCTGATCTGCCTGGCAGAAATCAGTGATGTTTTTCTGTAATTACATTATGGTCAATACAAAAACCCGCCAATTCCTCCACTATTAATTTTTCTAGTATTTTGCACGGAATACATGTTAGGCTAATCTGTCGGTAATTTTAAAGATCAAATTTATCTTCCTTTTTGTAAATTGGGATTATTACAGACTTTTTCCAGTCACTTGGCATTTTTCCCTCATTCATGGAAGCTCGTAATACTTCGTCTTTTTAAGGTTTTTCTCGGAGTTAATGGGTTAAGCAGCTTTTGTACGCATATTTAATACTTTTTTTGTTCTAAATGTATTTTACTTGCATATTTTTTTATATTTTTTTATTTAAGATTATAACTTTTTTTTATGTAGAAACTTTTTTATTATTTTATTATTATTATTACAGAGTTCAGACAGTAGGCGGTGGAACAGATGAACTGTCACTGTTCACGCACCAATAAAGTATGGTAAAATCGCATGATACAATCACGATTCACAAATTACATTGTTACAGTCATACTATACAGTCACTAGAGAGATATGGGTGGTGCTGTAACGTCATGCGGTATTAACGTAAGCGCTATTATGACAGTTAAGTTATGCGCGATTCGATTTTTACCGTCGCTGGTGGTATTAACGTTACCGCATGGAGTAATTTGCGGGCTGATAACGCCGTGTGCTATTTAAAATAGCGAATAGAATTGCCATGCGCACAATATTTTTCTTTGTTTATTTTTTAAGGTTATATTATTTATTTCGACAATATTTGGGTAATAAAGCCACAGAGTAAAGATAAACTACTAATCTTTAATAAAGCCTTGTTTTTTATTTTGGGATAAATGTCGCAGGTGAAAAAGAAACAAAAAGTTTAAGATTTTCGGCCGACAATGACCTGGCTTTACTGAGAGAATGTCATAGTCAAAATTCTTCTGGAAAAGTGGAAAAATGTACAGTAAAATGTGTTTGAAATAGCGGGAAAAACTTTAGTATTTGCACATTAAAGGATCATTTGTTTTTGATTTTGTAAATTCGCAGACAGGTGTAAATAACCGTTCGTAATACGGCGTCTTCCATATCTCTAAAAACAAACACTAAATACCGTATGCGGTATTTAAATAGCGCCTTACGTAAATAACGAAGGTAGGCGGTAACCAAAGTACCCATATCTCTCTACTATTTACATATTACTTAAGTAATTGTCTAGTATATTCTTAAAGACGTTCACGGAGGGTTTTTATATACCTATATTTTTTGTAATTGTTTTATGTAACTATATTATGACGTTGTCTATGTCCTTTTGGAATATTTACGACAATAAATCATTTCATTTCATTACAGACCATAGATAACCCACATTTAGATCTGCAGTGGCAAGAAACATTTTTAGGACCTCACACAGTAAACAATTTGGGGGTGTACGAACATGCAGTATACAACACTGGCACACCGTGCTCTGGTGCCACGGTCTGGCCGTGAGGTCATTAGCTACCGTACCCCGAACGAACAAGAAACCCAGGCAGTAGTCGATAAATTATTTCCGATAATGCGGATAGTCTGTTTGGCGCCTGCGCATCAAACCTCGGGGATGACTAGTATCCAAGCGCACACATACATTTTTTCGCCCATGAAAAGTAACTTTTGTTTCGCGCAGGTAATAACATTGGCAATCCAACCAGATCAGTGGTACAGACACCGTCGAGTGATATCACTCGACGGTGGTACAGACATTTAAGCTGAAATGCAAACTAAGCTGATTGGCACCTTTATAACAAAAGTATAAAGGAGATAAAGGACATTCTTCATGGTTTTAAAAAGTAAAAATTTTGTGGCATTGGCAATTTATCTGCCAAACTTCTGTTGAATCTACCAGACTGTACCTTTGATGCCTTGGCGCGATTAACAACTCTATGGAAGTGGGAGTGTTTCCAACTTGCCTGAAGACTGCCTGAGTTATCCACCTTTCTAAGGGCGGCGATATTGATGTGGAATACAATTTTTGTCCTATTTCCATGTTATCTACACTCTCTAAAGTAATCGAGAAAATAATTTTTAAAAAACATTGCATTTCTTAAAAAGTATAAAATTTTATCCAAAGAACAATTTGGGTTCAGAGATGATAAAGGCACCCATGATGCAATTTTTTTCTTTGTTTCAGGAACTTTATGTGGGAATCAATGAGAAAGAGGCCGCTGCAGCAGTGTTTTGTGACCTGTCAAAAGCTTTTGATTGTGTAGTCACGGGATTCTGCTGCAGAAGCTAGAGCGTTATGATTTAAGAGAAAATGTTTTGGAATGGTTTAGATTATATTTGAGCAAGCGGGAGCAGATAGTGAGGGTCGCGGGAGGAACTTCCAGCAGGATGGTGATTCTTCGGGCGTGCCTCAGGGGTCTATTCTGGGTCCACTCTTTTTTCTGCTCTATTTTAATGATATAACAAAAACTAATATAAGTGGCTTATTTAAATTGTATGCCGATGATAACTTGTTAACTCTAAATTTTGGCATGACACAGACACAAAGAGACTGCAAAAATCGATTTCC
This sequence comes from Listronotus bonariensis, assembly GCA_014170235.1. Lineage (NCBI taxonomy): Eukaryota > Metazoa > Arthropoda > Insecta > Coleoptera > Curculionidae > Listronotus > Listronotus bonariensis. The sequence goes on along the minus strand of JACEGR010001236.1, from coordinate 117,336 downwards.
AATGATATTAAGATTATTAAAGAGTGGTGTGAATGTAACTTTCTCTCATTTAATATATCTAAAACAAACGTTTTCCACTTTAACTGCACTTTGAGTGAGGTTTATTTGGGTGATCAGCTAATAGAGAGTAAAACTAGCACAAAGTTTTTGGGTATTACCTTAGATAATAATCTAAAAGTTTAAGAGCCATATTGAGAATTTGGCAGGAAAGCTAACCAGGGGTCGCTATGCCATTCGCATGACTTTTAGGAAACTGGGGTTATCGGTTTCTAAGCAAGTATATTTTACTCTTGTGGAGTCCCATTTAAGGTATGGTTTGCCATTTTGGGGTGGTTGCTCTAAAGGGGCCCACAGACGATCAATATTATTGGGCAAAATATTGTACAGTAATATTGCTAGTCGTCCCCAAACAGTGCAATTTATTTATGCAAAGACTATATTTAATATATTGCACAATAACTAGTTTTGTTTTGTAACTACCTGTTAAAACATGGATAAGAAAAAAGTAGCTGCTTTAAAACATGTTTAAAAATAAGAAAAACCTTTGTTTCTTTCTCTATTGCTTTTGAACCCATATTTGTGTAACTGTTTTTGTAAAACAAATACTCTTTTGTATTTGAAAACTGAAATAATTGTGCAATATTACCCACACACGGCACAATAAATCACTATTGCACAATAAAAATCAAACTGTTTTTGATTGACACAATATATTGTACAAGCTCTCAATATAAACCACAAATAATAATAATAATAATAATATTTATTTACCAATAAATGATACATGCGAAGAATAAAAACTAATTTTAAATGATCAGTGGTAAATAAATATAATAACCCACTAAGAAATATTTCGCGCGTGGGTACTCCATTAATCCACCACCCATCATCAAAAAGAAAAAAGGAGTAACTAAAAACATAACAGATAAGGGAGATACAACGTATCTAAATGAAAAAATACATATTAACAAATCTAAATAATACTTATACATAAACCTCAATAGATATGTCTAAAATTAAATACAAAACCATATAAACACTTATTCTCAATAGAGCCATTCATGTATAAATCAACATTCTAAATAATAGTCAAGAATATTGTACAATATGTAATTTTGCGCAATAATAATGATCGTCTGTGGGCCGCTTAAAACTTCAATATTTTTAATTCAAAAGAGGGCTGTTAGATACCTGAGCAACGCTAGTCCTAGAGAGTCATGCAAGCCACTTTTTAGCAGACATAAAATATTAACTTTAACATGTTTGTGTATTCTGGAGTTTGTCTGTTTAGTTTTTAAAAGGCAGGAAGAATATAGAAGAGAGGAGACGCCATATAACACTAGAAACTGTCATAATCTGGTGTTACCAATACCCTCTAGTACATTGGTGTGCAATTCTCTTCTGTACAATTCCAAAAAATGTTCAATAACTTACCTTTGTACATTAAATCTCTATCACATTATAAAAAATTCAGGAATCAACTTAAAATCCTACTGCTGGGCAAGGTTTATTATAAGTGAGTTCGTTTATTACTAATCTGCTACCTCCAAGCGCACGACTGTCAAATTTTCCGTTCGTTTAGTACATCTGTAAACTTGACTAGATCTGCTCTGTGTTCGATAATTGAAGATCTGAATGCTTGAAACTAGCTCGGATCGCCTCAAGTCAAATCGCCGAGCGGACAGATCTAAATTTTTTATGTCAAAAATAGAAAACGCAAAATCAGGTACATTTATAGGTTGGAAAACGAGAAATTTCAAAATATTGTAATTTTTTCAAAAAAGACATGGAATCAGAAGATTTAGTTGGCTGTTTACTGTATTCTTGTAAAATTTGCGAATTTGTTTGCATTAATCCCGAAGATATGACAGATCACGTAAATGGCCATTCATTCGCAAGTAGGTCGAACTGTCAAATGTTTTAGAACGCGTTCGGTAACTGCTATCAACTCTGTTAGCTCCAAAGGGACGTGACTTTTTCTCTGTATCTGCTCGCTCTGCTAGCAATTTCTTAAACGAACTCACTATATGATGTAAGTGAATATTTTTCTGACAATTTTGAAGTTTAAAATGTTTGTGTATTTTTTGTATATATATATTTTTTTGTAGGTATGCATTTAGAATATTTTTTTGTATGATTCTTAAAAGTTTATGAATTATGTGTTTTTGTGTGTTTTATTTGTAAATATTTTAATTACTTATTAGTTTTTTTTCTCTTTGTCAACAAGAACTAGTTATTTATTTTCTTGAGAAAATAAAGAATATTTTGAATTTTAATTTGAAATAAAACATACAGTCCTAGATAAGCCTAACTGAGAGCCTCACAAAATCAGAATCAACAATCAATCTGGCAAGAATTTCCAGCTTTAGCCCAGAATTTGTTGATAGGTTATACAATAGCCCTGCTACATAAGTAAACTAAGGGCTATCAATGTAGACAGGTGGTTCTATAATATTTACATTTACAATACAATTCTTTAATATTTGGTTTTTGTTGGTAGACTTTATGGCATTAGGAGAGGTAATAAGACTTGTTATGTCTTATTATTATTATTAATTCTAAATATGGGTTTATATATAAAACTTACCTGAGAGTCCCTGAAAAATATTACCCCATGTCCAAACTTCCCTATTTAAAAGTTCTAATCCTGTATTTAAAACACTATCAACATTTTCTTGTGTTTCCACTTCTGACAAATCTTTCTCTGAGGTACTGTGACTAGCAGTTAAAATATCATCTTTAGTATTATTTCCGTAAATAATTTGTTCATTATTTTCAGATGTACTATTGCAATCAGAACTTGTACTAACATGTCTTGAAAGTGTCGCTACTTTATCCCCCACAGTTTTAACTCCTTCATAAACAAAACTGGCCATTGTACTCATGTTTTCTTTTATTATTCTTGTTGGCTTCTCAGTGCATTCCATAAGATATTCTTCACCAACAGAGGACATACGAGATATATGTCTTGTCAGAAAATCTTTGGCTACTTCAGTATTTCGAAAAATAATATTTTTTTCTGGTAATGTTTTATCTTCATTATTATTTAAATATTCTTGATGATCTTTATCTATTTCAAAAACATTCACATTATCCTCAATATTTTGCATAGTTTCTAAATTATTGCTACTATTTATCTTCACACCCAAAGGGCAAATATCATTAATAGAAGTTTGTGATTCTGGCGATGTTCTTTGTGAATCAGCGAGGCATGTAGGACAATTTGGTGTGAAAGTATCCTCTTCTAGACCATCTACTTCATCAGAATTTAAATGTTTGCTTACCACGACTACAGCAAAATCTGATCCAATTGCAATATTATGTATTCTTCTTCCTGAGAAAAAATGTATTTTCTCGGGTGTATTACTGTTAATGTTAACTTGGGGCATGTACCCACTTCCCCAAAGTTGATTGTTTTCAGATATATATAATCTTCCATATTCACTTACTGTAAGCTTTTTAACCTTTACTTTGTGCTTAAGTTCATTATGACCTCTGGGGCATTTAAATTTTTCTATTAAATTAATCTCACTTAAAACTGTTACATTTTCATCACAAATAAACACTTTTCCTTCAAAAGTGACTATAAATAGGTTGTCCTTAAAGCTAACTATATCCAACAGTTTAAAATTCTCTATTATCGTTAATTCTATATATTTTTTCCGTCTTTACTAGTTTCAACATTGCCCTGATAAAGGTTGAAATTTTGAGTTAAAACAAATAAATGACTACCAATATTTGCAACCTTCTGAAAAGTTTCCTGAATATTTGTTTTCAAAAATATATTTTCATTAAACATCCAAAAATAAGTATTCTGATTCATACTTAGAGCTTGTAGTTCACATCTCTTAATTATATTCCATTATTTTTTCCATAGTCCCCATATATCCGACTCAAGTTCTCAAAATAAGTGTTTATTAATGAGTATCATAGATAATGAGTATAGACAAGACTCTGGACAAGATTATTTTTGTTAAATGAGTTTATGATTCAAAGCTATCAGCTGACCGCTATTTCATGTTGTCAAAATATAATCCTATTTTGTTTTTGTCGGATTCTTAACCGCTGTCTCGAGACGTAACGTATCGAGTCGCTACCGAATGGTGATTCTTAACTTATTTGAAACCCGATTTTGAGTCAATATCTCCCGAGTTTCATAACTGGGCACTATCCTTATTAAAGAAATCTTTACCCCATTAATTATTTACGTAAAAACAGATGAGAAAATAAGGCCGATAGGCTTTGAAAGGAATATCGAGAACTCGATACCGACCGAGTCGTTACCTATCGAGAAGTTAAGAATCCGGGCTCTGGTCCCTTCAGGTCCAATTCGACAGCTCTCCCTCTTCCGGACTATGGTTTCCAGAGCTTCGTCGGAGGAAAATCTGGATAATCGAGCCTCGTAGCTCCCAAAAATTAAAATATATATATATATATATATCTCACGAAACAAAAAAGGTTGGTATTTACTGGTCTTACGTATAACCTTCACTGTCACTACTGACAGTTCCCATAGCACTTAAGACTACCATCTACCCATCTATTTCTCGCCATTTGAGAAATACCTCGTGTTCACTACCAAACAGGATACCATCAGCTTATAGGAATCTTCGCTCACAGCGCTTAGCTCCAGAAGAAAGATGCCGTCAATTTAGCATGAATCTATACTCGATCGCCGAAAGTAAAAACGCCCGTATAGTTCCTCTAACTGTCACACCGGGAAAAATTGTAATTTTCTACGCGACGTCTGCACTGTTCGAGTATGTTGTCAAAATATGGGAACATCCCGTCTCAAAGCTTATCAAGAGATGGAGCGACCCTTCAGTCTTATTTTGCACTTCGAGTACTAGAGGCAGTTGGGGCAACCACCAACTTTGGTTGAGGCTTTGCCGTGCAAAACAGCTTGCGTGAGAGAGAAAGGTACTCTCGTTACCTTTCTCACTCCACGTGATGATTCGTGATTTGGCAACATAGGTTAAATATCAGCTGTTCTGAGCTGTTGTTGTTTGTCAAAAATGTATTATCAAAACATTAAAAGATTTTTTTTAGATAAATAACAAGCACTAATTGAATCAACTGGTGATATTCTTAATAAACTTACAAACAAAAACTGTCTGTAGAATTTTACAATTTTTAAAGGATTGACGAGAAAAGTTTTCAAGTCATGAGTAACCAAGAAGGCTGTGACAAGTCAGTATGACATACTTTACCCAACATTCACATATTTCACATAAAATTTTACGTTTTCGAAGATATTTTTTATAGAGGTTTTAAAATGTGCTCATTAAATGATTCGCCTTGCCGTAGATCTGTAAATGAGTCAAAAGCATGCCCTGTACCTGTTGGAAACACTATTTGTGGGGAAACAAACTCTCTTGAAATAATGAAAGAATTTAACCGACTCTATGAAGAACGAATGCAGGAAGTTGACTCAAAGGCTGGGGGAGACTGTTTACAGGTAAGTACATCTTAATATATACTTATGTCCAATTGCATGGAATTATATTACTATTTAAGGTTAGTTCTGCTACCTTGCAGGCTAGAACTAAATTCAAATTCAAAACATGCTTTATTGTCTAAAGTAAAATCTTGTTGACAAAGCTAGTATAAAGTATTGGTTATCGTATATAAATAAACTTTTGTATAAAAAAGACCAATCATAAAATAAAAACAAAAAGAAATTTTTATTATTAAACAATTTTTATTGAACAAAATTTTTCCAATAGACTATCGACCTAGGTCTTTCCTCCCCGAGATTTTACTAAAAAATTCTACTACAATACAGCTTCTCATAGGCCCTGGGCCATCAATGAAGTGGACTTTTTTATTTATTTTTCAACGGGCGATTTGCCCAATATAAAAAGATATTTGCAACAATACATACTTAAATACAAAAAAATAAAACTAAAATTTACTACCCAACTTATATATCACAAACAATATCAAAATAATTTATACATAGATAATCATTAAACATTAAAAACACATCTTTAATTCACAGAATAGATTTTCAATAAATTACAATAATTAACAATAAGAATGGTAACAATATAAAACAAAACAAGATACAAGTATGCAAAACACAACTAGATAATCTGTATATACTAAGAAACAAAGATCAGAGCTATAAAGATATGTATACACAAAAAAATGTGAGTACCATAATCTTTTGGTAAAATTTATGCTACGGGCTAACAGACAAATTTATACATTTTTTAGAGAATTATTTAACTGATCGAGAGCAATGTGTTGTAGTAAATGGTTTTCTCTCTGATCCATATATAAGCACCTCTGGAGTACCTCAAGGTAGTAATCTTGGACCTTTATTATTTTTGCTCTTTTTTAATGACATTGTGAAACAAGTACATAGTTCAGAGGTGCTATTGTATGCTGATGATCTTAAAGTTTATAGAGGTATACAATCACCTGAGGATGGCCAATTGTTGCAGGATGATATAAATAGAATGTATCAAAGTGCTGTATTATGACATACGCGAAAAATAAATGTTCTGAACATTGATTATGATATTGACTCTGTGGTGATTAATCAGAAAACAAGTGTGCGGGATCTTGGTGTTACTTATGATTGTAAATAAAGTTTTGTTGTGCACATATTGTCACAAATTAAGAGTGCAAATCGAATGTTGGGATACATTATTCAAAATACCCGTTTGTTTAAGTCATTTGCAGCTATAGACTTGCTTTACAGCTCCCTTGTATGCTCTAAATTAGAATATTGTGCTCTAGTTTGGTCCCCTTTCTACAGTAAATACAAATATTCATTAGAAACGGTACAAAGTCGCTATTTAAAATGCAAATACTTTCGGGAAACAGGTACATATCTATACAATGCTCGGGAATTTTTAAGAAATTATTATAATGTTCCTTCTTTGGAAAAAAGCGTATTTTTATAAGTCTTCTTCATTTACATGGGCTTATTCACAATTTAGTTGATAATACATATATGGTAAATAACCTAAACTATAGAGTACCAAGATTAAATAGAACATGTTATGAGACATTTTACTGTAGAAGGGCAAGATCAAATCTAGCTTTAAGTGCCCCATTATATAGAATGCAACAACTGCATGATCGACACTGCCAGAGCATAGATATATTTAATCTATCGAAGAGTCAATTTAAAGCTAAATTAAAATTAATTTTATTCACTCCGGATGAGTGATGCTCTTTGTAATGTACCTATGTTATGTGTAAACCAAGTGTAACGTATTTACATTTGATTTTTTTTCTTAGGTTAGGTTTGCATAATATCATATTATGTATTGTTCTGTAAATGGTTAGTTATTGTAGCAACTGTAGAACAAACAAATAAATAAATAAATTAATTAAGGCAAAGGCATTATTGTAACAAAATAGCTACTTCAGATAACAAAGCAAAGGCAACCTGGGCTATAGTTAATAATATAACTAGTAGGAAATCTAAACAAGACATTAGAATAGTAGGTAATAAAAAATATGTAGCAAATAAGTTTTAATGAATATATTTCTCAAACTCAAACTCAACAGCTGCTCCTAAATTATAGATCAACTGGAGAATATTCCATTTACCACATAGATTTCAAGGTATCATGTCACCATGCCGCTCATATTAGTGGATGACAAGGAAATTTGCGATATCGTCAGAGGCTTTAAAAATAAAGCTAGTAGTGGACATGACGAAATATCCACCTCTTTATTAAAATATTGCATAATGGCCATTTTAAAACCACTAGTTTATATTATTAACAATTCCCTAAAATATGGAATATTCCCAGATGACTTAAAACAAGCTTTAATTGTACCTGTTTTTGAAAACGGTGTGATGACACAAATATTGAAAATTATAGACCAATTAGTTTATTGTCCGCTTTCTCCAAAATTTTTGAATGTGTTATGTGTAATCGAATTATGGATCTTATGTTAAAAAATAATTTAATAAACACTACTCCGTATGCCTATTTAAAGGGTAGATCAACACAAACGGCAGGATTTCAATTTACTGAGAATATATTAGATTCCTTAGAAAGAGGAGAATTGCCTCTGGGTCTGTTTCTCGACCTCTCGAAAGCCTATGACACTTTGAACTATGACATATTATCTCAAAAGTTGGTGTTATATGGGATTCGTGATAAAGCATTAAAATGGGTTTTATCCTATTTGGCTCACATACATTAAAAAGTTATAATAGGTCATGGAAAGGATGGGGCTGAATGTGAAAATATAGAAATATCTTTGGGTGTACCACAGGATAGTGTGATAGGTGCATTACTTGTGATAGTCACGATAATTGTAAGATCACAAACTATGCTGATGATACAAACATGTTAGTAACTACTGAGTGTTTACCTGTCCTTGTTGATAGTACCAAATTAGTAATGACAAAGTCATATGAGTGGTTTACCAAAAATAAGTTAATTTTAAATAATCTTAAGACAGACATGTTACTGTTTCAGACAAGCAGATCAAGAATACAAGCACCAGAAAGTGTGTGCATTAATGATATGTTTGTAGACCTAACAGATAGTACCACATACACAATAACTATACAGACTGCGCCACGCCTTATCCTGAACAGGGGAACTAAATGGAGGCAAAGTTATATCCACCCCACTTTAATTCATATCTAAGACACAGATGGCTCTTCTGTGCGTGCATAAAACATAATGGCCTGTCAGATTTAAATATTTTTAAAACGATTAAGGAAAAGTATAGTCTTGATAATATAAAAGCATAATTTAAACCGCTTTAACTTTATATCACCATTACATATATAATATATATGGATAAAGTGTTCGGCCCTATTTTAAACTTTAATATCTCAAGGGCCTCGTGGCGCAGTCGGTTAGCAGCTTACTCTCCAAGACAAACAACTTTTTAGTATTTGATGTTCCGAGTTCAAATCTTGCCAGGACCGTACTTCTTTTTTACAATAATTTAAAAAATCTTTTTGATTTTTGTTCAGAAAAATTTAAGCAATACTAACTTTTCATTTTGTCCGTGTCTTCGCCCTAAAAGGTCTAGGTTAAAACAGGGCCGGCCCGAGGGGTAAGGCGAATAGTGGACCGCCTCAGGCGCCATGTTTCTAGGGGCGGGAAAATTATCGGCTATTAAATAAAATTGTAATTTTTCTTTTGCGCCAAATCTTACTTTTTATACTAAAACCATATATCATATCTTTGAGTGCGATATTTTTTTTAAGTGGTGTTATGTTCTAATAAACTTTTATTTATTGTTTTTCCCTTTATTCTTTACTTTAAATTTAAGGGGCTTTTTGGATTATATGCATGTTTTAATATTAACTGACTATTTAAACCAATAAAATAATTTTTTTGTTCAGGTGTTTTTCTCAATTTTTAGTGAACAGAGTATAGTTTAATAGACCGGGTCAAATAAATTACAGGGCAAAATTTTTTTGTTTTGACCACTCTGGGTTGATTTGGGTTTTTCTTCTTCGGCCTCTGAAGCAGTAACAGTTACTGAAGAAGAAGCGTTTATGTCAGTTGGGCTTAAGTTAATAATTTTATTTCGCATTCTGAAGAAGTAGCATTAACAGAAGATAAAGAATCCATTTTTAGCTGAATGGTTTCAGTTTTTTTATTTATGTTGAGTTCTCCCTCAGATCGCCTAAAATAATAATTGTAAATATAAGTTGGTTTAGACAAATATGATATTTTTTTATCTTTGGACAAACCACGAAGGCTAAAAGTATAAATACTAACGTACCGTGGGTGACTTAAGCGAGGTAAGAGGGAGTTTGTTGACACGGGACTAAAATAGTTGAAGATTTGGGGGGAGGAAAGACCTCTGCGGGCAGCAGGTTCCACATTCTAGAAACTCTAGGCATCAAAGAACGAACAAAGTGGGAAGTTCGGGGCCTGTCCAGTTTGACCGTATAGGGATGCATACGCGCGGCACCACGAGCAGGAACTATTTTGGACAATTCTTCAGAGCAGAAGCCATGGAAGTACCTATAAAAAGCGATAAATCCCCCACAGCCCGACGATAGGCAAGAGAGGGAAGCTTTTCTGTAAGTGAAGGATCATTAATGCTTAGGGTTTTGGGGGACGCCATGCCCCAGATATGAGAACAATATTCCAAGGGAGGTCGGATTTGGGACACATATAAAGTGTATAAATTAGAAGGGGAAAAATACTTTTTGGCTCGAAAGAGAAATGCAAGCTTTTTTGAAGTTGCCGTGGCTATAAATACAATGTGTTTATGCCAGTTAAGGTTACTTTCAAATGTGACGCCCACATGATTGAAGTTATCTTTGTTCTGTAAAACTTGGCCGCTGATAGCATGTTACCACTTCTACTCGCGAATGGGCATTAAAAAAAGTGACAATCCTCTCTAATTGCGTGTGTGAGTTTCCGTTTAAGAGATGCCGGTATTTCATATTGGGGATACTATTCCATATTTGGTCACTTTCCTCTATAAATTGGGTCTTTGTAGCATTTATATAGTTTTAGTTTCCATTTTTAAAACCAAGCAATATTATTTAATGTGGTTTGTAATGTTTCTGCTTTTGCCATATGCTTATAGGCTATACATAGCCATATGCTTATGATGTATTGTCAAAGAGGTATCGTTAGCAAGTTGTAGCAAAGGAATTATACCCTGTATTTATTGTTGATGTATATTTCTAGAAATTTTACTTCAGGACAATTTATAATTTAACTATTGTCAATGCAAACATCAGCGATGCCCTGACAATCGGTTAGCATCACACCACATTTTTTCATGGCTACTGCTATTGTGCCACAAAACGGTAGTGACATCTGCAAAAAGGGTGAAGGGTCCTCTAATATTCAAAAATGCTATATCATTTATATATAGTAGAAATAATAGAGGTTCCAGTACCGAACCCTGAGGAACACCAGCAATGACCTTTTTTTTGCTCTTCAAAATTTTTCCCCTTTTTTTATAAAATAGGCGCTTCAACAATTCCAGCCCAGGGCGCCCTAAACAGTTATTACGGCCCTGGATTCAGAACCATGTATGCTAACATTTTGGGTTCGTCCGCTTAAATATGACGTGAACTAAGAAAGAGAATTACCTCTAAATTCATACATGTAGGGTATAATTTTTTTTTTTTAAATATATTTTTTGGTGTTTTGTTTGGTAGGTTGGTCCGACCCTGTCGGTCAGTCTCTTTACTATTAGATAGGCAACCATACTTGCATGCACGCATATTTGACTTTTTTGTAAAACAAAAGCTATTGATGGATCTCCCTAGTAGCGACGGGGGAGCTAGTAAGTAAAAACGACGAACGACGAAAAAGCTAGAAAGTTAAAAAAACGCAAGACGAAAAAGCAGTAAAGTAAAAGTAGTTAATGGATTAATGATACCAAAGTCGGAAAAGACGGGCATACGGCCAAAGATAAACGACGTTGTTTAAGTACTTATGGCATAAAAGACGTGAGTGGCTTTGTTGAAACATAAAAGTGCAATAAGGACGTTTATAAACTAACTGTAAGTGTGCATAATCTTACTCTGTTAATAGACCTAGTTCCAAACCATCACCAAGTTTCCTTTTATAATTAAATTGCATAACAAAGAAACCTGCCTGTGTTCTTATTTACCCTAGACAAACATAGAAAAAGCCTACATACATATTCAGTTTCCGCAGCAGAATTTCATGATCCAAACAGTCAAAGGCTTTTGAAAGGTCACAAAAATCGCCGCGGCTACCTCTCTGTCATTTAAACGTAGATATATACTGTTAAGAAAGGAAAATACCGCATCACTTGTATCACAACTATCTTCAAAAACAAATCGGGAAAGATTCAGTATATTTTTTGAAGAAATGTTTTCACCCCTTTATTTCTTAGCTTTTCAATATTTAAAAAAAATAATTGTCCTGAGTATTACCCTTTTTTTGGATTTAACTTTTGTAACCATTTTTTATGGAAAATGTAAAACGCTTTCTCCTACTACATCATTTGGCTAGATAAAGACTCCCGAGTAGCTCCGGAGCTTTTCATTCAACTCTGGCGTTCCAGTGAAGTGTTATGCATATTCTAGGGTTATAAAGTACTCGTCAGGAGCTTTAAAATGATGTGTTACAAGTCCCCCGTTTCCATTTAATTTTTTCCCAAGGTGGCGCCCAGCCATCTGTCAATTTAAAATATAGTATTTATGCATTAATTTCATATCCCAAAGTACTTACTTAAGGGTACCGCCTTAACGAGAATTCTTACTACCAGACACATATTATTATGTCTGGTAAAGCAGTTTAAATTATTTTTACATTTTAACACTTTTTGTTATGGGTTATATTTATTTATTGATACTCCTTACAAACACAAATAAATGTAATTACATGTAATGGACTACATACTTACAAACTAAATAACTAAAGTGCCAAATATCTAAGAAGAGAAAATAATTAATTTAACAATAAACTGCCGAGGGATTGAGTAATTTCCCTATTCCTTTTAAATTAATGTTAAAGGTATCACAGTTATTATTGGACAAGAAACTGTTGCAAGTGCTTAACAAATAATTCAAAGGGGTGGAACTAGATATATTAGTCTAAAATATGTCATATTTACCAAAACCTAAATTTATTTTAACCACATGAAATATAATGTAATTAATTATAGCAAAATCCCTATATTTTATGTTTTTTCAATGTAATAAACAAATTTATCAGTGACTGAGTCATTCATCTAACACAGAGTGACTGCATGTTAAAGGTAGTCAGCATATCCTTGTAAGACACCAATAGTGGAAATGCCGGGTATACATTATATTGTTGGTAATAAAGATATCTTTTAAAAAAATTGTAATCTTGCAATTAAATCCCTGTTGCATTTAGCACTAGGTGATCAGATTACTGAAGCATGCTCCACATGGGGCCTTACAAATGTATTATGCAAGTTTACAAAAGCGTGCTAATTCTATGAAAGTGTTTAGTATTTCTTATCCCAACATCCAAAATGCTTTACCTAAAATAGCCTGATAATGGAAACTAAATTTTAAATTTGATTGAAATGTAACTCCAAGGTCCTTACAGTGATCGCTCCTAGTCGATACCTCATCATTAATTTTATATTGAAAATCAACATTGTTAATTTGACGTGTAAACGTCATGGTAAAACATTTATTAATATTTAAAAACATTTTATATTGAGAAAACCAGCGACTTACACTATCCTAATCGTCATTTGCAAACAAGAGACATTCAGAATTTCTAACACATTCCGGCAGATTATTCACAAAAATTATAAACAACAGAGGTGCAATATTACTCTCCTTTGAAACTTCAGATATGAGGTTAAATCTTCAAATTTAGGAAATATTGTAGTTAGCAAAAAACCTAATTTTTCAACAAACTCTACCACTCTGTATCTTATAAGTTAAGCCATTTAGGACATAGGTTTATTGGAACTTTTTTCACCTAATGATTTACAGTCCTAAAGATCCAAATAAGGGTACTTGCTTTGTAAACAAAAATTCATATTTTTTAAAATACCTTGTAGACTTGTATACTAATTTAGGTGTGGGGAGGTACTAACTGTACTTTAAATTTTTATTAAAATTTAAAAGATATTAAGATACAGAATATCTTTAGTCGAGTCAATGAATGAAGCTGTAAAACGGGCAATCGTTGAAAGTCCTTAAAAACAGATCCGATTTTAATTTATATTATATATTTTTTTATTATTTAAAATCAGAAATCTTTCAGACGGAGGTAATAGTAACTTATATTTTTTAAACAATATAAATGTTGTTTACCGACAAACTTTAAGAGGTGATTGTCCAACGGATTATAAGAAAAAACTTCATGCAAACATATAGGTATATTAAAAAAAAGTTAAAAAGATAGGTCACCTACTTCATTTTTGCGTAAAACTTACTTTTTTACTGTTTTTTTATTAAAGTTAATAAATGTCTTAGGTTTTTTTTTATTAAGAGAAAACATAGGCTTAATCTTTTTTTATATCTGAGTGGCAATGTTTAACAAATTTTGACATTAAAAAATGCCACGTCAATTATCTGAAATGAAAAGGCTCAAGTAGCCTGCAGAATAGAAGAGGGAAATTTACTTTGGGTTTCTATTAATTTTAACTTGATTAACATTTTTAGGTGTATGTTCCCGCTCGACGCTAATGTTATAAATTTTTGAGAACCTATGTCATGTGCTAAGCTGCTTTTAACAGTCATTTTTAGATGTTACTTTTACCTAAAAATAAGAAATGGTATTTCTCTGTCTAATCCTGTATGATTTTTTATTAATATAACTGTATGTCCTTAATTTACTACTTTTGGAACTACAGGATGTTAACATTTAGGGAAAAAATAGTGATTTATAATAACTTTTTACCAATACAGATATTTTTAAGAAATTTGCGAGACGTCGCTTATGCATCAAAAGAACATTTTTTGACGTACAAGAGAAAATAATATTTCGTCAGTATCTTTCCTGAGGGAATTTACTGCAAATATTTTTTCTAAAGAAAAAAATGATACGCCACTGCATATTTAAAAAAATATTGCTTTACCAATCATTTGAAACACTCATGTATAAAGAAGGTGATATTATTTTCTGTAAAGTTAGATATTAGCAATATTAAATAACCATGCCAAGAAATCGTTTGTATTTATTTACGCGAACACCATTCATTAAAAAGAAAAAAATAATTGGAAGATTAAATTTGTTTCAAACTAAACAGGAATAAAGTAATTTTTAATTTAGGAAAATGCAGTGACGTACAATTTTTTTCAAAAATATTTACCGTAAATACCGGCGGACGGCACTAGTAAAAATTATTGTTTCTCCTATACGTTAAAAAAATCCGTTGATGCGAAGGAGATCTCTCTTAAGTTTCTTTAAAATATCTTAACTGGTATAAATGTTATAATAAAAAAGCGATTATTTCCCTTAAATTTTAACACCCCGTAGTTCCAAAAGGAGGATGTTAAAGGCATATATGTTCTTATGAAGTTTTTTTCTTAGTTACTGACACCCTGTATAAATAACATTTATAACATATACACACACACACACACACACACACACACACACACACACACACACACACACACACACACACACACACACACACACACACACACACACACACACACACACACACACACACACACACACACACACACACACACACACACACACACACACACACACACACACACACACACACACACACACACACACACACACACACACACACACACACACACACACACACACACACACACACACACACACACACACACACACACACACACACACACACACACACACACACACACACACACACACACACACACACACACACACACACACACACACACACACACACACACACACACACACACACACACACACACACACACACACACACACACACACACACACACACACACACACACACACACACACACACACACACACACACACACACACACACACACACACACACACACACACACACACACACACACACACACACACACACACACACACACACACACACACACACACACACACACACACACACACACACACACACACACACACACACACACACACACACACACACACACACACACACACACACACACACACACACACACACACACACACACACACACACACACACACACACACACACACACACACACACACCCACCTATACGTGGCTGGGGGTCTTAGGAGGTACTTGGTTGTTAAGCGGTGTTATGAGGTCCAAGTTGAAAATAGGTGTTAAAAAAACAACAAATATTAAACACTCCATAGTTTATCTCACTCTTTTTAAATATACCTTTACACTTTGCAAATATTAAAAAATAGTGTGTTGGTGTCCGTGAAATTTATTGGATGTGAGGTCCAATTTGGTCTCCACAATACTGCATTGTTGTGAGGTTTAGAATTTTGTTATCCACTCTCACGAGACTATGCGAGGTTTTGATGACGCAAGTATGTGTTTTAGCCAATTCGGACGTAGAAAATGATGTGAGGGTTAAAAAAACACTTAACTAAGCTAAATGTTGCAAATTTAGTAAAAGAATGTTTCTTGATATTATTTCCCCTGCTACCATTCGCCATGCAGAACAAATTTTAATATACATTTTATTGATCTTTATGTCAATAGTTTTAAAATTTTGAAATGTTTATTTAATTCAATGAAAATTTTATTTTTAAAACCCTCTATTTTGACCTATATAGACCAATATCCTAATTATTGTTTTTTTGTGCCTGTTAACCATGAAATACTTTTTTAGGAAATCTATAATAAAATAGTTCTTATCTTCTTCTTCTCGTTCTAAAAGCTGTTAGTTTTAATGTGCATGCTTCCAACATAGGTAAAAGCGATGCTAGACTATGAAGTTTGACTCATAATGGCTTTGGCAGGTACCAGGTACGAAAGGTTAATGAAGTAAACTTAACTTTCGTCATTTTATAAAAGCTGAATTTTAGATATGTCACTTGGATACCTATTAGAAGATATTTTTTCAGTCGCCAGACAGTTTTAACAGTTTCAACTCCTTGACAGACAAACATTTTGAGTGGCCTAATTGTCTGTGGAAGTCCAATATTTCTGTTATTTAACAAGATATCACACAGGGTTTTGTATAAGAGTTGTAGGGTTTTCAAATAGGTCCTAAAAATATTTTGATTTTTACAGAGTGTACCAAAAAAATTGTAACAGCTATAACTTTTTTTGGGACACTCTGTATACACCGAAATATTTTAAAGACAGGCCTATTTGGAAACCTTACAACTCTTATTTAAGACTTTTTGTAGAACCTATATTGTTATTGTTAAATAATAGAATTATTGGACTTCAAAATGTTTTTGCTGATAAGGGGTTAGAAGTTTCAAAACTGTTTGGAGTCGAAGATAATATCTTTTAATAGATACCACTTGGTATCTATTAGAAGATATTGTTTGTTACTTACAAATCTAAAATTTGGCTTTTACAAAATAATAAAAGTAATGTTTTTATTAATTAACCTTTCGTACTTCTACCTATATTGAAAAAGATATTGCTCTCAAACTTTCAGTTTTTACAAAATAACGAAGTTCTGCTGCTTACGGGCTCTTGGACTATTACTTAGTATCTGCAAAAAATACTTTTAATTTTTTTTGTAACCTAGAGATGAAAAATTTTAGGTTATCCTCTTTTAATTAATTTTTAAACCTTGGATTTTTAATAAAACTAGCTGCTATTAAGGCAGTTGTGATCTTTCCTTAGTAGCAGCTAGCTTAAAAAAATCAAGAAATTACAAAATAGGTAAAAAAATGATAACTGTTGTAGGAGTAAAGAATCCTTAATGATAGCCCCAAAAGTAATTTTTAAATTAATTTTAAATTCAGTGGTTTATTTTTGAAAAACCCTTCTTACATACCCATCCCGTTTAAATATTTACTGCGCCTTTTTTAAAATCAAAAATTTATATATACAGTGAAGCCCAAAACACAATTACGACCATTACCATTAATTTTTTTAAATGTAAATATCTACATCTTTATTTATTCGATGCACAAGTTATAAATTTGTTGAAAATGAGATGTTTTCATATAAAAAAAATAAGTTCGTGTTAAGGGCTTATTATTGGACCTCCAGGTATACATAAATCACCAGAATTTGAAATAAATTTGTTAAAACACAAATTTTGTAAGAAATAGATGGTGAATTTCTTGTTAGCTCTTTTAGACATGGTACATGAAATATACTTAGAATTTGATGCAAATTGTTAAAATGAAATAAAAATTAGGCTTTTTCATTTAAATAAGTTGATGGTCGTAATTGGTTCTTGGGCTAACATGTACGCATTAGTTATTCATTAAAAAAACGCAATAAAAAATAAAAACCGACCAGGTTTAGTTTCTTTTTCTAATAACAAACCAGTGAATTTTAAATTAATTTAGACATTACTTTTGGTGCTCACTGTAAAATAAAATGTAGTATTTAAAATAAAATATTAACTTCAAGTATCAAGTCATATGGCTCCCAATCATATTTATTTTTCAATAATTTAGAATTACTCCTTTATGAAGCATGTTTTAATTATTTTGATTAAATACTTTTTTAAATAGCTATAATCAAATTACTTTAAAATAGCTTTTTTTTAAATCAAAATCCTATTGAATTTGAAAATAAATAATGTACATACAGGGCGTAATTTAATTGATGGCCGAAAAATCAGGGTATGATTCCTTAGCTTATTTAAGGAATAAAAGTTCATATGAACATGTGTCCTAAACGTCTTAACTTTTGGGATACAGGGTGTTAAAATTTTCAAAAAATCAAAAATTTCGAAAACACTTATTTTAGTAAAAACTGTTTTACTGTATATAATCCTTATTTAAACAAGTATTTATTATTTTTGTTACATTATTGCTAATTAAAAATTATAAAACCTAATTTTTAAAAGATGTCTCCTTTATTGTCTAATAATATGCAATTAAGTGAATTTTATTTTGTTTTTCTCTAAACTAAATAAGATACGAAAGAATTAAGAGACATAAAAGTAGTATTTTTACTTTTTTGGTAGCTATTTTAACTAGTGTTATCCCTTTTAATTTATTTGTACAGTTTCTTTAAATTTTTTTAGTTAAATAAAAACAACAAGAAAATATAAATATTTTAATAATAAAATGTATCCCTAAAACAATTACAACAAGAGCACATTTTTAACTTAAAAATAAAGAACATTCTGAATAGGCAAAAACACAAATGTTTAACTGATATAATTAAATTATTTTTTGCTTTCTAATTAACATTAGTATTTGTAGATGTATACAGGGTGTCCGCTAATTAATGGTACACAGAACAACCACAGAATCCTTATGCCAAAATATTAAGATTTATTCAAACATAATTATATCCAAAAGTTTATAATAGGGAAGATACAGAGTGTCGAAGTTAAAAAAAAAGAAATATTTTTAATTTATTTGGATAATTTTTAATACATTTTGAATATTTTAATAAATATCGGTATCTGATATTTTTTTATCATGAGCTATTCATATCTGATATTAAGTTTTATGTGTAAACTAGAGGGGGCTAGATACTTTATTTAAATTTTTCTAAAACGTCCCAAATTTTTTGTGCTACTCTGTAGGTATGTACCATCTAAGTAAAACAGTAAACTACCCTAAGCTTTTTACACAAAAAGGTCCACTTTGCAAGAATGGCTCCGAGCAACCGTTTTCAAGGTATTTGCATTTAAGTGGTTTAGTGCAACCAAAAAGTTTATCGAAGAATACATTAAACCATTCGTTTATCAAGTGACAGTTGTAGGTATTGCTAAGATGCTGTTTTTAAAGGCATTTTTTGCTTGCATCAAATCACCTAAATGCAAATATCTTGAAAGAGGTTGCTCAGAGTCATTCTTACAAAGTATACTATTTCTGAGTAGAAAGCATAGGGGTTCATTGGTTTACTTAAATGGTACATACAAAATAGCACAAAAATGTTGAGAGGTTTTGGAAAAATTTAAATAGTGTAGTTAGCCCACTCTACTTTACACATAAAAATTAATATTAGATCTGCATAGCTCATTTTAAAAACCCAAAGATACCGAGTTTTATTAAAATATTTAAAACCTACAAAAATTATGGAATAAAAATAAAAACATATTTTTACTTCGACACCATGTATCTTCCTTATTATCAATTTTTGGATATGTATGGTGACATCTTAATATTTTGGTGTAAGGAATCTGTAGTTTTTCGGTTACATTAATTAGCAAACACCCTGTATATACGAGTACAGTTTTAATTATTAAAAAAGATACAATTAAATATAACTCTATATTTAAACTTTAATCTAACATCACCTGGATATAGGTATAATTCTTGAAGTTTTTATTGAAATTAAAAAAAAAACATAAGAAACATGCCACCTAAAAAACCATTATTTTAAATTATAATAGTACATTTTTAGGAGTGAACTTTCATAGATTTTTTTATTTTCTTGTTTAATTTTATTATATACAAAATCTTTTATAGTTTTCCATGGTCTGTAAGAAAGATTTTTCCCTCTCCAGAAAAAAAAATTCCACATCGTTTTTCTGAGGAGCTTTTTTCAGTATAATGAATCTTTTAAAATAGTTTTCTGTTATTTTGCGCTCATTTTCGCTCCAGGGATGTTTATTAACATTGGTTTTTCCAAAGAATGCATAAGAAAATGTGTAAAAAGGGAATTCGCATAGGAAAGAACCTCGGAAAATGATTTAGTGGTGGAAAGACATGGCGGTATAAAATGTGTTTTAGGCATAAGTCGCAGTTTTATTTATCTGTTTCTTTTCTGTTTACATAATTTGCATACTACAAAAAAGGAACAAATTTACACGTACGAAATCTTCCTTCTTCGGATCTTAATATAAGAAAATAGTTAGTCGAACGACAATGTCAAGGTTAACATAAAATGTACAAAATCGCTTAAAATAGTGTCTATTTATTTTACAATTGATTTATGCTGCCGTGGTAAATACAAGGTAAAAAAGAGAAAAATATTTAAAAAATCATAGTTTCTCATATTAGTACATGGTAACCAAAAATAGCAACAAAAAAACTATAATTTTTAACGGATTCTTTTTTTATTATTTTTTATACCCTTTAATTTTTTAACGGTAAAATCTACCATAGTGATTTTTAAACGCGAAAGAGGTGATTGCTTGATAAATTGGGAATTGGGACCAAAAAATGTATTACTTATTTTATTTACACCGGAATAATACGTTTTTTTATATACAAGTTATACAGGGTGTCTCTAGAAAGTGCGGAAAAAATGCTACCACAAATTTCTAAGGCTAAATATGACGATCTAACCAAAATTACCCTTTTTCAAAAGTGGATGATTTTATAGATACAAGGTGTTAAAAATTCAATCTGGTTTTGGTTTTTCATAAATAATTTTGTTTATAATAGGTGTATTGTTACAAAATATGGCTAAAGAGAGCTCTCAGAGGTAAAAATTAGAACCTGCCATCAATTTCACCTTAGTTTACCTGTAAAAGTTATACGTGATAAAATTTATTTGATCAGCCATTTTTAAGACATTTAAATTTAATGCCGCCGCCAGACATTGGGCCAACTACGACAAACTTTGGCAAACAACCATTGTGTGGACGGGTAGTTCATCTACATTCGTCTTGATTGGCCCAACTTTTCTCGAGTCCGCTTACTTACAAATAGTTTGCCAAATGTTTTGACAAATAGTTCGGCCACAAGTTCGCCCAATATGTGGCAGCAGCATTAAAAATTAACTCTCTGTATGGTCAAGTCTAAGCAATACAGGGTGTTTCAAAACAAGATGCTGATACTTAAGATTGTGAATTCTTAGGTAATTTTAGGAACTTCAGAGGGCGCCACCTGTGATATTTTGCACAAATTAAAAACGAAATACCTTTTTTAAGCCACTCTGTATGTAACATTTTAATAAACAATTTTATTTTTTAATATATTTCACATAAAAAACTATACTAGGTAAAAGTTGATTTAAGCAGCCGTTGCTGAGATTTCTAGATTTAAAAAAATCACTTCCTATTTGGCCAGGTGTAAGCTATACAGAGGGTTTCAGAATTTATTGCTAATCTTTTAGAGTGTAAATCTTAGGTTATTCTAAGAATAAAAGTTTAACTAAACCTATATCCTAAACGGTCTAACGTTTGAGTTACAGAGTGATGAAAAATATTATTTTTTTTTAACTTTACCACCCTATTTCTTAAAAGTTAGGTCACATTTAGGACATGATTTTAGTTGAACTTCTCTTTTAAAATCACCTAAGTATTCACACTTCAAAAGATTAACATTGTGGTTTTTTAAATCCGGATATCTCAAAAACAGCTGCTTAAATCAACGTTTACCAAGTATACCTATTTTATGTAGAAATTTTTGTATAATAAAAATTTGTATTTAGAAGTTACATACAGTGTGGCTCAAACAACTTATTTTGTTTTTAATTTTGACAATATATCGCAGGTGGCGCCCTCCAAAGTTAATAAAAAATGAATAACATATTTTTATTTCTCACCTTCCAAAAACCCTCCTAGCCAAATATTTTGACAATAGACCTATTATTTATTTTTATTTATAAAAAAAAACTAAAACCAAAAAATGTTCAACACTTTTGTGTCTCCAAAATCACCCACTTTTAGACTAAGATAAGTTTGGTTAGAACGTCATATTTGAGCCTCGGGAATCTGTGGTAGCTTCTTCTCGCACCTTTTAGAAACACCCTGTATAAACCTTATAATTAAAAAGTATACAGGGTGTTTCCTTACTACGGTACGACACTCAAAGGGTGATTTTTTTGTCTTTTTGTCAAAAAAGATTCTATAAATATGTCCGGACTTACCTCATTCCTGAGGTACAGGGCGTTAAAGTTTTAACAAAAGTTGGTATTTTTAAATCTGTTAAGAACCCTTTAACCGATTTAGATGAAGTTCGGTACACTTATTTAATGTAGTAAGGCACTTGTAAAGCTCCTCCTAGATTAAGATCATTTTGGCTAGTGGAGTCTCAGTGAGCACCACAGCCAATAATACTAAGAAAAAAAAGTACGCCAATGATTTTTAAAAATTTTTATATTTTTTTCAGATAAAGGAATAATAGACGCAACTTTTTAGTCTCCTGTAATTTCTTTGCAACTCGCTTCGTTTTTGAGAAAAAAAAATTAAAACCACTTTAAGTCATTCTAAAATGTAGCCATAAACAGCATACAATAAAAAATAAACAATTGCGACTTTAGTAAATAAGAAAAATTACAATTTTGATAGAATATACAGCTGCCTATTTATTTTAAAGCAAATAATTGTTAGGTTTTTATTTTTGCTTTTTATATCATGTTGTCTATGGGTACCTTTTAAAACAATTAAAGTGGTTTTAATATTTTTCTTGAAACGAAACTAGATACGAGGAAAATACAAGAGACTAAAATATTGAATTTTTATTAGCATAAACAGAAAAAAGTACAAAAACTTTATAAAAAGTCAAGGACATATTTTTTTTCTTAATAATATTGATTGTGGTGCCCACTGAGGCGCTACTGCACCCAATAGTCTTATTCTAGGCAAAGCTTTACAGGCACCTTATAACATTAACTAAGGGTGCCAAATTTTATCTAAATTAAATATAGGGTTCTTGGGATATTTAAAAAATACCGACTTTGTTGAAACACTTTAACGCCCTGTATCTTAGAAATAAGTCCGGACATGTTTTTTAAATAAAATACAAAAGACATCATCCTCTTAAGTTTCGTACACCAGTTAGGAAATACTCTGTATACAGGATAATTCTTAACCTATGCGCGTAAATTTGGGAAATTATTACTAAGTAGAAACAATAACCAAACATGAAAAAAAAGTTAGTAAAATATTTCTATCTATTAAGATAATCAAGTATTTTAAATTAAATAAAAAACGCGAATTATGAAGACAAATAATAAATAGTATTTTTGTTTTGGAAATTATTTAGTTCAGTTTTTACAAAGCTTTGTAAAATTATTTGGCTGATTTTTGTTCTTTATAAAAAAATACAATAAACAAGTCATGGTGTTTATAATTGGCATAAGTAATGGTACAGTTTTCTTTCAGTTTTTTTACGCGATTAGAATTACAATTAGGGCTTATAGTGATTAATCATTATTTGTCCGTAGAAGTATACCTGTTTTGTCTAATTTAAATATTTAGTTATCTCCCCAACTAAAAATAATTTATTATACCATTTTTTTTAAATTTTAAGTCATGTCCTATAATATCGCAAGTTCATGCGTAAAGGTGGTTAAAAATCACCCTGTGTAATTTATATCAAGAACAACTAAGACGACAATTAAAATGCTGAAGGCAATTTTAAAATGAGAAATCCACCTGCAAATACCGTTAGGTTAAATTTTTAAATTTACTAAAAATTGGCCCAAATCTATTTGGCAATCAAAAAAAGTTTAATTGCCATTAATTAAACTTTAACAAATTGGGCCGTGTGTCAAATAAAATAAAAATAAAATTTGATTACACTCAGTGCCTAATAGATTTGCGCCATTTCTTAATAAATTAAATTTTTTAACTTAACGGGGTTCGCAGCTGGACTACTCAAACTACTTTCTTTAAGAAAGTGTAATTTAAATTAACGAGACCATAAGAGGTCTTGGTGTGTATACTCTGGACCTCGCAAATATATTCGACGATGGGAGAGTATGTGTTTTAGTGGCCCTCTATCTAAAATGCGTCGAACTAAGGAAAAACTATTAATGGGTGTTGTGAGGTCTTTTTAAAACATATGTGTTATAGGTATAGAATTAATCGTCGAGCGACGGAGAATACTACTGAGAGGTCTGTTTGTTCCGAGGTCCGATTTTGGACCTCGCAAGAAAAAAGACCTCACAACGTCGGTGGACGGTGGGCTATTTACCTCGCAAGATACCCCAGCCCCACACACACACACACACAACACACACAGGTTTAAGACTTTAAATAACATAAAAAAAATCACAAATACTTCGTGAATTTAGGTTTTAATTTTTTTAAAGGAAAAATAAAACTTCAACAAGAGTGGATACGCAACTTAACACAGCAAAACGAAATGTTAGTTAGAGCAGTCCAAGAGCTGGAGTATGAAGCTACTGAACGGGTCCAACAGCTCGAAGAGAAGCTTCACAAGAGTGCCCAGTGTTTATGTGAGGTGGGTTTACGATTTGTTTTTGATATGGTTTCTTTGTTAAAATTTTCTATATAATACTAAGAAAATTTATTATACTAATGTTTAACCAGTATTTTGTCACCTTGAGTGATTAATCCATGTTCCCAACTATTCCAACCTTCAAGTTCTTCCTAGCACTGACCGATAATGTAAGTTACCTGATTTAGGAAAAAACTTATAAGAAAATAAACATGAAATTTTTCACTTTAGGTGATGAAAAAATATAGAGAACACGACTTTACTGTCGATTTACTTGCTGAACCTTTACAGAAAATATCACATTTGGAAGATGATATAAGAAACGTATTGGAGTTTATTAGAAGAATTAGGGAGAATCAAAACTGGAGCATAGATGGTTTGTTTTTTCATAATGTTACTAAAGAAGATTTGTTGGGAACTAAATGTAAATACTCTAATCTGTAAGTAAATAAATCTGTTGTTAGTGTAACCTTAAAATAGATAAACTTTTGTTTTTTAAATTTATTATAGTAGGTAATATAATATAAATTTTACTTTTCATTAAAAGAAACAAAAATATTTAAGAAGTGTGATTGGATTAAATCAAATAAAAAATATATATAATACAGACCCCGCCAAAATTATCGCATAGGCTCGATTTTCTCCATAAGCTTCAATACAAAAATGCTTTAATTTAAATGGCCACATCTCTTTTAATAATTAGGTTATCAAGACAATTAAAAAAAGAAAATGTTAAATAAAGGTGAAGCCATAACTTTGGCGTAACCGTTTTTATTTACTGTTAACAATACATTATTATTTTTGATCTTTATCATCACAGATTTGATTACGGTTTTTTAACAGCACCTCATACAGAAATATTAAAAATTATTAATTATTTCCAAAAACTTTTAATCACCCTGTAAGATGTATTGTTAACAGTAAATAACAACGGTTACGCAAAAGTTATAGCTTCACCTTTGTTTAAAACTTTCTTTTTTCATTTTCTTAATAACCTAATTATTAAAAGAGATATGGCCATTTAAATTAAAGCATTTTTGTATTGAAGCTCATGGAGAAAATCGAGCGTATGCGATAATTTTGGTGAGGTGGCACATGAAATACTTCTTTATTATTCATTTTATAAGAAAAAAGTATTATTTTAAAAAGTTCTGCATGGTCTAAAACCTAAAATTTAACCATCTGATATATATTTTTAGTGGTATACTAAACTTCACTGTTTTAACAGTTCTTTATGCTTTTTAACATATTACGGTTTATTATAATGTTACAGACTTTCAAAAATGTGTTTAGGTTATAGAATTTTAGAGAGTTAGGATCATTTAATTTAGTTTGTTAATTTATTTAAATAATTTACCTTAATTTTTTGCCAAGTTCTTTCATCACTTTCGAAGGTTTCCGAAAACGCCCGAATTATCCATTGAGAACTTTTATGCCATCCTGTACTATGGAACTTTCACGATATTTCTTGAAGATCCTGGATCATTCTTTACTCTTCCACCATACTATAAAAGGGCGACGGGAAACCTCCGATCAGTTAATATAGATTCGACTTTTGTACTGTAAACTTCGAGATATTGACAAGTGAAGATTTTGTCGTTGTTGTAACCATAGTTACGTTCCATTGTTAATAAAGGTATAAAAACGAAGACACGTGTTTTTATACGAGGTGTTATGGTATATTTGGTGTCAGAAGCGGAACGAGGTTACTCAAGGAAGCCCAAGTGGTAAGAAGAGTGAATGCCAGTTGAGACAAGACAATACACAGCAAGTATGGAGGAGATAAGTACGCTAATTAGAAAAATGATGGAAGAAATCAAGACGAGACAAGAATCCCTGAAAGAGGACATAAAGATCAGCCAAGAAAACCTGAAAGAAGACATTAAGATCAGTCAAGAATCCCTGAAAGAAGACATGAAGAGCAGTCAAGAATCCCTGAAAGAAGACATTAAGATCAGTCAAGAATCCCTGAAAGAAGAAATGAAGAGAAGTCAAGAAGAAATGAAGAAGGAAATCCGAACTAGTCAAGAAGAAACCAGACAACAAATAGAGAAAATCCAAAAGACCTTAAACGGAGCCAAGCGGAGATGAAACAAGAACTAAAAGAGAAGATGGTTAAAATCAGAGAAAATCTAAAAGGAAAATTTTATCATAGCCAAGATGAGATGAGAAAACAAATGTTGCTTGATTTAAAACTTACCAAAGAAGATGTTAAAGAAGAAGTGGAAGAACAAATGCAGCAAACAGTACAGTTACTTCAGAGTCAAGTTCAAGGCCAAATACAATATTTACAGCGACAAATTTAAAAGATAGTTAGCACAATCGTTATTTCAGAAAGCGGTACCTCAACAACTGTAATGAAACCTCCTACTTTTGATGGCAAGGTACCATGGGTTACCTATCTTCGACAATTTGAAGCTGCTGCTGATGGTAATAAGTGGAGTTCCTCAGAGAAGGCCCGAGCTCTAGTACTTGCTCTTCGAGGAGAAGCTATGGAGGTGTTAAGAAACATCCCCGAAGAAAAGCAGTCCGACTATGAATCGATTATCATGTTATTGGAGATGAGGTATGGCGAAACCCATCTGCAAGAAGTTTATAAGGCGCAGCTCCAAGGGCGAAGACAGAAATACAACGAAAGTATACAAGAGTACGAAGCAGATATAGTACGTCTCGTTAATTTAACGTATCCTTCGTACCCGGAAGAAATTAAGCAAGAATTGGCGGTAGGCAGTTTCATTGAAGGGCTATGCGATCCGGATATGAACCAAGCATTAAGAATGGCCAGACTAAAGAAAATTTCAGAAGCTCTTGCCTACGCACTTCAGTTTGAAACGGCTAAGCAGACATCCAGAAGTCAGACAAGACTTTGAAGAACAAACTATGTACCAGAAGACAGCAATCCAAATAATAATTTGACTAGAGTGATACAAGAGAGTAGTGTAGGGCGTTACTTGTGCGTGGGAATTTTTGGGGACCGTGGGAAAATTCTGGTGAGGGGCGTGGCACGTGGGAAAATTCTGGTGAGGGGCGTGGCGCGTGCGAAAATGGCGGTGCGTGGGTGTGGCGCGTGTCGACCGTGGGAAAATTGTGACGCGTGCCGACCATGGGAAAATTGCGATTTACAGGAATCTTGGGCGACGCCTATTTTAGGGTACTGCGCATGCGACAAGGTATCTTATGCAAGGGCGTGGCCACGGCCTGTCATCTGTCAAATATCATCTGTCACCTGTCATGTCAAATGCCACTTGTCACCTGTCAAATGTCACTTGTAATAAGGGTAGTTTTCCCAAAGAAAGCAATTTTATGGCCATCCTAGGGCGTGGCCCAAAATAGGGGATGATTTTAAACCACGTGATAGATAGGGGTAGTTTTATAGATAGGGGTAGTTTTCGTAACCATCAATGACGTCATCATCTAACCATATTCAGAACGACCTATAAATTAATTAATTAAAAAGTCTCGCCAGCGCCGGGAGTCGAACCCGTACCACCTGCGTGAGAACCCAACGCCATATACCAAGAAATCCTACGTCAAAAACAAGTAGATGGAGACAACGAAAGTATGACCTTCCGTCGATGAAATAGAATCCTGTGCTGGAAGTGTGGTGAAGAGGGGCACGTTCAAAGAAATTGTACCAGATCTAATGCCCCTGCAAGTAATCCGGAAAACTCTCAGTAGCCAGCTTCAAGGGGCGAAAGCTGGCTAGGTGCTACCAAGCCCAATCAGCAATAACTATTAGAGTATCCCGGCTGCAGAACAATGGCTCCAGCTTGGTAGTACCTGGCAATGTGTGCGGTCGGGACTGCGAAATGGTACTAGACACTGGTTCCACACATACCATCGTGAAGCCGAACATCGTAGCTCATTGTAAAATATTCTGCCCTGAGAAGAATTACATCTTGGAAACTGCGAATGGAGAAGTTATACCAATTCAAGGCATACATGAAGCCAGAATAAGCCTGGGAACAACATCCTTTATACACGTCGTGTTTGTTGCTGACATCATGGACGAAGTTATCCTTGGCCTTGACATTATGGAAAATAAAAGTTTGTACTTCATCTTTCACAACGGGTACTGCGAACAAATAATGAAGAGATCGTAATGAGATTACCACGAAGCAGTGAAACATCGGTTCGAGAAGTTATCCTCACAGAAGATGTCATTCTACCCCCAAACTCAGAAAGCATCATATAAGCAAGGTTTGAAGACTCAGAAGAAGGTGAAATCGTTTTAGTCGAACCAGCAGAAAATTGTCCATTATACGCTAAAGGAATTCTACCAGCAAGAACTTTGGCGCAAACCAAAGGAAATATGGTATTTGTGAGAATGATGAACCTGAAAGATTTCCCTCAACAGGTCAAAATGGGTAACAAAATCGGTACCTGTCAACCTGCTACTAGGATAGTTACCTACCCCTGTACCACACCTGCAGGGGTCTCCACACGTAAACTACCTGATGCTCTACAAGATCTGGTGATTTCATCAAAATCCTTGTTAGACCCAGTCCAACTATCTATGCTGGAAGAACTTTTAAGAAGAAATCAAGATGTTTTCTCTTTATCCAAAAAAGATTTGGGTAAAACCAGTGTAGTTCAACATCGAATAAACACTGGAGACGCATCACCGATAAAACAACCGCCCAGAAGAATTCCTTTAGCCAAGAAAGAAGAAGTTGAAAAGTTACTTGAAGACATGCAAAATCAAGGCATCATAGAACCATCCCAGAGTCCATGGTCATCCCCAGTAGTTAAGAAGAATGATGGTTCCACCAGATTTTGTGTTGATTTCCGAAGACTGAATGACGTCACGAAGGACAGTTTTCCGCTACCAAGAATTGACGATACCCTAGACACACTAACGGGGTCAAAATGGTTTTCCACATTAAACTTAAAAAGTGGTTATTGGCAAGTAGAACTTCATCCGGAAGATAAGGAAAAATCTGCTTTCTCGACCGGGACCGGACTGTGGCAATATAATGTTATACCCTTTGGACTATGCAATGCCCCTGCTACTTTTGAACGTTTAATGGAGTTGACGCTACGGGGATTAACTTGGAAAACATGCTTAGTATAACTGGATGACATAATAATTCTTGGAAAAACATTTGACGACCACCTGAAAAATATTGAAGAGGTTTTTCAAAAGCTTAGATCCGCCAAGCTGAAGCTTAGTCCGAAGAAATGTCACCTTTTCCAGAAAGAAGTAAAGTATCTGGGGCATATTATTACCGAAAAGGAGTCAAAACTGAGAAGACAGAAGCTATTCAGAATTGCTATACCGAAAAACAAGCATGAAATTAGAAGTTTTCTGGGACTATGTACCTACTATAGACGGTTCATACATGGGTTTGCCGATATTGCGAGACCATTACATCGTCTCACAGAAAACAACAAAAGCTATGAATGGACTGAAGATTGTCAAGCAGCTTTCATACACCTAAAGAAAGCCCTGTGCAATCCCCCAGTATTGTCATATCCACAACCTAATCAAACATTTATTGTGGATACTGATGCAAGCAATACTGCTATTGGTGGAATTTTGTCACAGATACAAGATGGCCAAGAAAAAGTAATAGCCTATTTTAGCAAAGTCCTTTCCAAAGCTGAACAAAATTATTGTGTCACCAGAAAAGAACTTTTGGCTATAGATAAATCTCTAGAACATTTTCATAAATACCTGTATGGCCAGAAATTCCACCTAAGAACGGACCATGCATCACTTAAATGGTTGCTTCAGTTCAAGAACCCTGAAGGTCAGATAGCACGATGGCTACAACGCATTCAAGAATATGATTTCAAAATTGAACATCGAAGGGGACTAAACCATAAGAATGCTGACGCTTTATCAAGACGACCTTGCCCGGACGATTGTAAACACTGCAGCAGACGAGAAGAACATGAAGATCCTGATGAATTTCACTGCCGAAAAACACGTCTCAGTGCTCTCAAGAATGGGATCCTAAGATCTTAGCCAAAGAACAACTAGAAGATCCAGATCTTGGAGACATTATCAAACTTAAGACAGAAAATTTGGAAAGGCCACCATATCAGAAAATAGCCTCCAAGTCTCCAACACATAAAGGGTACTGGGCCATACGGGACTCTTTGATTATTAAAGATGGCCTATTACATAGGGTCTGGGAATGTTCTGACGGCAAAACCCATAAACATCAGATAATCCTACCAAGCATAAGGATTCCTGAAGTATTGCAAGCCTTGCATAATGGTGTAGGAGGTGACCATTTCGGAGTTATGAAGACTCTTGAAAAGGTTCGAGAAAGGTTCTACTGGCTGGGAAGTCATGCAGACGTAAAAGACTGGTGCAGAATGTGTAAGGACTGCGCTTCCAGCAAGGGACCGAAAACACGAAGCCATGGCAAGATGAAGCCATAGAATGTAGGGGCACCTTTTGAAAGAATTGCCATAGACATAGCAGGGCCATTTCCACTTAGTAAATAAGGGAATCGCTATATCTTGGTAGCGATGGATTACTTCAGTAAGTGGCGAAAAGTCTACCCAATCCCAAACCAAGAAGCTATCACTGTTGCAGATGTATTAGTTTAACAATGGATTTGTTGCTATGGAGTTCCTTGAGAAATACATTCCGATCAATGCAGAAACTTTGAGTCCGATCTTTTCAAGAACCTTTGAATCTCCTGGGAATCCATAAAACAAGAACAACATCTCTACATCCACAGTCCGATGGTATGGTAGAGCGGTTTAACAGAACCCTTGATAACTACCTGAAAATTAAAGTAAATGACCAACAAAGTGATTGGGATAACTATATACAGCCATTTTTATTAGCATACCGCTCCGCAATTCACCAAACCACTGGCGAAACACCTGCTAAAGTCATTTTCGGAGCAGAATTATGCCTTCCAGTTGACTTGCTTACAGGACGACCTTCCACGAATGAAGAACCAGCAGAAGACTATGTAAGTCAACTTAGTAAACAGCTACAGAAGATACACGAAGAAGTGCGTAGCAGGTTAAAAAAGGAAGTGACCGTATGAAATCCCGCTACTACTTGAAAGCTAACCATCAAGGATTTGTCGTCGGTGAAAAAGTTTGGTTATACAATCCGAGAAGAACCAAGGGGCGTTCACCGAAACTACAGAAGTCATGGGAGGGACCATATAAAGTGGTGACACGGCTTAATGATATGTGTGGTGTACCGTATACAGAAGAGTCCACAGGCAAAGATGAAAGTAGTACATCTAGAAAGGCTAAGCCGTTATCAAGACATTGAAGATACTTGATCGAGACGATCAAAACTTGGAAGGGGCAATGTTACAGACTTTCAAAATTGTGTTTAGGATATAGAATTTTAGAGAGTTAGGATCATTTAATTTAGTTTGTTAATTTATTTAAATAATTTACCTTAATTTTTCCAAGTTCTTTCATCACTTTCGAAGGTTTCCGAAAACGCCCGAATTATTCATTAAGAACTTTTATGCCCTCCTGTACTATGGAATTTTCACGATATTTCTCGAAGATTCTAGATCATTCTTTACTCTTCCACCATACTATAAAAGGGCGACGGGAAACCTCCGATCAGTTAGTATAGATTCGACTTTTGTACTGTAAACTTCGAGATATTGACAAGTGAAGATTTTGTCGTTGTTGTAACCATAGTTACGTTCCATTGTTAATAAAGGTATAAAAACGAAGACACGTGTTTTTATACGAGGTGTTACGGGACAATAACTATGCACCAATGTTCAAATCTAAATTTCTACCATTATCGAAGTTTTTCTTGTAAAAGAACAATATTGCATATTTAAAAGTAATTAACTTCAAATATCATTTCTTAAAACAAATCAATATTCTGAAAAACAAAGGTACTTTTCGCTTGAGCAAAATTTATATTTTTTGAAGAAAGCTCATATACCACTAAAAAAAGTATCTAATTGTTAAATTTTAGGTTTTATTGCATGCAGAATTTTTTATGAAGAATAACTTTTTTCGTAAAATTAATAATAAAAAGTTTTCCATGTGGTGCGAACTTATGTAAACAAGCTGTATATTTTATTATTTTTGTCTTTCTAAGACAATTCCAAATAAAAGTGTGACATTTTAAGAAGCCTACTTGATTTTCTAAAGCAATTTTTTATATTAATTCTGACTTGGTCATGATTGGACGAAAATTATTCTAAGGACCCCAAGATAGGAACAAGTTGGCAAATTGACATTTTCGTGTCTAACTTTTTTTTCAAATGGCCACCCTTCTTAGACAAGCACTTTTCAAAAAAAATATTTTTAAACGAATCTAACGATACCAATTTATTTGCGAACAGAATAAAAATAAATAAAAAAGGATCAGAGCTACCTAGATGCAATATTACAAATGGGTCTCAAAAATAAAGTGGGCGTAAAAACTTTTAAAGATAATAAATTCCTATCAATAATTGTTTCAGAAACCCAACAATGGTGAAATATACAGGGTGTTTCATTTAAACATTTAAATTTAGAGCCATTTTTGGTTAAACCGTAAGTAACCAAAAAGTGATAAATTCTAATCTTTGTACGCCATATACTTATATCAAGTCTCATTTTAATATGCCTAATACCCTAGAAATTCGTTGACACAGGGTATGTAATTTAATGTTCTTTTACAGATTAACCAAGGATGATTCAAATGAGGTGCGTAGAACAGCAAGACTACTTTTTAATCTAAAGAATAAACCTACTGGATGTTCCCCAAAATGCCCCAATTCTATCCTGAAATCCAAGAGCCGTTCAGTTTCCCCTTACAGAAAGAAGCTCACATTTAAATGTTGACATCTAAGCTTTAAATAGCAACATGCAACGACAACAATACAACACATTTTTTTATAATAAAATTTTTAGACGTGTTGCTAATTAGTTTTTATGAACTGTAGCATAATTTGAAATAGAAATGCCCAGTTTTACAATTGTTCAGTTATGGTTCAGTTGAACTCAACTAGTACATGAACTTATCCATTTAAAATATATTGCTGTTACTTTTGGCATTTACTTGACAGCAATATATTTTAAATGGACAGGTTCAAATACCAGCTGAGTTCAACTAAACCACAGCTTAAACTGCTATTGTAAAATTGGGCATAAAAAAGTTTAAATGAAATCATGA
The DNA here is from genome assembly GCA_014170235.1 of Listronotus bonariensis. NCBI lineage: Eukaryota > Metazoa > Arthropoda > Insecta > Coleoptera > Curculionidae > Listronotus > Listronotus bonariensis. The sequence continues at coordinate 83,565 of JACEGR010001236.1, read as the reverse complement.
TTATGTACTATGATACAACGAAAAAATATTAGGTAGGATCAACATAGATTCCAAATCGGTTCTGGCTAGTTTATAAGTTTGTTCCCCGCAATATTTAAATTGAAGCCCTAAGAAAGCCTGCAATAATTGTGAATTTCGGCGGTTGTGTTTTAAACATTAGGGAGAATATAAAGAAATAAGTTTTTGGAATAATATTACACTTAATATAAGAATATAGTATTTGATGTTAACAATTTTAAAATGTTATTATTAGCATAAACAGAAGTTATATAATAAACCACTGTTCAAAGCACTTAAATCCAAATTACCCTATTTTAGTAGTTTTAAAGTCATAAAACTGTCGAGAAGCTAAGTAAAACGCTAAAAAACTGTCAAAAATACGAACCTAACGTATGGTTTTTCAACTTTGTTTACAAATTTTCACACAGTACTACGTCAGAACTGCCAAATTACAACAATATCGGATAATTGATATTAGTCTAGGGGCCAGGGCTGTTTTGTGGTCCACGGAGTTTCAAAGTGTATTCCTATGTATTTTGACCCGCTAAATTTAAATTTTAAACTTACTTTTACGTCGAAAGTGACAGGAATTTGATATACTGATGCCAAGAAATGGTTTTTATTTATTTACGCGAAAACCGTACGTCAAACAAAAAAGTCAAGAGACCAAATTTGTTCTAAACTAAATGGGGATTTAAAAAAGGGCTTATTCTGGAAAAATGCAGTGGCGTACCCTTTTTTTCTTAAAAATATTTAACCCCTCATGGACGACACTGGTAAAATATATTTTGGTGCAAAGGGTGCGTCTGCCAAATTTTTTAAAAATATCTGAATGGGTATAAAAGCTATTATAAGAAACAATATTTTTATAAGAAATTTAACTAAGACGTTTAGGACACATATTTATATGAAGTTTTTTTCATATTTTTTGGTGGATAGTCACCTCCTAAAACTTTTTGCATTTGTTTAGAATCACCCTGTACTTTGTTTATACGGTTTTTAGCTACTAAAAGTTTACATGATAGGAAAGAAAGTTACATATTTAAATTCTACGATCCAAGACAAAGAATTTAGTGCATTTTACCATAAAGTAAGGAAGATTTTACGTATGATTTAATATATTTTTTAATGTAAAAATCGGGTTTAATGTGCGCGTGTCGTTACGTGACGAACGACTATAACCATATATTATATATTATTCTTTATAAAAAGTTCTGCATGGTCTAAAACTCAATTCACCACATTTTCAATGATGGAAATCGGGACAAGTGAAATAAGATGTTTTTTTTTGTTTTTTTCCCAAATTTTTTTGAAGAGCAAAGAAAAACATTAAAAAACATAAGAAAAGTCCTCAACTTTAAAATTTTAGAGAAAAGATGTTTGGAATAAAATACATTCAAATATGCAAATATGTTCATTTTAAGGAAAAACTGTTTTTTTTTTAATTTTTTTATGCCTTAACGGTAAAAATTTAAGTTTGTACATTCGTGCATGTTTATTTCGAAATCCAATATGTAAAGAAAGCTTAAGAACTGTCAAAACAGCGAAAAGTCACCGAAACCCTCGTTATCGCAAGAAAAAAGTTTTTCTTGAAAATGAACAAGGATACGTATTATAATGTTATTTTTAATTCTAAAAATATTTTCTTAATAAAAATTATAAAAAATAGAGTCAAAATTAAGTAGACACGCTGTATAATAAATATTTAAGTAACGAATAAATATTTATTAAATATTAATAGTTGCAGCTAGTAACTAAACAGGTACAATCTTATTTAAAAAATGGCGCGACAACTTTAAAAAAAAATTTACTCTACTTAAATCAATATAAATATTAGGTAATATTCAAACAAATAAGAAATAAATAAGAAAATATGTAGAAAATAAATAGATTAAATAATAAAATATGTATATATTAATTTTAGTTAAAAATAAAATCGTATTGTCGAAAATATTGTTATTCATAGCCTTAGGTACACTCATACTTATACGCTTTTAGCCGTTCAGTGCGTAACGACACGCGTATTTTAAACTGATTTATCAAGTTAAAAAATGTATTTAAATATACGGTTAATACACCAAATTTTTTGTCTTGGATCGTATAATTTAAATATCGATACCGTAATTCGCAAATCGGCTAACTCCATATTTACTAAATTTTCCAGCAGAGACAAAAATATTTAAAAAATAATAATAAAATATTAAAAAAGAGGTTTTTTACCATTTGTTAAGTAGATTAATGTTTTTGGGGTTATTTTAAATAAAGAAATCATATACATTTTTTTAGGTTTATATTTTATAAAAGTTCAAGTAACTTTTGCTTTGAAGGAAAATGGAGTTAGCAGGTTTGCGAATTACGGTATCGATATGTAACTTGCTTTGCTATAATGTAAACTTTAAGTAGCTAAAAAACCGTATAAACAAATTATACGTTTTTTTTATTAAAAAATATCCGTTTATTATTGTAATAACTTGCTATAAAAATATTTCGATTAAAAAGTCAGACTTAGTTTTAAAGCTGGTAGTTTTTTCTTCAATTTGAGCTGTTATAAAGTTATTTTACTTGAAACGAAGCCGAGTTATAGTTGAAAATTGGCCTAAATGCCGTAATTTTGCAATGTTTTTGCACTTATTTTGCGATATCTCCAGTTCAGGTTTACCTAACGTTATTTTGTAATTTTTTTGAGGGGACAAATTTTATCTTAAAAAATGTTTTCATCTCTTTTAGTTTAGGAGCTAGAGCCTTATAAACAATTAAAATGTTTAGAACAAATTTCCGTTACTTCCGACGTAAAAGCAAGTTTGAAATTCGAATTCAGCGGGACAAAATTTATGGGAATACACTCTGAAACTCCGTAGACTTTGATCGGCCACGAAACAGCCCCGGCCCCTAGACTATATTTAGGATATTTAAAAAGCATTTTTTAAAATTTAACACCCTAGTATCTTAAAAACAAAGAATTTGCGGATTGATGTTTTAATGAACTTTTTTCCTTATTTTGCTGGGAGGTTTCTACGATAGCAGTTTTGGACCACAGTTTACGAACACCCTTAATAATATTATGTCTGTCTTGGATATTTACATTTTTTTTTGACAATACTAAAAGTTTTGATTTTTTTATGAAAAACCTACAATTTATTTTACTTATTTCTGTTTTTATACCCTTATTGTAGTGATGTTTTAAAATATAATGTCTATAAGTCCCACTATACTTCACAAATAGGTAATCTAAGACTTATGACCTTAAAATATAAAAATTATTTGCAACCTTTAATTTATTTAATTTTTTATCGTACAAAATAAACAAAAATATACGTTTATTGGATTAATCCTGTGGTTTTCAAAACAGTAATAACGTTTTTATTATCTTTAGATATTCACGGAAGGTCATTTTTTTTCTTTATAAATGAAAGGCTATGTGTTTTGTATCAACAAGATATTTCAAAGCGGTTTACAAATATACCCAATTTAATGTTTATCTTTAATAGTTTTAAATAATAACAATAATATTGATAATAAAACTTTTAATTCAGAAGAATTGTACAGTATAAAAAACAATGGACAATAAAATAAAATGGCGTCACAAAAAGTCCATCCAAATCTAATGAATAATTTACTTGTTTACTTCTGTAGATATAATGAATAATGATTTTTGGTGTATGACCATATTTCCAAAACTATTTAAGAGAGACATATCTAATTGGTATTTTCGTAAAGGTTTTGAAAACATCTTTTTAATGGTGGTATAATATAAAGGGTGCCCAGTTTAAAAAAATGTATTTTTTGTTGTACTCCGTATATCTTAAGGCATAATACTTATACATTTGATTACTGATTTCTTAATGGGGAGAAAGAGGGGGGTATAAATAAATAATTTGACACCCAGTACACTACTTTTTTCCATTATCATAGATAAGAATTTGTTTATAAGTAGTGTCTTTGCAATACACATGGGATTTATTTTCCATTTTATTTTTTAAAAATTCCTTCCAACAATTTTTTTGTCGTAACTTTTAGATTATAGTCAGTTCTGGATGAACTTTATTGTATATTGTTTTTTATTAAAATTATATAGGCTGTAAACTAGACTAAGGACTCTGTACAACTCTTAATTACTTTTTTACGAAGAACGCATCAAATGGTTTATAATTGACGTAATTTCATTTTCAGGGGAGAGACTTCTAAAAGAAAAAGAATGGTAAGCTTTAGCTTTATATAACCCATTTTGGAAAATGGATCTAAAAAGTGCCAACAGTCCTGTACAGCTGCTTGTTTCCCTTCATCAAATCTGAAGGTTCTGTGTTCGAATATTTACGAACCTTACTTTGTTGGCAGTTTAGGTTTGAATAGTCCATTGATTTTTTAAAAAGTCGTTTTTGATTAAAAAAAAAAAAAATGTTCGCTAAGAAATATAATTCATGAAGAGAAAATGTTAATTTTGTTTACAGGGTTCTATAATTTCAAATTAATTTACAGGGTGTTTCGAAACAAATGCGAAACATTTTGGGAGGTGATTGCTTGTTTAAAATAAAGGGTAGTTTGCTTTATAAACATGGGGTCAGAAGTCAACCATTACTTTCTAGAATGTGGAACCTGCTGCTCGCGAAGGTCTTTCCTCCCCTCCAAATCTTCAAGTATTTAAAAGTCCCGTGTCAACCATCTCCCTCTTACCTCGCTTAAGACACCAGTGGTACGTTAGTATTTAGGCTTTTAGCTTTCGTGGTTTTTACAAAGATAAAAAAAAACAGAAGAAAGCACAATAAATATATTTTCTTATATTAGACCTACATTTTTAAATCAGCTGATTTCAAGCATCGATCAACTCTGTAATTAAATTGGATTTACAGGTAAATTAGATATTGTTTAGTCCATTTCCATACAAATTTATCTTTTATCTTTAAGCTAGATCCATTTTCAAAAATGTATTTATTCTTTATTTCATTATACATTTTATTTTGTTACATTGGTTTCAAAACCCACTTACTAAATTACTGTTTTTTGATTGACCGTTAAATTAATAGCTTTAAACTTTCACAGAGAAATGTCTGATTTTTTAAAACACAAAATTAAAAAAAAGATAGTCAGGTTATGAAAATAAATTAAAATTAAATAAATGTAAAAATTTTAGGAGGTGATTTCTTGTACAGAAAAAAGGATAGTTTGGAGTATAAATGTTGGGTCAAACGTCAAAGACAGATCTCGCAAAAAGAAAAACAAAAAAAGTTATTTTTTATATTAAAATCCAAAATATTTTCCGTGTATATTACACATTTTTTTTTCTGTGATGGGAACAAAGACGACTTATTATTGAAAAAAACATGATATTAAAGTCGGAAAATTAATCATGTAACATTTGAAGTTTCAAACTGATCGACTGGTTTATTTGGAACACAGTTAGACTTGCATTACTATAGAAACCCTAAGAAAAATTATTTAGTCAATGTCAATGTAATTTTGTAGTTTGATGTATTAAAATTAAAAAGTTGAAAATAAAAGCGATCGTTTAATAGTTATTTGGAATATTATAAAGGTAAAAATCTGACTGGACTCCTAATATAAGGGAAATGTATGTTCTGTAGAATAAATTATTCTAAAATTAAATATTTACCTTAACTTACGTGTATGCATGTCCGGGAAAAAAGTACTAACTTTTTTTCCATGGGAAAAATGCAAATTTATAAAAAGTCACATTTTAGAACCTTGTAACAGAGATACAATATCAATTTTTTTCCCATCACGAAAAATTATCTTTTTTTTAAATCTTTATAAGAAATTAAGTATTTTATTTAAACTGCCGAATAATATCAAATAAAATATTTTTTTCGCCTTATTAGGTGACGGAAGAGAAATATTTTTTTATATAAAATAATTTTCTTTATGTCGACGCGTTTTGATTTAAATTTGATTTTTTCATTTTAAATCGGTTTTCATTTTTAATGCGGTAACTGTACTGTCAGTTTCTTTTTAGCTACCGGACAGATCAGAATTGTTCAATTAATACTTAATACCATATCATTTAACAGTTTGATTTTTTCAAATTTTTGAAAGTTTTTTTCATGTCCCGCAGCGGGCCAAAAGAAACAAAAAAAACTAAGTTATTTACTTAAAATTTGGCTTTATTCCAGTAGATAACCCACAATTTTTTCAACTTTGTTATAACATTTTTTCCCCGCCGCGGTACTAAATCAATATTATGTGGAAAATTTCGACTTTTATAACGTTGTTTATGTTTCTTTGAGCCCACGGCGGGACATGAAAAAATCTTTTAAAAATTACTACAGCAAAGGCAACTTTTGGTAAATAGTGCCAATCTAATTCGAAAAAATATTCTTTTGCTTCACCCTAATGCACATACTTGTTTTAAAATATCAAGGTTCGCAACTAACTATATACATACAGGGTGTCCAGTAACTTAACCGACAAACTTAATCAAACGATTCCACAACAAAAAACAAGAAAAAAACTTCATATAAGCATATATCCTAAACGTCTTAGTTTCTGAACTACGGGGTGTTAAAAATTAAAAAAAAAAGTTTTTTAAAATATTTAACACATCGTAGTTCAAAAACTAGGACGTTTAGGACATATGTTTATATGAAGTTTTTTCTTATTTTTTGTTGTAGAATCGTTTGGTTAAGTTTGTCGGTTGAGTTACTGGACACCCTGTATGTATGTAGGTAATTTGATTGAAATTAATGAAAACTTTGATGTCTATTGGTGCCTAAACGGTGAGGTTTATCGACTTTGATAAAGAGTACCTTATTTTTTAAGTTTTTGATTGCAAAACATCGCAGATTTTAGAACACAGATAATAATGCAAGTTATTTTTTTCTCAGCACTGTGCAGGAGTTAACACAAAAATTACAACATTATAGTACATTTGGAGATGTCGAATGCATGGCCAAAGAACTAAAGTGTAGACAAGAGGAATGTGAATCCTTAAAACAGGTATAAATATTTTTTAAATTAAGAAATGCATTGTTTGTGTCTTTTATATTTGCAGCAAGTTTTAGATTAGAGTATAAGATAAGGATCATTTATTGTCGCGACATATACACGTTTAGTCTAATCAAAATCTTCATAGGCAAGTACAGCAACGACAAAGAAGAGCGATACGTCATCCTATCAGAAATATCTTGACATGCCGCCATTCTTTTACTAATTTCAACCTGTTAGTATTCTATACGCGGTAGACCCTCTTGTAGTCAACAAAAATACCGGTAAAAACGTAGGCTTATGCAGAATTAAAGAGTTTTAGATGTTGTTATAAGTATATAAAATTGATTACAATCGCAAGATTATACAGGGTTATTTTTAAGTTGGCACTCTTCTTTTAACACTGTATAAAATGTAAAAAAAATGTCAAATCATCATGTCCAAAAATGCTTTGTTTCCGAGATACAGGGTGTTAAAGTTTTAAGAAAAGAAAACCTTTTTATCATCACTTTTCTACCACTCCGGATATCTCTACCAAATTTGGTACACTTCTTTTGACCATTACGATACAAAAAAGTTTTTAAAATCAATAATATTTTGGAAATATGTACTCATTTACTCTGGAGTTAGTTATATAACTTGTTATTTGTTTGTACGAAGAACGGTTTTTGTTTTAACATATAAAAGCCTTTTGATGAACTTTTACAGCAAAAAATGTAATAAAAGAAGTGTACCTAATTTTGTAAAAATATCTGGAGTGGTAGGAGAGTTATCATAAAAAGGCATTTTTTTCTTAAAACTTTTAACACCCCGTATTATGGAAACGAAGCATTTTCAGACATAATTTTATAAGAAGAAATGTCTTATTATTTTGCATTCTATACAGTGTTAAAAGGAAAGTGCCAACTCAAAAGAATCCTCTAGACATCATTATTATGACTTTATTTTATAGCCTACTAAGCCTAATAATTTGTCCTATCTTAGTATTTAGATGGTACTAGTTCAAGGCAATTATTCAGCTCGGTTTGTCGGGTAAGACACATATTTATGTTATAAATATACCCTGAGATTATTTTCATAAATACCATTTACCTTAACATTATTCAAGTCTGTTAATTTTTTTCTTATTTCAAAACGGACTCAATTCGTATTTTAAGGTTTATTTAGTTTACAAACGAAATGTTAAATAAAATGGAATCCGATATATGTAGCTAAACTCGAAGCAATACATAAGGTAACAATAATGAACTATTTCTATTGGCATTAATCTAATTTATTTATTTTTTTAGTCAATGGTTGATATGAGACGGGCGCTAACGGAAGAGGTGGCTGTAAAACATGACGAAGTTATTGGTTTAAAAAGGATTGTAAAATTCTTGAAGATAGATGCTTACAAGCTGATAAACAAACGGCATTTAAAGAGGATATCATACGGGAGCTCAGAAAGGAAATAAAGCAGCTCAAACAGCAGGTAATAAAAGTAATAAATAAGACAAGTAGTAATACTTTGTTAAACACGGTTAATTAGGTTATTTATTTTTATGTTATAATCACATTAATTAATTACTTTTGTACAAATGTAGGTAAACATTTCCATCCAGTTAGAACAGTGAAAAAACTAATTTTTTAGGATTTTTATTTTTTTTTGAAAAGGCCGTTAAATTTATTAAATTAAAATTTTCTACATATTTATGTTTTATATTATTTTAACAATATTTGGACATACTTAATATCAAAAATTATTTTGGAAGTCTTTGTAACCCATGCCCCGCTATAACTCTGGACTGGATTATCTAAAATGAAAAAACAAACTTATTTAGTTTCAGAAATGTATAATCTACATATTATTCAAAGGAATAGGCCACTGGAATGGGCAAAAATCACAAAATGCCGGCTTTTATTTATTTAAAAAAAATCAACAAAAAAATCTTTGATTAATTGCTAATAATTATATTTAAGAAGCTTATGTCAAAATTTGAAAGCAATCGGTTCAGTAGTTTTCAAGAAATCGTTGTGACCGTCCTTACAAAAAGGCGTTTAAAGTTTAAAAAACCTATACATTTAGCTAAACATGTTTTACAAATACGCGCATCTTTCCGAAACTATTCGACAAATTAATTTCAAATTTTTAGAGAATATACTTAAATACATGTCCACTCGAAATATGCTAAAAAAAGTTTTTTTCATTGCCAGTGGATATAACCCCTTAAAATCGCTTGTAATAAAACTATAAGTTTTTCTATATAACTTTTTTATATTTATATAATTTTTTTAATAGATAAAGTGATTCAAGAGGAAGGTTTTTGTGTATAATATATAAATATATATATATATATATATATATATATATATATATATATATATATATATATTATATAATATCTTTATAACGTTTTTATTTGACTATAAAAATTAGACGAAAAAGCTTTGATCTGTGGTATCCCAAACTTGTAAATAAAGAAATACATAATAAGTACTTGCTCTAGATAGTACCTAATTTATATACCAAGTAACTCTAGTTTCTGTGCTTAAGGCTAACTGGCTATACAAATGTCCCAATATTATCATAAAAATAAAAATAAACATAGTAGGGAGGAATATAGGGTACACAATGACCTAATAAATAGTTATTTATTACACAAGGGAAAGAAGCTCTAGATTTTAGGTTGTGTTGTCTTCCGATTCGAAACGAAGGGAGACAATAAACCGAGAACTAAAATCTAAAATTTTTCCAGTGTATAATAAACTATTTTTTTCTGTGACGGGAAAAATGATGACTTAGTATGTAAAAAACATGTTATTACAATGTATTAAAGTAAGAACATTAATCATGTAAATGTAAAGTTTTAAACTGGTCGGCGGGTGTATTTGAAACAGCAATTAGACCTTGCATTTGTATGGAAACCTATTAAATATCTGTCAATGCAATTTTGTGATTTGACGGATTGAAATTAAAAATTAGGAACTAAAAGTTATCGTTTAGTAGTTATTGAAAATAGTATAAAGTTAAAAAGCGTCTGATTAGACTTTTGATTTAAAGGAAATGTAAGTTCTGAATAATCAAATATTCTGACATTAAATATCTACCTTTATTTACGTGTATGTATGTCCGGGAAAAAGTAATTTTTTGAAAAGTCGTATAGGACGAACGCTGTAAGTTTAACACAACTACGTCATCAACAACCAAATGTTTCCATACAAAAGCACCTACTTGCCATGTATTTTTTACCATATGCATCAGTTAATTGTAGCATAGAATAACCAGCTACTGCAAATTTTAAATAAAGTGTTTTTGTAGTCGGCGACACGTGTGCTTGGGGCGTTTTGCTGCTATCAAAGTATGACGTAGCTGTGTTAAACTAACAGCATTTTAACTTTACCTGTTAATAGAGATAAAATGTTAAATTTTTTTCTCGTCACAAAAAAACTACATTTTTTCACAATAAGTAAACTAACGTTGAAGATATGCTCTATATTGGTTAGGCGGATTCATTTATTGGATGGTCTTTTTGTTAGGTACACGCCTGGAAAGAATGGGACCGCTTCGGTCCTGGTCCCGGGGTATACGAGCTGACCTTGTTTAGCCCTATTGACCCCTATGAACTTGCCGGTCGCCTGAAACAAAATAAAAGAAAACCCCCAAAAACCCAAAAAATTCGAATTAAAAACGACGTTTCGGTGGCAAGTCTGCCACCGTTGTCAAGTTAAAATGAACTTAAAAAATAAAAATAAAAAACTAACTAATATTTAAATAAGAAATGATTAAATTTTGTGCTTTTGAAATCTCAAACTGAAAATAGCTTGACATATGGACACATATCCATCCAAGTAAACTAACGTATTACATAATAAATTATCCTATTAAAGAGGCCATATTTTTTAAACTAAAAAAGGCTTGAACTTAATGGTGTTAGATGTTCTATTCTAAATTATCTTTTTCCTGTGTAAATCCTCAAACAAAAAAGGCGTGAAAAAATATATATTGTGGATACATTGGTATTTTATAAAATACATTGGGAATTCCATAATTAAAATGAAACATTATTAGTATTTTTATTTAGTACTCTTTTCTACGCATAACATTAAAGTAATGCTGCTACTGCATTTCGCTGAGGTACTGAGAAGAGAAAAAGCTATGATTAAACTAAAGGCAGGGCCACCGAGAGCCGTGCCGGGCCCCGGTACAAGGAAATGTTGTAGTCCCCCATAATAAAAAGGTCCTGTCCTACTAAAAACAAATTGTATTTTCATTTGTTTTAGAAATTTCCCAAAAAAAGTTGATGAACAAAAAAAAAAAAAAAAAAGAAGGTCGTCGCCCTCAACCAACTTATCTACATTCTTATGTTCCTTCCATTGCTCCATTTACGCTTTTCATTCCTCGCGGGCACCCGTTCAGTTTGGATCCCCAATCAGTTCGGGGCCCTGTAATTTGTACCGCCTTCAACGCCCTCTCGTCGGCCCTGACTTAAGGTTTTAAACCATCCTTCATACATCTAGATTTAAAAAGTCCTATGTAACCTTTAGGTTTGCTATATGTAATCGATATGACATTTATTTGTTATATATGTCGCAGGCAAATGGTTGTTTAAGACAAATGGCTTCTGCCTAGGCAAATGGCTTCCGCCTGGGCAAATGACTTCATGAAAATAACTTTTATTTAAAAGCCATTTGCCTAGGTAAATGCATTTGCCGTGGTCCTTGTTAGGCAAATGACTGTGATATACACCCATTTTATAACATATTAGGCGTACAGTTTGTTTTTCAGACTAAAGTAAAAAGCAAAAGCACGTGTAATTTGATTGGTTCGAAGCGACATTCGAAGCGCTAGAGACGGTCCTGCAAAACTGTCACGATGGGGCGGTCATGGTTAGTTAAATCTTTTTTTTTAATTTATATTATAAAGAAATAATATGACAGTTTTGCATGACCATCTGGTTATGCAAATAGTTCTATTTCCATTTGTCTAAAAATTGCTGAGATTGGTCAAATAGCTTTTGCCTAGGCAATTAGCATTTTAAAATGAAAAAACACCAATTGCCAAGACAGGAGACACTTGAACAAAATTAGGTTTAGTTTACATATGAAAACAGACAGAGATAGTACTGCCCGAAACGTTGTGTAAATAACTTAAATAAAGATAATGGAACGAAATTCTTTTTTACCTCTAAGTGTCTTTCTCGCACTTAAAGATTATTCGAACTTCGCTGCTTTTTTCATTATATTATTTTAGAATTAAGATAGCTCTAGCAAAAAATGTACGATCAAAATTACTAAAACAAAATAAAATTTGGCTTTTCTCCAGAATAAATATATTTAATTAATTTTTTTATTAAATATCTTTATTTTGAAGAAAAGCCAAATATTATTTTGTTTAAATTTAAACTCCCAGAAACAAATAAACTATAAAAAATCTAAATTATTGCCTGCACGCTCAAGAAAGTTTAAAATGTACTATGTTTTCTTGTGTTGACTAGGTGTTATTTTATGTAGTAGGGATTGCAATGTAATGTTAAAATCAGTGGCGCAACTAGCCTCTGGTTTTTGGGGGATCTTAAGTCCTGGTTTATGTATTATATGTATTTGCTAAAAGAAATTATACAGGGTGTCCAGTAACTTTATAAGGGTAATTCTACAATGTAAAATAAGAAAAAAATATTATATGAACATTATTTTCCAATCGACTTAGTTTTTGAACTACGAGGAGTAAATTTTTTTAATTAACTTTTTTTATATAAGAACTTGTATAACGATTTAGATATTTAAAAAGAATAAATGCGTCTCCCTTTCATTAGAAGACAATTTCTGATGTACAGACTGTCCACGGATGGGGTTTACAAGAGGACAAATGGACCAAGAATTTAATTTTTCAAAAAAGTCATTTTCATAACAATTTTTGCTTGTAAAAACAATATGATTTAGAAAGAAAATATTAATTTTGTATACAGGGTTCGCAAAAACTTAAAAAAACATTATTTTTCTTCAAGAGTAAACTACCTTTATTTTTCATTTTTAATTTATTGAAAACAATGTTGGTAATCGATAAAAGCAATAATACAATACCTTGATTATATTGGTTAACAGCTAAAACATTGTATTTTGTAGGAATTTGGAGAAAGCTGGTGTATTACAAACAAATTATGAGAGTTTATAAGGTCAATTTATAATAAAAATTTAAAATGAATTATTTTTGCCAAAATCAATTATATAAAAAATTTTGATACCCCTGTAATAATAATAAAGTTATTTAAAATGCTACTCTAAATACATTTTTTAAATGATATTTTGCTTAAAAATGAAAAATAAAGATTGGTTACTGTTGAATAAAAATCATGTACTTTAAGTTTTTGCGAACACTGTATACAAAATCAACATTTTCTCTTCATAAATCCTATTTTCTTTACAAAATAGAAAATTAAATAAAGAGTTTTCCAAAAATGAAATTTTTGGTCCATTTGTCCCCTTGTAAACTTCATTCGTGGACAGTCTGTATACAAATATTATAAGGGGTAAAGTTTGCCACTTTGATTGTTTGTTTGTTTCTAAAAAAACAAAAAAATCGCCAGTGTTGTTCATAAACGGGTAAAAATTTCTATGGTACGCCACTAAGTTTTAAACAAATTTGATCCCTTGACTTTTTCTTATTAAATGTACGATTTTCACGAAAAATAAATACAAACAATTCCTTGGCATGGTCATTGGTCATACTACTGTCTAATTCTACAGTATTTAGTATTTAAGTAGAAATGTTAAAAGTACGGCTTATCACTTAGTTTGCTTTACCAATCATTACATATAATAAAAGTTGAAACACTAATGTAGTAACCTATTTTTCTCCTAAAAAATCAATTTGCTTTAAATATAAAAAAAATATTTTTCTACAAGCATAAAAGAGACAATTTATACATTCTTTAAAATTTATTTTAAATCACAATTTAACAAAATTTTATTTATTATTTATATGAATGTTAAAAGTACAATTTGTAGCTTTAAATAGATAAGGTTACTAATGTAGTAATATACCGAAAAAAATCTTATCGAAGGACATATTTATTTTAAAAAATTGCGCGCGAGAAAGTGATGTTTTAAGCATGCTAGTAGAAAACATAAATAACTGTAGGATGGGCCAATGGTTTGTTGCTAAAACAAAATAATATCATTAATCTACCCATACGTGTGGTGTAGTTGAATTTATGATAATATTTTCTAATCGTTTGGGCTTGACCCGCTTGGCTAGAAAAATTACTTATAGATAAATGAGATGGATAAATAGAATAATTTTGGTTATTTGGTATTTTAAAAAACGATGTTAAAGTTTAATGAATAAACATGGGCGCCGCCAATACCTTTAAGGGTGAGGGGGGATTTTAAAAAGCAAAAAAGCCTTTACATATAAAACTGTATACCTTTTTATATATCTGACGTTTTTACCTTAAAAAAGGTCTTCACCTAACAAAACGTAATTTTTCATATACAGTTTGTCCACGGATGGACTTAACTAGGCCTGAATTTTTTTAATTTGTAATATTTCGAAAAAAGTTATTAATAAACATTTTTGCTCTATTTTCGTAGTTTTGAACTATCCTGTCTATCCTACGGCAAATTGTCTTATAGTTTTTAGCATTTAAGGCAAAGCAAAAATTTTTATGAAGACAAACCTTTTTTTTAATATGAAAAATAAAACTTTTTACAGGTATAGTTAAGTCCTTCCGTCCAGTACACACTGTATATTCTGTTAAATTCAAATTGCGCGGATATATCTTTAATAAGCTAGCACCCTCCCGGTGTCCATGAAATAAACAAATTCCAACAAGTAAGTTTTCTGCAAATAGACACGCTTGGCATGTAGCGACTTTTTAGGGCTATTGTTATATTAAATTTAAAGTTAATTTATTGTTACAGACTTTCAAAAATGTGTTTAGGTTATAGAATTTTAGAGAGTTTGGATCATTTAATTTAGTTTGTTAATTTATTTAAATTATTTACCTTAATTTTTCCAAGTTCTTTCATCACTAATTACGTTGAGCTTCCAGCAATCCAGGTTCGTAGAAACTCCTCCGTTTTGTTTTTTGGGAAACTTGTTAATAAACTGCCAATAAAACTATGCAGGCTTCTTCAGACAAATCTATTAAACAAGTGATACAATGACTGCAACTAACACTAGGACGTCTTACAATACACTGTATATCTTAATAATATTGTTACTCCTATTTATATTATTTGGGACAGATAATAGGTGAAATAAATTCTACTTCAACAAAAACTCATTTTGATAAATTACGGTATAAAACTATTTAGCGATTCACCCATTGATAAGTTGTTAACATAATGCAGCATGTAAAAATAATAAAAGATAAAGTTCGGAAAAAAGCTAGTTTGCATTTATGAGTAAATTATCATATTAATAGTCTTTGAGAGATAAACACTGAGAATTGTCTATATGCATATTCACCGGTTCTTATCTTCTCAGGTATTACCAGTGGCGGCGTTAGGCTCTACATAACTCACTTTCGAAGGTTTCCGAAAACGCCCGAATTATCCATTAAGAACTTTTATGCCATCTTGTACTATGGAATTTTCACGATATTTCTCGAAGATTCTAGATCATTCTTTACTCTTCCACTATACTATAAAAGGGCGACGGGAAACCTCTGTTCAGTTAGTATAGATTCGACTTTTGTGCTGTAAACTTCGAGACATTGACAAGTAAAGATTTCGTCGTTGTAACCATAGTTACGTTCGATTGTTAATAAAGGTATAAAAACGAAGACACGTGTTTTTATACGAGGTGTTACGGAACATTTGGTTGTTGGTTACCCAAGGAAGCCGAAGTGGTAAGAAGAGTGAATGCCAGTTGAGACAAGACAAAGACAGCAAGCAGTTATGGAGGAGTGAAGTGCACTAATTAAACAAATGATGGAAAAACAAGAATCCCTTAAAGAAGAAATAAAGAAAGAAATGCAGACAAGCCAAGAAGCCATGAAAGAAGACTTAAAATTAATGAAGACGAGCCAAGAATCCCTGAAAGAAGACCTAAAGAAAGAAATGCAGACAAGCCAAGAAGACCTAAAGAAAGAAATGCAAACAAGCCAAGAAGCCATGAAAGAAGACATTAAAAATGAAATGAAGACCAATTCAGAAGAAATGAAGAAAAGTTAAGAAGAAATGAAGACAAATCAAAAAGAAATGAAGCGGGAAATCAAAATCAGTCAAGCAGAAACGAGACAACAAATCGAGAAAATTCAAAAAGACATAAAAAAAGGACAGGAACAAATGAAGCAAGAGATAAAAGAGAAGATAGTAAAGATTCGAGAACACCTGAGGGGAGAATTTCATCAATGCCAAGATGAGATGAGAAAGGAAATGTTACTTGAATTAAAACTTACAAAAGAAGATGTCAAAGAAGATATAGAAGAAGACAACAGACTGTGCAGTTAGTTCAAGGTCAAATGCAACAAGAAGTGCAACAATTACACCGGCAAATTCAAAATATAGCCAGTACAGGTGTCGTTCCAGGATGTGGTACTCCAGCAACTGTTATGAAACCACCAACTTTTGACGGAAAGGTACCGTGGGTTACGTACCTTAAACAAAGTGAAGCTTCTGCGAACGGCAATAATTGGAGTTTACCAAAAAGGCACGCGCACTAGTGCTTGCTCTAAGAGGAGAAGCCATGGAAGTCTTAAGAAACATCCCCGATGAAAAGCAGTCTGACTATGAATCGATTGTCATGTTCCTGGAGATGAGGTACGGCGAAACTCATCTGCAAGAAGTTTATAAGGCGCAGTTACAAGGACGAAGACAGAAGTACAATGAAAGTCTTCAAGAGTACGAAGCGGACATTGTACGTCTAGTTAATTTAACGTATCCATCGTAACCAGAAGAAATTAAGCAAGAATTGGCGGTAGGCAGTTTCATTGAAGGTCTGCGCGATCCAGATATGAACCAAGCATTAAGAATGGCCAGACTAAAGAAAATTTCAGAAGCTCTTGCCTACGCACTTCAGTTTGAAACGGCTAAGCAGACATCCAGAACACAGGCAAGACTTCAAAGAACAAATTATACACCAGAAGACAGGAATCCAAATGATAATTTGACAATAGTAATACAACAGCTGCAAGTAGTATTACGTCAAAAACAAGTAGATGGAGACAACAAAAGCATGACTTTCCGTCGAAGAAATAGAATCCTGTGCTGGAAGTGTGGCGAAGAGGGGCACATTCAAAGAAATTGTACCAGATCGAATGCCCCTGCATCCGGAAAACTCCCAGTAGCCAAATGATAATTTGACAACAGTAATACAACAGCTGCAAGAAATTTTACGTCAAAAACAAGTAGATGGAGACAACAAAAGCATGACTTTCCGTCGAAGAAATAGAATCCTGTGCTGGAAGTGTGGTGAAGAGGGGCACATTCAAAGAAATTGTACCAGATCGAATGCCCCTGCATCCGGAAAACTCCCAGTAGCCAGCTTCAAGGGGCGAAAGCTGGCTAGGTGCTACCAAGCCCCATCAACAACAATAATTAGAGTATCCCGGCTGCAGAACAATGGCTCCAGCTTGGTAGTACCTGGAAACGTGTGCGGTCGGGACTGCGAAATGGTACTGGATACTGGTTCCACACATACCATCGTGAAGCTGAACATCGTAGCTCACTGTAAAATATTCCGCCCTGTAAAGAATTACCTTTGGGAAACTGCTAATGGAGAAGTTATACCAGTTAAAGGCATACATGAAGCCAGAATAACCCTAGGAACAACAACATTTATCCACGTCGTGTTTGTTGCCGACATCCTGTACGTTATCCTTGGCCTTGACATTATGGAAAATCAGAAATTTATACTAGACCTTCCACAACGGGTACTACGAACCACTAAAGAAGAGATTGTAATGAGACTACCACGAAGCAGTGAAACATCGGTTCGAGAAGTAGTCCTCACGGAAGATGTTATTCTACCGCCAAACTCAGAAAGCATCATACAAGCAAGGTTTGAAAATTCAGAAGAAGGTGAAATCGTGTTAGTCGAACCATTAGAAAATTGTTCCTTATACGCTAAAGGAATTCTACCAGCAAGAACTCTGGCGCAAACCAAAGAAAATATGGTATTTGTCAGAATGGTGAACCTGAAAGATTTCCCTCAACAAGTCAAAATGGGTGACAAAGTCGGTACCTGTCAACCTGCGGCTATGATAGTTACCCATCCATGTAACACACCTGCAGGAGTCTCCACACGTAAACTACCTGAGGCTCTACAAGACCTGGTGATTTCATCAAAATCCTTGTTACATGCGGCCAAAAGCCGTATGTATGTATATCATCCCTATACTAAATTTTTGCTCAATGTGCATTTTTTTGAAAAAAAACATAATTTAAAAACGGGAAAAGATAAAAACTTTAAATTTACAGGAAAAATTGGCCACTTAATGAAGTAATTGTCAAAAAATTTTCAAAACAATTGAAAAACGTTAAGTACAGGGTTTGGCAAAAAATATGAGTTTTCAAAAATCGTGGTGAGCGTAATCAATTATCTGTCCAGGGTTTTATTTTATCGAAACGAAATTTTGCACACAGGTCAGAAATGGTCCCGTTCAGAACCCTATTGTTTTTGAGTTCAATCGGATAAATAGAAAAGGAGTTATTTACGTTTTTGTAAGAAAAAATTGACCAATTTTCAGGCTTAATAACTTGAAAACCGTTTTATCAATCGACATGGGGTTAGTGGGACATGAAAGGGCCCCTTTTAGACTCAAAACGCCTATGGTCTTCTGTTTAAAATGTTTTATTTTCTCTGAGAAATTTTTAAATAAAAAAAAATTGACAAAAACTTTCGCATATTTTAATTTTTTTTCTTGAAATTGTGACTCTAAATTAAAAAAGTTTAAATATAATTAGATTCTTTACAAAAAGTTCTATAAAATGAGATATCAATCATAATCGTACCTTTTATACAGCGTGTTTTATAAAGCTTCAAAATTTCCATTTTTTGGTAAAAAATGGGACATTTTTTACATTTTATTTAATTACAAAACAACTATTTAAGCTATCCCTTAGATCGTTTAATTATCTTTAAAAAACCTTTTTACGGTTTTTTTCTACAAACGTAGAAATAGATAAAAAAACACATTTAAAAAAAAAATACACATTTTTGCCCAAAAATCGCGATTTTTTCGTCTATCAAATTCGGCTAGAGGGCTTTGAATAGTTGCCAAAATCGAGCTCCTGTCTACACAAGAAGGTCTGTAATACGGGGTTGGTTAAAAAATATATGAACTGTCAGTGGATTTTAAACTTGCGTCGTTTTTTCATAATTTCGAAAAAATACAGTTTCCCGGTTAAAAATTATACTTGGATCGGAAAATTTGGAATTTTTCACGACCTATATGAAACATTTTATTCAAAACTGTGCCCGATTTTAATACAAAATCTCGTTAAATAAAGCTACAAGGGAAGTATACGAGGGACGGTATTTTTTACTGTATGGAAGTTCAGGGTGTTAATACATAAAGTAATAGAGGATGTTTTAATATTAGGTATGCATATAAATTAGGGTTTTTATACGTTATACGGAGTGTTAGTATAATAAGGAAGGAATTACACTAATTATTGGTAATGTTTGAGACAGGATTTTTAAAAATTACATAACCGAAATAAAATGGAGAAGATATATACAGGATGTCCTATAAATCCTGGCCAAATTAGTAAAAATCAATTATGATAAATAATCCGTTGTGTACAGGGTAATTTAAAATTTAGAATTTTAAGTAAAAAAGGGGACTCTAGTGTCTGGGTAAGTTTGATGTACAGGGTGTTTATGTAAATCTGGTCAAAACATCTGGGGTTAAAATGTTTTGTATTATATATTATGATTTTGCTTTTTTGGCTTGATAAAAATCAATACATTTTGTACAGTGCGTCTAAAAAGTTTAAAAAAGTATTTCATAAATCAGTTAACATACAGGGTATAGCCAAAACCTATAGATAAAAAACATTTTTTACAGTTCAAGGATTTTCAAAAATAAGTATTAATAGAAACCAAGAATGTTATAGTGTTTTGTGCATCTTATATACAGGATGTTTATGTATTTCCGGCCAAAATTTGTACGGAAGTAAAAACCAGTAATAACAAAAACGCCGTTGTGTACAGGGATTTTAAAGGTTTGACTTTTATAGTAAAAGATGGGGAGTCTAGTGCTTTGGAAAGTGTTTACGTATATCTGGCCACAGTTAAGAAGTATAGTGCGGTATATTTGGGTTTTGCCGTATATGGTTCGTTTTCCCCCTCTCGTCTTTAAAGTATGAGTACTTATTTATTTTTTATGTGCTACGACAATTTTTTTCAACTTTTTTATTGGAGGAATTTCGAAAAAATGGATATACAGCTATCTGGATGATTCCAAACAAAAATAAAAAATGGCAAAAAAATTCCCCCCACCCCCGCGCCACCATGACATATCGTTTCTCGCAAACGAAACAACTTGTAAATAATATTTTTATCTCATTTTATAGGTCACCTAAAATGATTTAAAAAAATGAGTAAAAATAATTTTTCGCACTCTCTACATGGCGTGCGGGAAGTAAAATAAAAATGATCTAAATTTTAAATGTCTGTAACATCTGTGCTATTTGGGATAATTAAATAAAATTTTGGTGGTAGATACGTGGTATGAGTAAGTTTATAAGGGCATATAAAAAATTTATACAGAGTGTTTTAAAAAATAGCTACCCCGAATTTAAAAAATATATATTTAACATTTGATATTGACGTTACTAATACAAATGAAAAAAAAGTTTAAGGAATTGTGTATAAGTATTTGTTGTTTATAAAAAAATATAAAACCCCTGTACAGGGTAGCTCAAAAAGATGTTATATTAAAAAGCCCTATACTAAAATTCATTAAAACTACATTATTACTGCATCTAAACATTTACAAATCGGCTTAAATATAGAAATTTGCAAACAAAATAATAATTTCCAAAAAATATTATACAGGATGTACCAAAAAATTGAAATTAAGTTTTTATGTTGAATTTTTAAAACCTTCTGATGACTTTATTTATTAAGATAAAATAACAAAAATTTGGTGAGAGGTGTTTATACTGGTATAAAATAATTAAATAAATATATTTATATACAGGGTGTACCAAAAAGTTATTATTATCCCTCCATTCACACTTTATAAATCGATTCTGGAAAATAAACACACTTGTAAAAATCCGTTGTATTTCATTTAAAAGATTTTTTAGAATGATTTAGAAAAAAGTATAAACACAGTTTGCCGCACTTCTTTCGTAGCGTGTGGAAAGTAAAATAAAAATTAACGAAATTTTAGATAGCCCTAAAATCTTTGCCTTTTGGATATCTAAATAAAATTTGAGTTCTGGATACGTGGTACGGGTGAGTTTATAAAAGTATATCAAAAACTTATACAGAGTGTTTCAAAAAATAGTTAACTTAAATTTAAAAAGAATATATTTAAAATTCGATATTGACGTTAGTATTAAAATTGAAAAAAAAGTATTTATAGAAATTGTGCATAGGTATGTATACTTTATTAAAAAATCTAGAACCGCTGTACAGTGTGAGTCAAAAAGATGTTATACTGAAAAAATCTTAAACTAAAAATTTATTTTACCATCTGGAGATTTACAAAATTGTTTAAATATAAAAATTTGCAAGCCCATTAGGAATATTTTTAAAAATATTACACAGAGTGTATCAAAAATTGTTATTAAATTTCTTATGTTAAAAATTTAACATAAGAAATTTAAATAAAATATTAAAAATTTGGTGACAGGCTTATACTGTGTGTCCAAAATTGGTAGGGAATGTATTGGGATATTGGAAACCATAAGAGATAGAAAGATGGTTAAATGGGGAAAGTTATAGACCATTTAAAGCTTAATCTAATGCCGTTTTAATGACGAATGTATCTCGTTTGGTTTTTGAGTTATTTTGAAAAAACTGAAAATGTGCGTTTTTGAAAAAGTGCTGTAGTTTTTTTATTTAAAATAATTTTTGGAATCTGTAAAAACATTGTTAGGGCAACTTTTTAAGACGAATACATTCATGCATTTTGATTTTAATTTCAACGTTTCGGTTTTAAGATATCATCATCAACTTTTGTTTTTCTTATGGCCGCCATTTTGTTTTTTGCACATTTTTAAAGAGCGTTTTTTTCCCTTTAAAATGATGTGCAACACTTTATTAAAATGTTTTTGTTTAATGTCAAAAAAGGAAAAAAATATTTTTTGCTAAGTTGGCCATGACTGCATAGGAAAATAGCTTTATAAACAATTGCCATTTGATTCCTAAAAATAAACTATGTTAAAAAACTATTTTTGATTTTTAAAAGCCTATGTACCCAAACAAAGACGGAGATTTACTTTGTTTGTAATGACAGATTAAAATATTTAATAATAATAATATAAAGCTGTACTTTCTACCAAAAATTAGTATATTTACTTTTTTATATTATTGTGTTTAACTCAACCTATAACAATACAAAAATCAAACTTATCTTCTTTTAATTTGCACTAACAATTGGAAAAAAATATAAATCCTAAGAAAAACTATGCTCTTTACATTCATTACCAACTTACTTGCATATGGAAGTTTTGAAAAACCTCGACCAAAATAGTATCAAGAAAATACCGAAAATCGAAATAGAATTATTCAAAAATATTTTGCCGATAATCCTATATCTTCTACATGAGTTGCAACCAGGGAACTAATAAATATTAATAAAATAATTTAAAAAATAATAATTTTGCCAAAAAATAACGCTACAGTTCAAAATGTCCACCGTTTTTTTCAATGCACTTTTGACACTTCTTTAAAACAGTTCTGGTAACGCGGTTAAGAGTGTTTCTGTTTATACTTAATAGGACATCCCGCAAACGGTCTTCAAGAACTTGTACATTTTCAGGAGGATCAAATTCATATATTTCATTTTTTAAATAACCCCATAAATAAAAGTCTAAAGGAGTGATGTCTGGAGACCTGGCAGGCCACCGAACAGGCCCATTGTTTGAGATAATTCTCTCACCAAAAGTTTCCGATAAAAATGTGTGCACCTCCCTAGAATTGTGAGCGGGACATCCATCTTATTGAAACCACAAATTGTTAAAATCATTTGGTGGAACTACTTCCCTAATTGCTGGAATTATTTCGTTTTGCAGCATCTCAAGATATCTTTGGCCATTCAGTGTCTGCTCGTAAATAAAAGGCCCAATTAAGTGATTTGCTAAAAAATATATTATAAAAAAAATAAAAATAATAACTAATATGTTTTTATTACCATAAATTCCGCACCATACGTTAAAGCCAAATCGAACTTGCAGTCTACGTTGTTCCCGTAATTGGGGATTTTCTACAGCCCAGTAATGGTGGTTATGTTTGTTAAATACGCCACAATTTGTAAAATGACTTTCGTCCGTCCATAAAACTTTTCTAAAAAAATTGGGTTTTCTTCACATTTATTACGATACCAATGGCAAAATTGAAGTCTTCTTTGAAAATCACCCTCATTAAGCCCTTGTACAAGGGTGGGTTTATATGGGCGATAATGGGATAATTTTAAAACGTGATGTATGGTTGACTTCGGAATGTTAAGTTCGCCGTTTGCAACTCGTGTAGAAGATGTAGGATTATCGGCAAAATATTCTTGAATATTTCTATTTCGAGCTTCATTATTTTTTTGATACTCTTTTGGTCGAGGTTTTTCAAAACTTCCATATGCAAGTAGGTTGGTAGTAAGTGTGGAGAACATTTTTATCCCAGGTTGATGTTTTTCGGGAAAACTTTCCAAACAATTGTTTGCTGCATTCTCCGCATTTCTGTGATTTTTAATATAAATAACTAACATGTCAAATGTTTCTTCGTTTGAAAAAATTTCCGGCATTTTTGTGGATACGTTTAACACAATTTTCCAATAACACAATAAAATATGTAACTAAATGAGAATATTTGACAACTTCGTCTTAGCAACGACATTTTCGCAATTGTTTCTAGAGGCAGTCATGGCCAACTCGACCAAAAAATGGTTTTTAATGTTTTTGACATAAAACAAAAAAATTTAATTAAGTGTTATACATTCTTTTAAAGGGAATAAAACGCTCTTTGAAAATGTAGAAAAAAACAAAATGGCGGCCATAAGAAAAACAAAAGTTGATGATGATATCTTAAAACCGAAACGTTAAAATTAAAATCTAAAAACAGGAATGTATTCCTCTTAAAAAGTTGCCCCCACAATGTTTTTACGGATTCCAAAAATTATTTGAAATAAAAAAACTACAGCACTTTTTCTAAAATGCACATTTTTAGTTTTTTCAAAATAACTCAAAAACCAAACGAGATACGGCCTTCATCAAAACCGCATTAAATTAAAGGTTAAATGGTCTATAACTTTCCCCATTTAACCGTCTTTCTATCTCTTCTAGTTTCCAATATCCCAATACATTCCCTACCAATTTTGGACACACTGTATACGGGTATAATAGTTATTTATTAGATAAGTGAGTTATATTACATATAAGTCACGCAAGAAAAGTTTAACTCAATAACTAACGTGTCTAATACAAAATTTTATCCAACACTTTCGTATAAATCGTTTTTAATATCGAAAATAATTTGAAAACGTCATCCATTATTTGTTACTTGTCATTGTCAACACCAGCAACAAAATTTTGTATTGTCTATAATTCACTAGTGAGCTAAAGGGTACTTTAGCTCACTAGTGACTTATAGTACACTTTATATCCTCAAAATCTGATCAATTATGTAGATATTATATGTAAGTGTTGGATAAAATAATAAAATAAATATAATTATAATACAAAGTATATAATATTTAAAAACATATATTATACAGGGTGTGCCACAAAAATTATTAATAAGTTTTTAAAACTATTTAATTATTTATTAAAATTTTGCCTTTTAATGCCGCTCACGGGCTCTTAGTACAATTGGTTTAATTAAAACAATAAATACCCTTAATTAACGACCTTGTAAAAATACGTTTCTTTTGTTTATTTTTGTTTTGTATCCTAGATCCATTGCCGTATGTTCCCTCTTAGTCCGAAGGAGTGAGAGATTATAAAAGCCGTTAGAATTGAAATACTATTAAGTTGTGTAATATGTTACAGACTTGGTACATATTTGTTTGGTTTAAAGGGTTGTAAAAGTTCAGCTTATTTCATATTTTAAATTATTTTTCGCTTATTTAAAAAGTGCGGGGAAAACTTTGTAAACTTAGTCCAATTTTGATCACTTTGCTGGTCCTTTAAAGACAATAAAAACTGAAGTGTTACCATAGTAATGTTTGATTCCTGTTACCATTGTTTAGCTGATTGTTAATAAACATGTGTAAAACGACGAATTAATTTTTTTTGTATACAGGGTGTTACGAAATAATATTTACCCAATAAAAAAATTCTTGTGTTTTAAAACCAAAATCGGTGGACAAACATCGGGGCCGTATGCATTTCTTGTTAGACCCAGACCAAGTAGGTATGCTGGAAGAACTTTTAAGAGGAAATCAAGATGTTTTCTCTTTATCCGAAAAATATTTGGGTAAAACCAGTGTAGTTCAACATCGAATAAACACTGGAGACGCATTACCGATAAAACAACCGCCCAGAAGGAGTCCTTTAGCCAAAAAGAAGAAGTTGAAAAGTTACTTAAAGACATGCAAAATCAAGGCATCATAGAACCATCCCAGAGCCCATGGTCATCTCCAGTAGTCCTAGTTAAGAAGAAAGATGGTTGCACAAGATTTTGTGTTGATTTCCGAAGACTGAATGATGTCACGAAGAAGGACAGTTTTCCACTACCAAGAATTGACGATACCCTAGACACACTGACGGGGTCAAAATGGTTTTCCACATTAGACCTAAAAGTGGCTATTGGCAAGTAAAACTTTATCCGGAAGACAAGGAAAAATCTGCTTTTTCGACCGGGACCGGGCTGTGGCAATTTAATGTTATGCCCTTTGGACTATGCAATGCCCCTGCTACATTTAAACGTTTGATGGAGTTAACACTACGGGGACTAACATGGAAAACATGCTTAGTATACCTTGTTGACATAATAATTCTTGGAAAAACATTTGATGACCATCTGAAAAATGTTGAAGAGGTTTTTCAAAAGCTTAGATCCGCCCAGCTGAAGCTTAGCCCAAAGAAATGTCACCTGTTCCAGAAAGAAGTCAAGTACCTGGGGCATATAATTACAGAAGATGGAGTAAGAACCGATCCAGAGAAGACCGAAGCTATCCAGAACTGGCCTATACCAAAGAACAAGCATGAAATTAGAAGTTTTCTGGGACTGTGTACCTATTACAGACGGTTCATACATGGATTTGCCGATATTGCTTGACCATTACATTGTCTTACAACACTCACAACAACAGTTATGAATGGACTGAAGATTGTCAAGCAGCTTTTATACACCTAAAGAACGCCCTGTGCAATCCCCCGGTGTTGTCATATCCACAACCAAATCAAACATTTATTGTGGACACTGATGCAAGCAACACTGCTATTGGTGGAATTTTGTCACAGATTCAAGATGGCCAAGAAAAAGTTATAGCCTATTTTAGCAAAGTTCTGTCCAAACCTGAAATAAATTATTGTGTCACTAGAAAAGATCTTTTAGCTATTGTCAAATCTTTGGAGCATTTTCATAAATACCTGTATGGCCAGAAATTCCACCTAAGAACGAATCATGCATCACTTAAATGGTTGCTTCAGTTCAAGAACCCTGAAGGTCAGATAGCCCGATGGCTGCAACGTATTCAAGAATACGACTTTAAAATCGAACATCGAAAAGGACTGAACCATAAGAATGCTGACGCTCTATCAAGACAACCCTGCCCGGACGAATGCAAACACTGCAGCAGACGAGAAGAGCAAGAAGATCCTGATGAACTCCACTGCCGAAGAACACGCATCCAGTGCTCTCAAGAATGGGACCCTAAGATCTTGGCAAAAGAACAACTAGAAGATCCAGATTTTGGAGACATTGTCAAACTTAAGACAGAAAATGTGAAAAGGCCACCATATCAGCAAATAGCTTCAAAGTCTCCAAGACATAAAGGGTACTGGGCCATATGGGACTCTTTGGTTATTAAAGATGGCCTATTACAAAGGGTCTGGGAAAGTTCTGACGGCAAAATCCATAAACATCAGATAATCCTACCAACCAAAAGGATTCCTGAAGTATTGCAAGCCTTGCATAATGGTGTAGGAGGTGGCCATTTCGGAGTTATGAAGACTCTTGAAAAGGTTCGAGAAAGGTTCTACTGGCTGGGAAGTCGTGCAGACGTAAAAGACTGGTGCAGAATGTGTAAGGACTGCGCTTTCAGCAAGGGACCAAAAACACGAAGCCATGGCAAGATGAAGCAATACAATGTAGGGGCACCTTTTGAAAGAATTGCCATAGACATAGCAGGGCCATTTCCAGTTAGTAAATCAGGGAATCGCTATATCTTGGTAGCGATGGATTACTTCAGTAAATGGCCAGAAGTCTACCCAATCCCAAATCAAGAAGCTATCACTGTTGCCGATGTATTATTTCAACAATGGATTTGTCGCTATGGAGTTCCTAGAGAAATACATTCCGATCAAGGTAGAAACTTTGAGTCCGATCTTTTCAAGAACCTTTGTAATCTCCTGGGAATCCATAAAACAAGAACAACACCTCTTCATCCCCAGTCGGATGGTATGGTAGAGCGGTTTAACAGAACACTTGATAACTACCTGAAAATTAAAGTAAATGACCAACAAAGTGACTGGGATAACTGTATACAGCCGTTTTTATTAGCATATCGCTCCGCAATTCAAAGTCATTTTCGGAGCGGAAATATACCTTCCAGTTGACTTGCTTACTGGACGACCTTCCACCAATGAAGAACCAGCAGAAGACTATGTAAGTCAACTAAGTAAACAGCTACAGAGGATACATAAAGAGGTGCGTACCAAGTTACAAAAAGGAAGTGACCGTATGAAATCCCGCTATGACTTGAAAGCTAACCATCAGGGATTTGTCGTCGGTGAAAAAGTTTGGTTATACAATCCGAGAAGAACTAAGGGGCGTTCACCGAAACTACAGAAGTCATGGGAGGGGCCATATAAAGTGGTTACACGGCTTAATGATCTGGTGTACCGTATACAGAAGAGTCTACAGGCAAAGATGAAAGGAGTACATCTAGAAAGGCTAAGCCGTTATCAAGACAGTAAAGATACTTGATCGAGACGATCAAAACTTGGAAGGGGGCAATGTTACAGACTTTCAAAATTGTGTTTAGGATATAGAATTTTAGAGAGTTAGGATCATTTAATTTAGTTTGTTAATTTATTTAAATAATTTACCTTAATTTTTCCAAGTTCTTTTATCACTTTCGAAGGTTTCCGAAAACGCCCGATTTATCCATTAAGAACTTTTATGCCCTCCTGTACTATGTAATTTTCACGATATTTTTCAGTTAGTATAGATTCGACTTTTGTGCTGTAAACTTCGAGATATTGACAAGTAAAGATTTCGTCGTTGTAACCATAGTTACGTTCGATTGTTAATAAAGGTATAAAAACGAAGAAACCTGTTTTTATACGAGGTGTTACGGAACATTATAATAAATGTCTTTTTCTCTATAAATATTTATATTTCAAAACAGTCTGATATAAAATGGGGTAAATCTTACTACTAAGGTTTTAAAATAATATATTTCCTAAGTATTGCTGAAAGTGCCACTTTTCCGCACGCGACTGCAGTCAAGTCCGGCACGAGTTAGGAACGCTATTTTTTCTACGAGCCTAAGGAAAACATTAAAACCAAATTTCATTATTTTTTTTAAATATTTTAATACAATGCTTCCTAATACCCTACTTATACCTATTATTAATGTTGGTAAATAAATGTTCTTTATTGCGACTCTTTAAAATTTGGTTCAAAATTTTTGTACTTTTCGCACTAGTGCGGAAAAGTTACACTTTCAGAACTAAAATGCGTGCGGAAAAGTGAACTATTTCGAACGCGAGTAGAAAAACGTTTTTTTAAGGTGTGATTTCTTAGGTTGTTTTACGAAAAAATATTTCTATAAAATATGTTCGAAGCTGTTTTCTTACTGAAATACAGGGCGTTAGAATTTAAGAAAAAAATCATTTTTTTAAAATATTTTTAATATGCTTAGGCCGATTTGGATAAAATTTGGTACATTTATTTAAAGTAATAGGGCACTTAGTTAGCCCTAACCTGTTTGTTATTATTGGGTTTAATGGCGTCTCTGTGGGCACCGCAACTTATATTATTGAGAAAAAGCCTCTTGTATTTTCTTCGTATCTCGCTTTGTTTTTGAGAAAAAACATTAAATCCACTCTAAGTGTTTCTAAAAAGTATCCATAAAAAGCATACAATAAAATCCAAAATTAAAAAATTAACAATGTTGACCTTAGTAGATATGGAAAAAGACGATTCCGGATAAAATACACGACTTCTTATTTATTTTAAAGTAATTAATTATTTTTTAATTTTTTTCCCATGTTGTCTATGGGTACTTTTGAAAAGAAATTAGTGGCTTTAATCTTTTTTCTTAATTTTTCTTTGCCTAATTATAAAAAAATATAAAAACGTCAAAAAATGTAGGTGGCATACTTTTTTATTCCTAATAATATAAGTTGCGGTCCACTGAGATGCCAGTCGACCTAATAATAACAATTTGGTTAGGGCTAAATAAGCGCCTTATTACTCTAAATAACATAAGGAATCACACCTTGAAGTTTCGTACCGTTGTTAGAAAACACCCTGTATATATATAATAAATAATTTTAAGATAATGGGTTGTATCATAAGTTCGTACTATATTTATTTATTTTTTTTTATTTAGATTTCACTTCCCGAAATGCCCCTTAAGCTACCGAAATCCATTCCTGACCAATTAGATACCCCAATATCCCAACCCAAAGTAATAAAAACACAGTCAAGAACTGAAGTGGAATACCCTTATCTTATAATTAACCATACTTCAAAAAACAAACGGGAAAAAACACCATTATTTACATTGCTAAAGATGGTAGTGTCCATAAAGAAGTAAACTTTACCGACTCTGCTGATAAAAATAGCTTAGAGATGAAATCAAAAGATCACACAGATATATGCCTAAAATGTAAAAACAAACTTACAAGTAAAAAGTCCTATTTTCCAGCATGCAAAAGCGAAAATGATCTAATTAATATAAAAAACATGCTTAAACCGGTCAAAGAACGGTCCAAATTAACAAACACCGCGTTTGGTAGATGTAAAACTTTTGTAGACCGAACAAAACGTGTCCTAAATGAAATCGATTTTGAGGAAAAATTTTGTAAAGGAAAAGCTTCAGTACCAAACTACGTACCTGTCAAAATGCATGTGGATTACTTAGAAAGAAAAAAATATTAGAGTTACTTACCTTTATATTTTTATTTCTACAAAATAATATATATTTTATTGTAATAATTTATATTTAATAAATTAAAATTATTCATTAAGGCGTAAAATTTAAAATTTATTTTGTTATTACCGTCTTGTGCTACTTTTATAGCAGATGTACATACAGGGTGTCCGGATTTTGTTGCAATTCCAGGGTATCGTGGTTATTTTTAAAAAAAGCGCGAAGTATTGCTATTTTTTGTAAAACGAAAGGTGATACTAAAATATTTTTCATGGGTTTCTCCGTTTTTGGCACACAGAGTGAAATTATTATTTTTTACAATTTTGGCCCTCTTCATATTTTAGTTGTTTTGTAACTTACAACAAAAGTAAAAACTGATATTGGTAGACATTTTTACGTAGGATCCATTGGGCTAGTTAGATTAGATTAGATTAGCTTGAAGGTGGATTGTAATCCTCTAACACTGCAATCTGCTCAGGGTTATTGTATATCCTCCATCCCTATGTTAGAGCACACCATCCAAACCGGTCTTTTTAATCAGACTCCATAAGCTTAAAACTGGCTCCTTGGGTAAATGTTACTGCTTTGGGTTTTTCCTCATCCAGCCTTGCAAACCGCAATGACAAAGGACATCACTGTAGCACCATATGTGTTCAGCGGTTTCTTCTTCTTTCTGGCAGAACCTGCATAGGTTTTCTTCTGCCAGGCCTATTGTTTACAGGTCTGCAATGACCTGTTAGTTGATCTACTAGGGGCAACAGGCTAGTTAGATAATCTTAAGGTTTTGTATTTTTTGACACATGGACCAATGGATTTTTCTTATGGGACACTTTGTATTTATTTAAATAATTAAATTATGTCGGATGAGGACTTATTAATAGTTATTTATTAGATAAGTGAGTTATATTACATATAAGTCACGCAAGAAAAGTTTAACTCTTGAGCCCGAAGGGCGAGAGAGGTAATTTTCTTAAGTGACTTATATGTAATAACTCACGTGTCTAATACAAAATTTTATCCAACACTTTCGTATAAATCGTTTTTAATATCGAAAATAATTTGAAAACGTCATCCATTATTTGTTACTTGTCATTGTCAACACTAGCAACAAAATTTTGTATTTTTTGGAAAGCAAGCTTGTTTGGTTGTAATGCATTTTGTTGGTAACTACGGGTTTGTTAAAGTCTATAATTCACTAGTGAGCTAAAGGGTACTTTAGCTCACTAGTGACTTATAGTACACTTTATATCCTCAAAATCTGATCAATTATGTAGATATTATATGTACGTGTTGGATAATAGTTATTTATTAGATAAGTAAGTTATATTACATATAAGTCACGCAAGAAAAGTTTAACTCATCGAGCCCGAAGGGCGAGAGAGGTAATTTTCTTAAGTGACTTATATGTAATAACTCACGTGTCTAATACAAAATTTTATTCAACACTTTCGTATAAATCGTTTTTAATATCTAAAATAATTTGAAAACGTCATCCATTATTTGTTACTTGTCATTGTCAACACCAGCAACAAAATTTTGTATTGTCTATAATTCACTAGTGAGCTAAAGGGTACTTTAGCTCACTAGTGACTTATAGTACACTTTATATCCTCAAAATCTGATCAATTATGTAGATATTATATGTAAGTGTTGGATAATAGTTATTTATTAGATAAGTGAGTTATATTACATATAAGTCACGCAAGAAAAGTTTAACTCTCGAGCCCGAAGGGCGAGAGAGGTAATTTTCTTAAGTGACTTATATGTAATAACTCACGTGTC
This sequence comes from Listronotus bonariensis, assembly GCA_014170235.1. Classification (NCBI taxonomy): domain Eukaryota; kingdom Metazoa; phylum Arthropoda; class Insecta; order Coleoptera; family Curculionidae; genus Listronotus; species Listronotus bonariensis. Next base: position 51,427 of record JACEGR010001236.1, on the reverse strand, counting down.
TAATACAAAATTTTATCCAACACTTTCGTATAAATCGTTTTTAATATCGAAAATAATTTGAAAACGTCATCCATTATTTGTTACTTGTCATTGTCAACACAAGCAACAAAATTTTGTATTGTCTATAATTCACTAGTGAGCTAAAGGGTACTTTAGCTCACTAGTGACTTATAGTACACTTTATATCCTCAAAATCTGATCAATTATGTAGATATTATATGTAAGTGTTGGATAAAAATATATAATACCTAACCTAGTAGGTACTTTATACAAATAGACCTTAAATGGATATTTTTAGTTTTAAAGTTGATTTTCGCATAGGAAACATGATATAGGTTTTATATAAAAAAGAAGTTAGTTTTCCATAACTTGTTTACATTTTACAGGAATATTAAGTTTTACTATAAATATTTAAAGTTCTAAACATTTTTTATTATTGAAAATTATTATTTTTTATTTGGTATGTAAACCCACTTTTTATAAACAGGTGGCACTATATGCTTAATTATACGATGCGACGAAAAGCAAAGCTTATAGCAGTTATAAAGTTTTTGTATTTATTGGATCTTTAATATTTAAATTCTGATAATAATTTTGGTAACTGTCTCCTATAGTGAATTTGGCTATTTAATCGATCTTCTAAAACTCTGATACAGACTCATTTTGGACACGTAAGTATTAACACTGTTATCCAAAATATTTAGTTTTTAATTAGTTATTATAAGTGTGAGGAACCGAGAAATACGTAAGGTTGTTGGGAGGATAAAATAGTTACAACTTAGACATTCCTGTAAAATATAAACGCATTATGAATGACTAACTTTTTTGTTATAAAGTCTATATTATCGTCCACTATGCGAAATTCAATTTTAAAATTAAAAACACATATTTTGGGTCTAAAAAGTTTTAATTAATACAAGCTATTACATATTTTTAAACAGCTCTTGTTCGTATATAACCGATATATGATTTTAAAACACACAGAGTGTTTAATAGTAATAAGCATATGTATGTTTAGGTCATATCTCGAAAAATAATTATTTTAAGAAAATCTATCTACAACACTGAACTCTACCTAAAAATGTCTACTAATATTAGTTTTTACTTTTGTTGTAAAATAATAATAAACTTTCAGTGTCATCTTTCGTTTCATCAAAAGTTCGCGGTACTTCCAATAATAACCAAGATATCCTGCAATTGCAAAGAAATCTGGACACGTTGCATATTTAATATTTTAGGTTACTGAAAAATACTTAAGTTTAGTGGCAGATCAGCTAAAAATATTTTTTGCAACCCATAAAAGTACATCGGTAAGTTTCTCGGCATTAAGGCCAACACACCTTTATTTCTATATTATATTATTTTAATTAGGAAGAAACGACGAAACCTCTATTTATATCCAATACAGATGAAGAAGAAGAATTTTTAAATCTTAATTGCAAGTTTGTACAATTGGAGAAGTACATAACCATAAAAGACCGTTTGCTCGAAGAACAGTTAGATTTAATAAAAATTCTTGTTACAAAACTTTTACACTTGATAGAAGTTTACACTATTTGGAACAAAGAACATTATCTCTTGTAACACTATTTTATTGACAGCAAATTTCATTTTATCTAATCTTGACTACTTTTTAGTCAAAACTTACCCGAGAAAGTCTAGGGTCATCGTTAAGGAGCATAACTAAGTTTCAAGAAGCCCTAGAAAAAATTAAAAGAAACCTTGGAAAAACTTTAACGAACAACTAAATAAATTATGCATTTTTTTATTAAAGTAATAGTCTACTTGCAAAATAAATGTAATATAGGTATTTTACATATAAATTTGTTGTTATTAGTGCAATTACATAAGCCTATTTTTTGTTTGCAAGAACATACCGTTTAAGTGTTAAACTTTTGTCAAATTGTTTTAGACATCATATATCGCCGACCGCGAAAAGGATTCCCTAAAAGAAAGGGTATGGCCAAAAAAAAATTTTTTTTTATTGTTATTTAAATCTTTTTTAAATATTTTAGATAAAGTCACTAGAAAGCGAAAATTCTTCTTTAAAAGAAACATTAACGATAGAAAAACTCATATCGAAGAACTGGACGAACAGTTTAAGGGCTTTGTAAGACACAATATTATTATTTGTTGATCGTTTTAAATTCTTATTTATTTAGTTACAAGATAGGGACGCGCTAAAACGAAAAAACAAAGAGTTGGAAAAAAGACTAAAAGTTACCTTAAAGAAAAAGATGCACTGTGTTGCGAATGTGAGACGTTAAAATCGGAGATTCAACGAATAAAGCAGCAAAATGTAAGAATGAATCATCCCTATTTTTCCAAATATACTTACAAACTCTGCTTTAGGAAAAATATTTATGCGAAGTTGATACAACTAAACAACAATTAGAAGCACTGAAGGCTGAATCGGTAATAAACTATTTTGTAAAAAAATATATTTATTATAATATGTAAGTACTTTTATAGAAAGCATATCAAAGAAAAATAAAAGAAGCGGCAGAAGAAAATAGAAAAACTTTCGAACAAGTTTTATCCCTAAATGAAGAGGTACTCTACACATTTTAAATAGTTATACCATGACTAAGAATTATTTTTTTACAGAACAGAAATTTATCCAAAAGCATAGATGTGATAAGACAAAGAAGTGAATATACCACTAGTGTAAGTGGCAGATTTATTTATTTAATGAGTAGCCACTGGTCAATACATATATTGGTTAACCTGCTTAGCAAGTACAAGTTAATTAAATATATTGACCATAAATCCCTTCATAATTCATGTGAAACGTCATGTCTGCTGTGAATGATGCCAACTTTTTAAATTACTTATAAAATATGTAGCATAAAATTTAATTGAACATATCTACTTTAACTTTTCTCAGCATATTGTAGTAGGGGAGCCCACGATGCTAAATGGAGATTTACTCGAGCGTCATAGTGACCTATTGGGTTGAAAAGCTTAGATGATAAAAAGAAAAAAATGTTTTATAATGTATACCTTTTCATCGTTGGGGAAGCGGCTATAGCTTTTAAATATGTCAAAAAATACTCTTATTATATCAGCTGATAGAAATCGTTCGGATCGTATCGGATTATATATTTTTCGTTATCCTTAAATAATTTTCTTTAAAATAAAAAAAAATAGCGACGCTCGAGAATGTCAAAATGACTTTTTTACAACTTTGTTGCCCTTCGCTTTCTTTTTGTCACTCTCAAATTGTCAGATTAATGAAATATATGTTACGCCGAATTTGTGTAATTGCCGATTTCATGTATTCGGCAAAATTAAAATTTTGTTTAATTCGTAAAATAAGGTGTACTTCCACATTGGGGGTCATGGTTAGTTCTGGTTAAAAAAAATATTTAACTAACCAGAACTAACCATCTCCACCCGATGTGACAGTTTTATTTACTGTTTATTTCACGAATTAAGCACAGTTTTGCCGAATAGATAAAATTACTCCAGGGCCTCCACATATAAAAATCCGGCCTTGGATATATTTTTGTTTTTACGATCGGCTATACGTACACGCTGCTCCTATTTGGTGGAGGTACTACTGGGTACAAGGTATCCTCCGGTATATTAATCTGCCGCGCTGTAGTAGATCCCGAAATCCCCTCTTGGGCTCCCCTACCATTGAGATGTGAATTATGACTCTTTTTTAACAATTATTTTTTACCACCCCGTATTTATTAATTGTTAAAATATCAATACAGTCGACTAAAGGTCTTTCTCTACAAGGAATATATCCCAATTACTTTTAAAAGCTGTTGTTGAGAAAAAATGGATCGTTATGTAATGGCTTGCAAACGTCATTTTTGACATATTTATAATAAGTCAAAAACGGTGGGACTTATACTTTGGCCACTAAAAATTGATAATAAATAGCTAGTAAGTAACTCTGGTTACTGTAGCTTAAACCAATAACATAGATGTTTTTATTGTGGTAACTATAGGGTTACTGACTTTTTAAACCAATAAAATACATTTTTTGTTCAGGTGTTTTTCTCAGTTTATAGTGAACAGAGTATAGGTATAGGACATTATAAATACAATATATTTAAAATTTTACGCAGAATCTAAAAATAAACAATATATAGGGTGTTCCATTTAAAAAAGGGAAGTTGACATTAACTTCTGGCAGAACCGAAAGTGCTAGCTGTCAAAATATTTTCGTTGTATGCCATCCACTGACTTAATAATGATTTACAAGAGCTTGAAAAATATACCAGATCCTTTTTTCTGTATGTATATGTGGTAGCAGGGCCGTAAGCAAAAAAACAATTGGGGGGACAAAGATAGCAAAAAAAAGGTCTTCACTTACAGAACCAAATCCAACCATAGGGAAATGTTTTTATTTGTTTTTATCTTTCAAAAATGCTTTTTAGTTTACACAGGAAGAAATAACCAAACTTAATGCCACCATCGAAGAATTACATGCCAATCTGGAGAAGACAAGGATCGCACAAGATCAAGAAGAAATGGTAATTAAAAACATACAATTTGATTTCCTAAGTTAAAATTTAAAAAAAATGATCAGTTTCTTTTTGCCATTGCCAATGTTAGGTACATGCAAATCAGTTCTTTATGATTTAATAATATCTTTTAAACTAGAATAAAAATTGTCGATGTGTTGTGGTAGATACATTTATTTTAATCATTTTTCTTTGGATTACTTGCCAGAAGAAACTACTTCGTCTAGTTTGCAGGGTATAGAAATGGTGGAGAGTTATTGCTTAACTGGCAGATCACCTAAAAAACTCAAAAAATCCTTTTAAAATTTAAAACTCTTTAAAGATCAAGAATCCTAGCAGTGTCCCGGTAACAGGTCGGTCGATATTTAAGAAATTAAAGAAATTTATCTAAACATTGGGGTGAAGTGATTAAGATATGCCTCCTATATTTTTGCCAGTGAATAAGTTGTGTTAAGTTTTATATGCCTTTAAAATATGACATGCCTTTTAATTCCAAAAAAGTTTTCCAATAACTATTTGTATGTATTAGTGCTTTTTAAAAGTAATTTTAAATTCCAACATATTTTCTTTGTAACAATTTTTGATATTAGCAAAAATATAAGTACTTTACCCCTGAGCAATATTTACATTTTTGGCCAAACTAGATGACTCATAGACACAATTTGGTATCTGGTAGTTGCCTTTTAGGATTTAAACCATGGAGAACATTTTATAAGTATAATTTTTTTTGCAAAATTAATAATACAAACGTTTCCCTTTGAGGTCAACTTACGTAAACACACTGTCGATTCTAATGGCAAAAAGGCATTTACGTATAACTAATGACATGAACTCTGCCTGTCTTTTATAATGATAGAACTTGACAAGGAAAATATTTTTTGTTTTGAATTAAGATAACATCGCTACAAAAAATAAATATATTTTAATTTTGTTATTTTTATTTGTTGCCATTTTAATGCCAACTTTCACAATCTTAATAATTGGTTAAAAGTTTTTGCCACTTACTGCACTGCAATTACGATATCTAACTTAGTCTTTATACAGGGATTCGTAGGCTGTCTAAAGAAAAACCAAATACTTTTAAGGTAGATTTTAAGATATATACATTGTTTGGATGCGCGGGTTTTATGTAATTTTAAATATATGTTTATTATAGGTTCATCAAAAGGAAATATCTCAGCTGAATAAGACTATCAGTAGCTTGGAGGAAGAATTAAAAAAGTTTGGAGAGAAATATGAGAAAGATATTAAAGTAAGTTACATTTATTTTATATATTTTTCTAGTGTGTATTTTTATACAAAGAGTAAGGATACATAGTAAAAATTAAATCCCATTGCACGAATCGCATCGAACCTAATACTATGCTCTACATCCTAGGTTACGTTCATAAATCATTACAAAGTACACATTTCTTACATTTCTGTTACAGACGTCGTTCCTAAATGTATTATTTATTACACTGCTTTCTGTCTTACGGCGTTCAAAAATAGTCTAGGAATGTAACTCTGTATTACATTCTTTACCGTGCTCACAAGCGCGGTAACAATTTACCGATTTTGTGCATTTCATATTTGTCTCCTAAGAGAATAGGAAACAAACAAAATTTTTACAATTTTTAAATTTAAAAGTTTTTAAAAAGAAACAAAACATATTTTGCTGATGCTACTATGGTTGCCAAAACAACTTTGTTTATTTTTAGGCTCTTTTTATTTAGGTACTAATTTTTCTCGAAACCACAAAATACCTACAAACTTGTTCAAATTAAAAAAAAAGTATTGATTTGTTTATAAATTGATTTATATATTAAAATTGTAATTTATATTAGTTTATAAATAAATAAATAAATAAACATCTTTAAATATTTTACGTTAATTCACGTTACATTTCCTGAGTAGCGTTTAAAAATTGCTTTTACAATGTAATACATTTCAAATGTCATTTTGATTCCATTACAGAGTACAAGGATTACTTTACATTTTATTTATGAACGCACTCCTAGAGAACAAACCAGTAAAAGAAAGAAGATATGCATCTAACCATAGTTTTGTGTGGTTTTTGTGATTCTTCTTTATATAATAGAAAATATAAAAACAAAGACTAAAGTTACCTTAACAGTATTTTTATACTTAACTTCAATGCACACTAGACGCTCAGGACTCGGGTCGCTCACGGTCCGGTCAAATATTTTACATGACTCTTAAATGACTGACCTTGAATGACATTTAAATAGCATGTAAGCTATTTTACCCGGCTGTGAGCGCAGCGAGACCAGAGCGACTAGTGTGCATTGACCTTAATATTAAGCCAAGCCAAGTCAAGCTAAGTTTTTATTTATACAGGCAGAAACATTTGTTTATTTTTAAGCTTTCTCTTGTTTTGTTGGTGAGCTGTTTCTTTTAAATGTAATTTTTTAAATCGCCTGAGATACAGGATCGTTTTGGAGAACACTCCAATTTTTCACTAAATGGGATACGTTGCCTTTTAGAATTAATTTAAGCTAGATTAATTAGATTAGAGAAAAATCGAAATAATTTTAGGACTTTTTTTTGTTAAAACACTCCTTTTAAGGCTACAGCCATCGTAAGTTGGCATTATTTTTAACTGTGGCTACAGTTTTGTATACCTATCATTTTAGGCAACTTAGTATACTCCTGCCCTAGAAGCGACCTATATTAGTTAGTATACTCCTACCCTAGAAGCGACCTATATTTGGTAAATCTAGGTTACAATGTATTTTTCAGCTTTTAAAATTTAACTAGAACTTCAACCACATAATAATTTAACTCTGAGTTTGTTAAATGATTTTATTTAAAATTGTAATTTTTTTTAATACCTGGTGCAAAATTTTTTAAAATATCGGAAATAAGATTACGGTTAAAATTTTATTTTTAAAATCAAGAAACGTTAAAATTTAGTAAATTCTGTTATCTGAATTAAACCACTTCATTCTAGTTACAAGATTATAATATTTAAAAGCTTTTATTTTTCTATTTCTCGAAAAAAATTATTCTTGATAAAGTTTGTGAATCATGCTTATGAACATGCATAATTTTAAAAATCCTAATAATTATAATTTTCTGTCAGAATAGTTTTTTTAACGGAACACCCTGTTTATTTGTCAAAACATATTTTTATCTTTGTTTTCTTACAAGTGTTGTTACGTTACAATTTTCAAAATTGGATTTTGCTATTAAACTTTTTATTGTTTTTTCTTCTGTTATCTAAAGCTAAGTATGTAGCACTGTCATGAGCTAAATTATAATTGGTAAATAGCCGTTATTAAATAATTTTCTTAATTTATTGTTAATATAATATATTTTTCTCATTTTTTATTAAAAATTCACCTATTGAATAACCATGCCTAGTGACATTTTCAACTAATGAAACACATTTTTTTATTAAAACTATGGTTTCTAACTTCTTAACTCAATGCAATAAAATTTTTGTTGTATGTTTTTCCTTATTAGGAATAAACGTAATGTATTATGCCAACAATAAATAAAGAAAAATATTTAATTACAGCTATTTATCAATTATAATTTTGCTCATATAAGTGCTATATAGTACAGGAAATAAAGCCTTTCACCTGGCAATTTTTGGTCCTGCATGGATCGACTTAAAATTTCAACAAAAGGTAGGAAATAACCCAAGGTACAAAACCTTTATCGAACCGAAGGGCGCCAAAACCCTGGAGGTGGTTGCCACTCCCACTTCCCCCGCCCCCAGGGGTTGAAAACTTTGATTACATTTTAACAACGGAAATCAATTAAAAACGTGATTCTTAGCAAAAAAAAATCCCATATTTTTTACGTAAAGCTAATACTTTTCAAGTTATTCGCGATCGAAAGTAATAATTTTTTGACAAAAAAACGACGTTTTAAATAAAGTTTTTGCGAATACCTTAAAATTTTGCATTTTATTAAAAAAATGTAGAAAGCAAAATTGGTGGTTTTACACAGATAAACAAAATTGTTTTATCGGTATTTTTCTACGACCAATACGAACAAAGATACGGAGTTCCTTTTTTTACTTATATGTAAAATTAAATGGATTTAAAGTGAAATAACGGGAAAATGCTGCATATTTAAAAAAAAACTCATATAATCTTTTTGGAGTACCTAATAATACTTTTCTTTTTTAAAAAGAAGTATCTAGCATAAAAATTGAGTGAGTTATGATAAAAATTAGGTTAATACAAGCCCCTAACTACCTCCTAATTAAAATTTTCTTTTAACCTTTTGTAGTTCTCTTTATACGTTTATTAATAATATATTCAAGAAGTTTGACCAATTTTAAATGCCTAATTTTAGAAAAATTTAAGGCCAAAGTGAAAAACGATTATTTACAATTTCATATTTCTTACCCTTTTTTTCTCAGTGGCGTAACTACTATGGGGCTTGGTGAGGCAGTGCCCCTTGGTTGAAAAAGGGCCCCCGGAGAAAGTACAGAAGTACTTAAAACAAATTTGAGAAAAATAATTAAGGGGAAGACTTTGTTTTTGTTTCTCAAATGTTTTAAGTTCTGGTTAGTGAAAGAAAGTAAAAAAGTACCGAGGACTTTTTTTGCTCTTCAAATTTTTAAGGGCCCAATTGTGTTATGCCCCAGGGTCCCTGCTGCCTTAGCTACTACCTAGCCCTGTTTTTCTTAATATCTCCGAAAATACTGGAGATAAGAAAAAATGATAAGGTATTAAATCGAAGATTTTTTAATAACCAAGTCTTTTTTCTGGGTAGTTTATCTGTACATATATATTTGGCCAGATGTCGTTTAAAACCCTCTATTTACGAACGACTACTAATTTTTTGAGCCCTTTAAACTCACCCCATTTAAAAACCAAGGTATCTTAAAAATTACTTACAAAGCCTTGTAGCTCTTAAAAAAACCTACAATAAAGTTTTTAAAAAACTTTCAATTATTAAAAATAAAGCAGATACGTTAATAAAACCAATTAATTTTTCTTCAAAAAATTCGAATAAGCAACTTCGAAGCATAAAATTCTACATAATAGCTTAAAAAATAGGCATTTTAAATTGGTTAAACTTCTTAGACGTATTATTATTACATGTTTTAAAAGAATTGTAAAAGATTCAGTCAGCTTTAATTAAGGGTAGTTAGGACGGTTGTTTTATTGATTTTTTCGTAGAAAAATTTGTTACTGTCTTATTTTTATCATAACTCACTTAAAGTTTACGCTAAAAACTTCGTCTTTTTTTTTTAAGGAATGTATAATTTTGTACTTTAAGAAACGTTTATAAATTTTTAAGCATTTTCCCGTTATTTGACTTTGAATCTAATAAATTTTGCATTTGACGAAAAACAAATAAAACTTTGTATCTTAGTTTATATTGGTCGTAGAAAAATTATAACAAGATAATTTTGTTTTGTCTTATTAAAACCTACAATTTTGCACTCTACAGTGTTTTATGATTTAATGCATACTTTTAGAGTTATAGGCGAAAAGCCCATTAAACCGTCGATTTTTTCGTCGAAAAATTGTTACTTTCAATCGCAAATAATTTGAGATATATTAGTGTTCTGAAAACAATGTATTGAACATTTTTTTGCCAAGAATTACTTTTTGATTGATTTCTGTAGTTAAGTAAAAAATTTCCACCCCCAGGGTTTTAACGCCCTTCGGTTCGATACATGTTTTGAGTCTTGGGTTATTCCCTACGTCCTCTTAAAATTTCAAGTCAATCTATGCAGGACCAAAGAACTGCCAGGTTTTACCTTTTTAGAGCTTTATTTCCTGTACTAATAGGAGTTATGGCTTGTCTAAGGGTGTTTTTTCAGTTTGAAAGATTTGTTGCATGAAAGTTTTCTTGCTGCAATTTTTCGATCTGCACACGCGCACTTTGCAGCAATTTTTAAAAAGAGAATTATGCGCGTTTGCAAATAGAAAAATTGCAGCAAAAAAAATTGCATGCAAGATAACTTTCAAACTGTAAAAACAGCTTTACAGATTCGTTGGCACTCGGTATAAAAATAATATGTTAATAATTAATTTTAAATGTTTTAGACTTGTAAGATTTGCAGAGGTAAATCCAAAGTAGGCTTTCTGGAAACATCTGAGGTATATTTTTTCATTTTTATGATTTTATATTTTTAAAATAAAAATTATTTTCAGTTATGTTTACATTTTATGCAATTTCCTTGCTTTCTTTACATCGCGAGATCAAGCCGCAATGCAAGTTCTAAAAATACTTCCACATGCAGCCTGCTTTAAGCTGATGAACTTAGTACATTAAAACTCTTTGATTTAAAAATGTTCTTTTCTAAATATAGAATTGGTTTATTTTTCTTTTAGGTTCAGGCAAATTTAGAGAGTAAAGAATCAGAATTAGTTAAGGTAAATTTTTGAAACATGAATTTATGTAGTTTTTGTCTTGAATTTATTTAGTGATTGATGTAATATGCAAACAGTTATGCGTATTTTAACTTACGTTTTATTACTAATAGTTGGAGAAAGTTTAAAATTTAATAGATTAGGTAGTTGTTTAAACAATAGTAAGGTTGATATCTAAAATTTTTAGGCATTAAAAGATAGCGAATCAAAAATGAGATTAGAAATAGAGAAAAGAAATAATGAAATTCAAATGCTAAGGAACAAAGTAAATGAACTTGAATTAGCATTAAATACGTGTGAAGAGAGAGCAGCTAATTTACAAGAAGCGGTAACTATAATACATTTTTTTATTAAAAATATTGGCCATTTTTCTTATAATAATAGTAACTTAATAATATTGAATATATAAAATACTATCGAAATAATTTATGGGTTATGGCTTGGTGTGTTTGTTTTTATAACTTGTTAAGGTAAGTAATTACAAATCGGATGCATCTCCGATTTTATTGAAATTTAGTGTAGGGGTGTTTTTAGGGGCGCTTATTACGAATCTGAAAAAAATCGGCCACGTTTCGTTCTCGTGATATTCATCAGTAAACTTAAATAAAAAACTAACCTAAATTCACCATATTCCCCTTCTTTTTGCATTGCAAAGTTTTACTTTTAATCATTTCAATTGACTGAAATTAGAGCTTTAATATTTTATGAAAAAAGGGGCAAAATTAATAAAAAATAGGTGTTTAATAGGTGGAAATCAAATATTGGCTGCCACTTAGATTTAAATCAAGAATTGTTTGCAAAAAAGGGAGAATATAATAAAAATAAGGTAAATTTGCTTTTAAGTTTGATGATGGATATCTCCAAAACGAAACGTGTCCGACTAAAAATAATATGTACTATACTAAATTTCATTAAAATCGACGATGCGTCTGGCTTGTAAATATTTACCCTTGTTAATTTTCTTAAATTTAAATGATAAGTTAGAGAAATAAGGTATCCCCTAGAATTTGTAGATTAGTACGTACCTTGAAATGTCGGTAGTATTGTATTTATGTGACTAAAAATATGTTTAGATATTTTATATTGATTTGAATTTATGTAATTATTTTATTCACCAAAAAGTTGACTGCACTTGATTTGCACTAGTATATAGCGTCTTACATTAATTTTTAAAATAAGCATATTAATAATAAGTTTTTTTGAGCTAATAATAATGCTTTTGCTAATCTGCTTATTTTTTTGTTTGATCTGCTTTTATTTTAAACAGGTCACCTTATACTCAAAATCAGTATCTGTACTGGAGACTACCGAAGAAGATGCCCAAAATCAGGTAAGTGTTGAGGAATTGCAGTTTAAAATAAATTAATTGTGAGGATCTATTTTAAAGAAAACCATCAAATTCGCTGATAAAAGAAAAAAATAATCGATTTCTCACGATAATACAGTGTGGCACATCATTTTTGACACGGTCTATAGCTGGATAACCACAGGGTTTTCAAAAAAGTAAATTGGGAAACAAGTAGAGGTCTGACAAGACCACAGTTTTACATTTAGGATTTTTTTAAATGCAAAGGTTCATTTAAATTAATTTCTAATAAATAGGCATAGTTGTATCACAGCCTACTTAAATTAAATAGACATTTGAAATAAAAATATGTAAAAATGGAATTTACGAAAATAGTACAAAAGATACCTATACGCAATCTATACACCATTTGAAAGGGTAAAGGTATTTGATTTGTTATTATGAACAATTTAATTAACAAAAAGATTTTCTGGAAAAGTACCCTGTAGTGCACTTGATATCGATATGACCCAGTTATGAAATGGCAGACTTTTTCTATTGTTACAACCAATTTTAAAATTTAAAGATTAAAGAGTGTTAAAATAAAATTAATTTAATTGTACCTCTGCATTTCAAAACCGAAGTCATTTATCTTAAAAAATCAATAAAATGTACAGGGTGGCTCGAATTCGACGCTCATCATTGGGATTTCGGAAACCGTAAGAGATACAAGATCGGTTAAATGGAGGCAAAGTTGCGCAATTTGATGCTCAATAAAATGCCGTTTTGCGTATTAAAAAATCCGAGTACTTCCGAAGATATTCGAAAAAACCGGAATTTTCAATTTTGGTTTCTATTGTTTCCTGGCTATATTTGTTAAGATAACTCAAAATGAAAAACACGTTTTCATGGCCACTTTTTCTGCTCTATAATTCAGTGTGATTAAATATTGAATCTGACGTTTCGGCTTCTGGCGACCATCATCAACTTAATTTTTTTAAATACGGACCTGATATTTTTTCAATTTAATTAAATCCTTTCATCACTCTTAAAACACTATATATCGCCACTTTGATATTTGCCGACGTTTCGTACAGAAAATTCCATCACCAGAATATTACATATTTATTTTACCATAATACGGCCCTGAACTACATTTTTAGGTAAGAAGGTAAAAAAAGAATAAACTTATTACATATTCGTAATCTTTTTATTGCAACTCATTGATATCTAACAGCGAAAATTACTTTATTAACCGAAAATTTCAGGAATATTAGACATAAGATACAAAAAGGTAGACAACAAATCAGCTTACAAAAACAATTTGTAATACTATCTTGATGCCCATATTAAATATAAACATAATTTAATCACTATTATAGGTGTTCAAAGAGATAACCTTCCGCCTCAATGCATTTTCTTGCTTTGCTTTGTATTTTTAATACAGCTCGATTAATTGTTCTCGCAGGAATGGCAGCAACTTCCCTTATCAAATTTTGTCGTAGTACTTAAAGGTCGTGAGGTGCATTTTTAAATAAACGGTTCTTAAGATATCCCCAAAGGAAATAATCTAGGGGACTAAGATCTGGGCTCCTAGCGGGCCATCTTGCAAAACCATTTATTAGGAAATATATGGTAAAGGAATTGAGCTACTTCGCTTCCATTGTGGGCAGGAGCTCCGTCTTGCTGCCACCATATTTCTTGAAATACTGCCAAAGGTTGATTATCTAGGGCGTCTAAGACATCATTCCTAATCAAATTTAGATATCGTTCGGAAGTTAAGGTCCCTTCGTAAACGAAAGGTCCAATAATTTTGTTCCTTCCACATACCAATCCATACATTAAATGAAGTTCTCCCTTGAATTCGTACCTGCTGGTTAGTTGTCTACCTTTTTGTATCTTATGTCTAATATTCATGAAATTTTCGGTTAATATAGTAATTTTCGCTGTTAGATATCAATGAGTTGCAATAAAAAGATTACGAATATGTAATAAGTTTATTCTTTTTTTACCTTCTTACCTAAAAATGTAGTTCAGGGCCGTATTATGGTAAAATAAATATGTAATATTCTGGTGATGGAATTTTCTGTACGAAACGTCGGCAAATATCAAAGTGGCGATATATAGTGTTTTAAGAGTGATGAAAGGATTTAATTAAATTGAAAAAATATCAGGTCCGTATTTAAAAAAATTAAGTTGATGATGGTCGCCAGAAGCCGAAACGTCAGATTCAATATTTAATCACACTGAATTATAGAGCAGAAAAAGTGGCCATGAAAACGTGTTTTTCATTTTGAGTTATCTTAACAAATATAGCCAGGAAACAATAGAAACCAAAATTGAAAATTCCGGTTTTTTCGAATATCTTCGGAAGTACTCGGATTTTTTAATACTCAAAACGGCATTTGATTGAGCATCAAATTGCGCAACTTTGCCTCCATTTAACCGATCTTGTATCTCTTACGGTTTCCGAAATCCCAATGATGAGCGTCGAATTCGAGCCACCCTGCTTAGCACTCTGAATAAACTAAAGTTATTTTTTGTTTAAAATTTAAATGTCCTAAAATATAGTGTAATTTATTACAACTTTGATACGTCACACTTTTTTGAGAGGCCTTCATAGGCTTAAATATTTTATAATATGGCCGTTGCTATAGACTATAACAAATATGGTGAGCCACCCTATACAGGGTGTTCGGAAAAAGTGTTACGAAATTTTAATAGGTCATTCTGCATTGAGACAAAGTAATAGTGAGCTCTTTGACAAAATGTCGGAATATCCCTGGTTACCAAGCTACAGGGGTTAAACAATCAATTTGTATTTTTGTTTTTTCGCCATATTGCATTTTTTTACCAATCTAGTTGACATTTGGCACACGAATCGAGCTTTGCAGATTCTAAAATTTTAAGATAAAAGTACTTTTTTTATACCGCCAGAGGACATTTTACCTGAAACCTAAAATTAATTCACATTATAACTTTTTTATTTTGACAGATATCGCAAAGCTGGGGGCGGCATTTTATAGACAATCAAAAATTTAAAAAATAAGGTACTCCTTATTAAAGTCGATAAACCTCACCGTTTAGGCACCAATCTACCTCAAAGTTTTCATCAATTTCAATCAAATTACCTACATACATACAGGATGTCCAGTAACTTAAGAGGGGAGTCAAATGAAAATCGTCTTGCAGGATGTTGCGCGAGGATAATTTTTTTAAAAAATACCAAAGCTTTATGGGTTTTAAGGTTTATAATAAATAAATAAAACTTTAGGCTCGGCCGTGAGCTATTTTTTATTCCTAAATATTGTTAAATAACGGAGTTATTAACAAATGAAATAACAACAATTTTGAACTTTTTGTCACAGAATCCAATTAAATATAGCTAGCGTCCAAGACAATATTTTAGTGATAATATTTACGAAATGTGGACCTAAAAATCTTTTATTTTGGACAAAAATTAGAATCTAGTGAAATTTTGATCATATGGTAGGTTTTTTCGGCCATTTTGAGGACGCGCCTAACGTGGTTAGGCAACATGTAAATCATTAGAATGTTCAGTACCTATCTTCCAGGGGGCGACACGATAGATCTAGACAGATATCTGTAACGTTTTTGGAAATTCAGTAAGGGTTAAAAATAATTTAAAATCGACGTGACATATACAGTGTCCCTAACAAAAATCTTGCTTCGTTATATTTTGTTTTCTTGATGATTGTAGTGTACTTTTTGCGTAGCACAAAAATATATATGATGACAATGTGATATGTACATTTTGCTAATTTTTCCTTTGATTGGATAACTGATTATTGCACAAATTATGCTAATTTTTCCATTGATTGGATAACTGATTATTGCACAAATTATTGTTCTTGTTAGTTGTGTACAAAATACTTCACTAAATTTATTATCCAAATAGTCTTTATGCATCATAAAAACTTGTATTTTCCTTAACCTTAAAATAACTCTTACAAATTCACACGTACGCATCGGTATCGGTAGTGCTGAACGGCAAATTATATTAGTGCCTGAACCAGCAATGAAATCGACTTCATATTAATAACCCTTTTAAAACCCATTTTAGGGGTAGGGCCCTTTTGTCGAATCTGGAAGGGGCGCTTTAACCCAGCCTTTCAATTTTTTACATGTTTCAAGTGTCGAACTGGGCAAACGCGTCACTTTTTTGTCGGACAAGTTTACCACACACATGGTTTTACATGCAATTTTTACTAATTGTGGCAGAAATGGAAACCTTTAAATCTTATAAAAATCATAATTTATTATTTATAAAGAATACCAGGAAATGTTCAAATAGGTTAATGTAAAATTAATAATAAATTTAAATAATTCTCCCTGTAGAACTAACCCGCCCCTATAAGAAGTTTGGCGTAGTTGTTTCTGAACTTTGTCGAGAAAAAGTAATAGCAACTGGTCTTGGTTGTTCGGCGCTTGTGCAATAGAACTAATCAGAACTTTTTATGGGAGCGGGTAGCTCTACAGGGAGTATTATCTTAACTTTAAGTTAATTTTATATTTATTTACTTGCGACATTTTCTGGTATTTTTGTGAATAATAAAATGCAATTTTAAAAAAATTAAGCGTAGCATTTGATTTTACCCCAACTTTGTTTCGACCAATGAAAAACAATTTTTATAAGCTTTTCAGAGGTGCCGCATGAGGGGTTTTGCGACTTAAGATTCCCAAGTTTTAAAAAACGCACCCTTTATTATAAGGGCTGACTAGCAGAGGAAGAACTTCCCTTTAAAACAGACTTATATACCTACAACCATATTTTTTCAAAAATTTTGCTTTTACACAGTCATCCATTACTTGTTGACAAACAAATATAATATTTAACCGCCTAGGTGGTGTAATTACGCCTAAGGAATAATGTTTTTCAATAATGTTCTTGGTTGTTTTATTATTTTTTTTTTTTTGTAAGTTTTGGAGTGTTGGGCAAGTCAGCATAGAAAAACTTTTAAAAATATTTTCTCCCCATAGGAAGTGTAAAAAAATGCTTTTATCATAACTACCACTCCAGATATTTCTACAAAATTTAGTACACTTTGTTTGACCATTATATTACCTTACCAGTGGCGTCCAAACAAGATTTGTATTGAATTATTTTTAAGAAAAAAATAGTATGCCCTACGTTTTTTTCGAATCAATATTATTTTTGAAATACTTAGTAGAAAACGGATTTAATCCCTAGGGAATAAAACCGTTTTTCTTTCATTACCACACTTTTTTGACTAAATGTAAACAAAGGAAAAAACTTTTCTGAACTATTGGGCTCGGCACTAATTGCTCCTTTGGGGATTGGGATTTGGGAGTATTATTGTGATGCCAGGCAATCTGGTAGCACTTGGACTTTTCCTATCTAAAAGAAAGTACGGTACTACCTTCAGTAAGTAATAAACACTTTAGTGAAAGAAAGATATAAAACACAATAAACCATTTTTTTTCGTTTTAGACAGGATAAAGTCAAAATAAAACAAATTTAAAGTATTGTCTTAATGTAGCTTTATTATATTATGAATAAGAAAATATTTAAATTGTTTAGTATAAATAAATAGTATTGTTATATCATATCGTATCTTGGAGCAGAACTAGCCTAGCTGCAAAATTAACCATTTTCACTTTTTAAAAGAAATTAAAAAAAAACGTCCAAAAAAACCATCCTAATTTAAACTAATATTATAAAGAGGTAAAGTTTATATCTTTGTTTGTTTGTAGCCGCTAATCTTCGGAAATACTGAACCGAAATTCTTTCACAATCAGAAAGCTACACTAATGAGGAATGCTATAGGCTTTATTTTATTTTATTATGATTGAACAAAAAGTTTAGAGAAAAATATAATTAACGCCCAACGAAGTGGCACGGCTAGTATAATATATTTTTTAATACATACCGACCAAATACAAAAATTCGTTGACTGCTTTTCAAGTATAATATAAACTGGTTAATAAAAAAATAATGAAATACACGCTTTCCTAAAACAAAAAACAAAAACAAAAAACTCCCTGTCTAGCTCCTATTACTCCCCTGTCTGGCGCCTTTTACATGGCGCACTAAGCTGTAGCCTAGTCAGCCTAATGGTTAATACGGCACTGAGCTTAACTACTATAGGGATCGAATAACTTCTTCATTAGGCTTTAATTTGCTTTTATAAAAGTTTGGCTCAACCACTTGTCGCTAAGACATCGAACTTTGGATGGAAAAGGATCTTTCTGTTTATCAATATCTCAGCAACCGTTTATTATCGCACAAGAAAATTAAAGAGGGTTGTGAAATTTTGAATTAAATTCCCGCAAAAATCGGTTTTGGTTTAAAAAAAACACATTTTTTTAATTCTTTACATTAATTTGAAAAATCAAGGAAAACAGGGTTTTTGGTGGCTTTTCGGATAATCAGGCGGTAAATTGGAATTATCGAAAAACCAGTAATATTAAGTGTGCCATTTACAGTCCAAATATACCCACAAAAACACTACAAAGTTTCGATTCAATCTATCGAGCCGTTTTTTTGTTTTGTTTAATCGAATTTTTAATTAAAAATATAGTATCACGATTTTGACTCTAAATATTCATTATCTTTAATAAAATGAAAAAAAATCAGTTTTCTTTAAAGTTTTTTTAATGAAAGTGGGAAAAAATTAAATAAAAAGAACCGAAAAAAATCGAAAATTAGTTTTTTCCGGTATTCATTGGAATTGCGCAAAACAAGTTCTTGATTTTTTTTCATCGTAAGTTATCAAAACTAGAAACATTAAAAGCTTTATAATAGTTATTATTGTATTGGTCAAAGTGCGCTAAGCCAAGTGAGCAGGAGAACGATCGCCCCCTGTAACTACGCCACTGATAAGGGCCAAACAGCTACACCATCTAAACGTCAAGTTTATGCATCGTCCGTTATAGGACCGCAGCGCGGGCAGAGGCTGCTCTTCCCTGGTTGTTTGCGTGGCAATATTAATTGTTTATAGATAGGTAGATATAATATTTATATCTATCTATATTTAAGTTCTCGGCAATATTTAGGACTTTATAAACTTATACAAATTATTATTTTTTATTTACCCAGATATAACTTAAGATATAGTACTTACATTTTTCTAAGTAAATTTTTTATGCTATTATTATAGTTCTATCTTGCCTAGGGTTGCCATAAATTCTATAGCCAACGTCGGGACACCTTGGTTGTCTAATGTTTTAGTTTAGGGGGGTAGGGGTGTGTCTTCCGTATATCATTTTGTGTTTTAATATATTTATAGAAATTTAGTAACATTTTAAAATTGTACTTGATATTGCAGAATTGCTTCGACAGATTCTGCCAATAGCTGATTCATTTCGTCGGTCCGCTGACTTGCCATGAATGAAAAAATCTCTCCGAATTGATATAATGTGAAAAAATTAAAAATAAAAGTACTTACATGATTTAATAAATTCTGATTTTTGGTATAATGATCACTGTTTTTTTTTGTGTAATAACAGATAAAGGAGTTTTTAGAAAATTACATATATTCCCAAGCAGAAAGCTAACGTCATTAGGACGTAATTTTTTGGTCGCATTTTTGGTCATAAGTCATAAGACGTCATCGGACCAAAATTATGACGTCATTTTAACATCATTTTACTGACCTATTTTTGACGTCGTTAAAGTGACGTCTCTTCGACGTCATTTTTTTGTCAACCAGCTCATAAAAATTTAACCCGACAGAAAAATTTTGTGTCATTATATGATTCGTGTCACAATCCAACCGGAATATCATATAACAGAAAAATAAGACCAATAATTTTAGTTGTCATCATGTATAAAAAGTTAATGCTAGCGCGTATAATATGGTTGTGTGTATAACATAATATATTGAGTTTTTATACAAATGTGACAGTGACAGTTGTGCATGACCGTCTGAATCCTGGTTAATGATGTCTTTGCTGACCACAAATGACTAAAAAGAGACGTCAGCTTTGATGCTTGGGTTATTCCATATCGGGATGTCGGGACATAGGGTCTAATAACGGTGACAGTCCTGATATATCGGGACGGATGACATCCCTAATCTTGACTATTTCCCATCAACCAAATTCTGTCTAGGCCCTTGTGCAGTGTACCGTTCGAGAAATCCGCCTAGGAAGCAAAAAAATCCTCTGTCGTATTTCCCGATACAACGTGCTTCTAATGGACGCACTCTGTTTACAAGCCAGGCGGAAAATAGGTTGCGATTCGACCCACCTGGTGAACGCTAGCTGGGCCGGGCTTATTTCTTAAAACACAGAAATTCTTCGCCGTACGTCCTAATTGGACGTAGTCTGATTTATTCACTAGCCAGGCGAAAAAATGCGTTGCAATACGTCCACTTACTGGACATCAGCCTTTAACCTACATACCTGAGCATAAGAGACGTTGAGAATGTAAGTCTTGCTTAAAACCCCAATATAATTTTTGTAGGTCAGTACCTATATTTTCCGATGTGTTCATTATAAAATCGTATACGTTGAGTAAAAACCAAAGTTTTTTTTTAATTACCTTTACATCGCTAAGTTGATAAATGCCCCGTTTCTCAGAATTTTTAAAGATAAAAAAGTTGCAGGTTACGCCAAAATAAATCCACTTACAAAGTTACAAAAGGACCGCGAGAACTATAACCAAGAATCAGGATTAGAAAAAACCCCTTTTGTTTGTCCTTTTGACAGTAGGTACCTATCATAAATTATACGTTTTTTACTTTAAATGAATAAAAGCTATTTTTGTAATTTTCATTTTTAAAGCACTATATGCATTTTTTTAAGATGGTACTGGCGGTACATCTTCTCTATAAACTGCGCTTATAGTTTAGCGCCTTAAAAGAATAAAAAGTAGAAAAACAATCTGTTTGCTAAACCGGTAATACATCGTTATTATTTATTTTGCGCACAAGGTATCTATCGAGTCTACAAATTCAATCATAAACTATACAGGAGAGCGCCATCTATTAATAAATAGAAGAAGGTACTGCCGAGAAAAGCACACTTGCCACCTGTTTTAACACTGGAATATAAATTATTCAACAGCACTTGTAGCGCCACCCTATAAGGTCACGAGTTACTAAGTTATTTTGAATATTTAACGGCTTTTTAGGTGCGATTTTTTCCAATTGGACGCCACTCTTAACCGACAAACTTTACGGGGCGATTCACCAACGGAAAATAGAAAAACTTCATATGAATATATGTCCTAAGCGTCTTAGTTTTTGAAGTTTGGTGTGTTAAAAATGAAAAAAAGGTTTTTTAAAATATTTAACACACCGTAGTTCAAAACTTAAGACGTTTAGGACATATGTTTCCAGGAAGTTTTTTTCTTATTTTAAATTATAGAATCACCCGTTAAAGTTTATCGGCTGAGTTACTGGACACCCTGTATGTATGTGGGTAATTTGATTGAAATTGATGAAAACTTTGATGTCGATTGGTGACTAAACGGTGGGATTTATCGACTTTAATAGAGTATCTTATTTTTTAAGTTTTTGATTGTCTATAAAATGGCGACCCCAGCTTTGCAATATCTGTCTAAATAAAAATATTATCATGTAAATAAATTTTAATTTTCAGGTAAAGTGGTCTATGCCAGTATTAAAAAAGTATTTTTATCTTAAAATTTTAAAATCTGCAAAGCTCGATTCGTGTGCCAAATGTCAACTAGATTGGTTAAAAAAAATGCAATATCGCGAAAAAAAAATAAAAATTGAACTTTTAACCCCTATAACTTGGTAACCAGGGAGATTTCGACATTTTGTCAAAGGACTTACAAACATTATTTTACATTGCAGAATGACCCCTTAAAATTTCCTAACGCATTTTTACAATGATTAATTTTAACAGCAGATTATCAGTTTTAATCCAAATAAATTATGTCTTTTAGATACAACAACAAAAGATTACAATTGCTAATCTACAACAGGCCTTAGTGGAGGCAAAACAAGAAGTTGACGAGATGCGTAGAAAAACCCAGGAAAACGTGAGTGGTGGTACTAGTTGGACAGCATGGTTTGGTCTAAGCTCTAGTGATGTGACGAATAATAATAGCCCAAGTAATAGTACAGTGTTAACTAACAAATCTGTGCATGACATTTAGATCGTAGATTAGTGTAGGTGTAGATTGTAGTGTAGTAAGCTTATTTATTTTTGTTGAACATTTAATTTATAAAGTTTTACCTTGTAAGCCTGACCATAAAAAATCTTATGATAATTTTGATGCTTTTAAATATTGCCTTTCCTGTTGATATTACGAAAAACTTTTTGTAAAATCGTTGCATACCTGTTACATACCGTAATGAATCCACCAGTAACGAATGCAATGTTTTGTCCATTTTTTAATATTACTTTCCATAAGTTATTTTAACATTATTTATTAAGATACAGTGCATTTCTTTAACGCACCCCATTTTATTTTTTAAACGGATCAATTTTGTTGCTATATAATTGTATCTATAGCCACGACAGCTTCAAAAAAGCTTGGATTTCTCTTTCGAGCCAAAAAGTATTTTTCCGCTTCTAATTTATACACTTTATATGTGTCCCAAATCCGAACTCCCTTGGAATATTGTTCCCATATCTGGGGCATGGCGTCCCCCACAACCCTAAGCATTCTTGATTCTATTCAAAGAAGAGCTATTCGTCTCATTAATGATCCTTCACTTACAGAAAGGCTTCCCACTCTTCCCCATCGTCGGGTTGTGGGGGACTTGTCGCTTTTTATAGGTACTTCCATGGCTTCTGCTCTGAAGTATTGTCCAGTATAGTTCCTCCACTCACGGTTCCCAACAGAGAAACTCGTGGTTCCGCGCATATGCATCCCTATACGGTCCAACTGGACAGGCCCCGAACTTCTCACTTTGTTCGTTCTTTTATCCCTAGAGTTTCTAGATTGTGGAACCTGCTGTCCGCGGAGGTCTTTCCTTCCCCCAAATCTTCAAGTATTTAAGTCACGTGTCAACAAACTCCCTCTTACCTTGCTTAAGACACCCACGGTACGTTAGTATTTAGGCTTTAAGCGTTCGTAGTTTGTCCAAAGATAAAAAAATAAAGTTAAACTTTGGGATATAAAATTGATAGTGATTTTATAGTGAAATTGATAGAAAAAATTAAATGGAAAGGGGGCCTTCTGACACATTATTTAAAAGCTTCTGACGAGTATTTTATAACCCTAGAATATAAAGTCAATACCTTTACACAATACAAAATGGGGGCACATTAAAAATTACCTAAATACCTGATTTAGATAGCCAAATTTCCGAAACTATTAATAAAGTTAGATGAACCTAATGTGGTATTTTCTTAAAGCTCTTTTTAAGATTTTTTAATAATGATATAATATACAGGGTGCTTCATTATAAAAATCAAACCTGTATATTGTCAACAGTATCACCATTAAAAAGAACTTTAAGAAAATACCACATTAGGTACCGCCATTTTGTGTTAAGTGAAGATATTGACT
This sequence comes from Listronotus bonariensis, assembly GCA_014170235.1. Lineage (NCBI taxonomy): Eukaryota > Metazoa > Arthropoda > Insecta > Coleoptera > Curculionidae > Listronotus > Listronotus bonariensis. The sequence continues at coordinate 27,841 of JACEGR010001236.1, read as the reverse complement.
ATATTCTAGGGTTATAAAGTACTCGTCAAGAGCTTTAAAATGTGCGACAAGACCCCCTTTTCTATTTTTTTCCAAGATGGCGCCCAGCAGCTATCTTGAACTTTTTATATGTCAATTTTACTCTTAAATATAGTATTTAACATTAGCATTAATTTCATATCTCAGTTTTACTTTTTTAAATTGATGAGTTCAAAAAATTTAAAGGGGGTGACATTAAAGAAACGAACTGTATTTCAGGTATGCAACGATTTTACAAGTGGCTTTATTAGAGAATACCGAAATTTAGTATGTGATCTTGTCGTATCAACGTCTTTAAAATAGTCTCATACAATTTTGTTGTAAAATTAATAGGTGAGCCAATATTTAGAAGTGTCAAAATTTACCATCCGGTGTATTTAAGTAAACGAATGCTAAGGTGCAGAAATGTCTTCATAAAAAAACAATTTTACACTTAATAAATTTACTTTTATCTAAGAAAACAATAAAATAGGTAAAATTTATGCATGTTTTGTTATTTAAGTAAAATAATTTGTAATTATAGAATATTACTAAATGTTTTTTGAGTAACTAGAATCCTAGTCTTATTACTATATTTTAGTAAAAGCCATTTCTTAGCCATGATTTCTAGTATGTTGTATGGTATACTATAATATGTAGTATGTTAAACACTGCCATGTAAATAAAACCGTGTGAATTGACAATAATTTGGTATTTAACGATTATGTAATGGGCCCCACACACTGGCGATCGGAAGAAATTAGATGTTGTACACTGCCCAAAATAGTTTTCAAAAGCCTCAGTCTGCTGATCGTACCGCACAACGCCGCGGTTAGCGTTTCAACGAAACGTTCAACTTAACGTAACACTCGCTTGCCGCTGATGCATGCGTCGACGCGGAACAACTGACCACCACATATACATTTATCAGTCCTAGAAACATTTTAGATTCCTCAAAGACTACCCAAATATTTGCTTTTTTATCTTTGATACTGTCAGAGGTCCTAGTACAGGCATAATTTGTAAGTTACGTTTAATTTTGATGTACGGGCAGTGTTCACGACGAATTGCCACTGTCGCCATTGTGTGAGACCCCTATGGACTGCAAATGCTAAAATAAAGTTTCCAACGCCACAGAATAATAACAGACATGATGACAGCTTTTAAAATACTGATCTGTGATGTTCAGAAATATTTGCTATTTAAAAAAAATTATGTGTATTATCTTTGCAAAAAATAATGGTTTGGTGGGAACAAATACGATTTTAATTTAAAGTTTTAAATACCCGCTAAAATATAGATTTAATTATGGCGTCGCTGTTTATATAGACGTGTCGTTACCAACAAACAGGGTTACGTTTCTCTTTTACAGAAGCTGTTAGCATGCAAAGCGGCAACGCAACCTCTCTCAAAACTCAAATGACAATCTTGAACTTTTCTACTCGTAATGTAATTTCCTTTAATTGGTGATTTCGAATTTATGGTGGGCTTTTTATTTTATAGATTTATTTTATAAAAAACTTAATATTATCTTTCATTACATTTAAAAAAAAAACACGTTTTTCACAATTCATAAATCTTATTGCACATAATTCAAAATAAAAGCCATTTTTGGATGTTGTCATCATGCCTATGTCCTGTATTTTAGATGTAGATATAAATCAGAATTTGTTAGCGGTAGTAGTTTTTTCGTAACTATTTAAATTTCCTAAATATTTAATAAAATTGTTACTATCGACTTAAGGGTAGTGTTTAATATGAAGTAGGTATACAGTGAGGCCATAAAGTCTGGAAAAGTACCTTTTTCAGGTAAATAAAGCACCTGAGTAAAAACGCTCGGACACATGGATTTAGTTTTTAGGTTTAAAATTTAAAAAAAAAAGAATTTCTACAGGGTCTTTCAAAAACTACAGACTGCGACTTCATTTTTTTAAATGGCACCACCTGCATATTTTGACATTTTTGGATGTTACGGACAATTCTAGACATGTTTCATGTACATTGTCCTGGCTATATTTAACTGTTTTCGAGTAATTAAAGTTACATACCATAGTTTTAGAAAAACGAAATTCAATTTAAAATAATTTATTTCACTTTGTAAACAACAATTAAGGGGCACACTTTAACATAACAAATGCTGAAAACTAACCAGAACTCTTGTTGCACGTTACGAATAAAAGAAATTGGGATTTGTCGAATTTCATCTCTTATACGATTTTTTAAGGCATCGTTATAGGGAGACCTATTGAAATAAACGTTCCTTTTTAAATATCCACATAGAAAATAATCTAAGGGAGACAAATCCGGAGATCTGGCCGGCCACTCGACAGGGCCACGACGTCCTATCCATCTGTTAGGAAATATTTCATTGAGATACTGCCGGTCCGGCAGTGCCGGACAGGTACAGCGTAGTGAGGAGGTGCGCCGTCTTGTTGAAACCACATAGTCGGAGTGGGTAAATCGGGTTCATTACCTGGATACAGTTAAACCAAAGCAGAAATTCTATTCTTTTAAAAAATTTAAACCTAAAAACTAAATCCACGTGGCCGAGCATTTTTACTTAGGTGCTTCGTTTACCTGAAAAAGGTACTTTTCCAGACTTTATGGCCTCACTGTATATTATAATAGTTGTGGAAAGACATTTTTTTGTTAATTTATGTATTTGGTAATGTTAAATTTAAACCAATATTGCATTTACCTTTGGTTGTTGTTTGAAATGGAATTAACTGTTTTTTTTAAGCAATAAGTTTTAATCAACTACAGTAGGGGAGCCCACGATGCTAAATGGGGATTTACTCGAGCGTCATAGAGACCTATTGGGTTACAAAGCTTAAATGATAAGAAGAAAAAAATGTTTTATAATGTATACCTTTTTATTGGTAGGGGAAGTGGCTATAGATTTTTAAATATGTCAAAAAATACTATTATTAATTTGGCTTGTGAAAATCGTTCAACTCGTATCGGATAATATATTTTTCATTATCTCTAAATTATTTTCTTTAAAATAAATAAATAATAGTTTAAAAAAACTAAAAAACAAAACACTTCAGAGTAAAAAGCGTGGGGTGCTTAATATATTAAATGTTATAATTATTCTATTTGCCAATATCTATGAGGGAAAAGTTACGAAAAAATAGTAAAATGCACCCCACGCTTTTACTCTGAAGTGACAAACTCTTTGTAATGAAAAATTATTTTCTAATTTTTAGTTCTGGTTGCATATAAAAGCGTGTTTTTTTAGTTTTTTTAAACTATTATTTATTTTTCATTTTTAGTTCGATATATCAATTAGTTTTTTAATAAAAATAAATGCTCCAGTTTATTCACTAAAAAATTCCTTCGCCATTTTGTCAAGAGTAGTAATAGGACCTATATCCTAATCAGGATAACGGGATACTGTTTTTAAATTATTGCATTGTCATCGGTCCTTGATACGTGTGCAAAGTTTCAAAGAAATTGAATCGCTGGAAGTTGGTAAAAATTAGGCTCAAAGATTTCGTTACATAGTTAGTTACAACCTGGCTAATAAAAGCGTGTTAAAAAATAGCCACGCTCGAAAATGTTAAACTGACGTTTTTTTGTGGATATGTGAAAAATTTCTAGGAGTCATATAGAATATCAAAATAATATGACTAGTTCCTATTTGTTTCTAAGTTTTTTTTTAAAGCCCCTCTTAAGGAGGTTATGTGCCCCAAAGGACGCCGCGCCGCTAAAAATGGGGGTTTCTTAAATAACGTTTACAATACTTGGTATGATTAAAATGATTTTTTAATTGAAAGGTTTATTGTAAAAACACGATAAGCCACAAACACAAAATTGGGGTTATTAAATTTAAGTTAAAAAAAACTTATCAAAAGTAAACTTGAATAAGCTCCAAGCATAATACTTAAAACTTTTTTGTCGCTTATCATATAAATTATTAAATAAATTAGAGAATTAAACATATTTCTGTGGCTGTGTGGCTTATCGTATTATTACAATAAGCTTTCTTAAGATAAATACTTGTTATACTCTGGACACTTAATATTGATTAAGAATACCTAGTAGGTAACTTCGGTTACTGTCTTTTTGAACCAATAATATATATTTTTGTTGTACTGACTTTTTAAACCAATAAAATACATTTTTATCAGGTATTTTTTTAATTTATAGTACCCTAAGATGACTTCTTCAAATGATTTTCTTATAAAACGTTAGCAATTATTAGTTCGCCAGGGGCGTACCAACCCGTACACAAAAGTCCTAATTATTTTTGATAATAAAGGAATAGGCAACGTATTTTTAAGTAGCTTAAACCCTTAGCAAAAAAAAAGGTGCTCTTATTCGATGTCGATAAATTAAAGCGTTTTTGACCAAAGAAGTTTTTGTTTAGTAGGGACATCCAAAACATTTTTGCCATTGGTAGTAAAAACTTATCTTTTTTTTTTTTAAATTTTCACATTAATAAGAAATAATGTTTTAGCATTGTTGAAGGTCCCATTCGCTTCAATAATTAGAGCTAGGGAATGTATAATATTAGAAGGAACCTATGTTGAATTGAAAATATTAAATACAACTCTATTTAAGTAAAAAGTTGTTTTTCCTGAAAACGCTTCAATTTATCGATATCAGACAGGTGTACCTTCTTGTTTTTGGTTATGGGTGTAAGCTATTTAAAAATACTATTTTTGTTATACTGTGTAAAAATAATTAGTACTATTTTCTAAGGGTTAGTTCGCCCCTATCCACCTAATGCCATTCAAATGTTTTACTAGGATATGATTTTAAGGATTCCTTTCTAATATCCATTATATTAAAATATGAATTCGTTATACCAAGTACTGTAAAAGTTATTCAAGAAAACCGATTTTCAGCGGTTTCATTTAAGGGCACATATCTTTACTTTTATATGCAAACCGAATCCAAAAATTAGAAAATAATTTTTCATTAAAAATATTGTCATTTGCTGTGCAAAAGCGTGGGGTGCATTTTACTATTTTTTCATAACTTTTCCATCATAGATATTTGCAAATATAATAATTATAACATTTAATATTTTTATCACCCCACGCTTTTTACTATGAAATGACAATATTTTTTTTTTAATGAAAATTATTTTCTAATTTTTAGTCTGGTTGCATATAAAAGCGTGTTTTTTTAGTTTTTTAAACTATTAATTATTTTCTCATTTTTAGTTTCGCTACCTGACAAATGGCGAAATATTCTTAATGAACAAGAGTGCTTTAAAATTTTTTCCAACAGATCAACTCACTAAAAAATTTCTTCTTCATTAGTAGCAAAGTTTGAAATTTCGCCAACAGAGCAATCCAGGCAATGTTTGGACCGTTGCCAATATATGCAAATCCACTAAAAATTTTCTTCGATTTAATAGCACAGCTTGGATGTGCAACAGGTGCAACTTCTAGTGTGCTGTTTTTATATTCTTAGTAACAGTAATAGGCGAAAATTTTTTTTCATTCGTATCCAAAAAAGAATGTTAATTTTTGTTAATTGCACATTATGTATTATGTATACATTACACATAATGTAATTTTTAATTATGGAATCCTTGAACTCATGGTGCAACTAACCCTATATTTTATTGTTCATAGAAATTGAACACCCATGGTGCAACTAACCAAATTGTGTAAAAACTAAAGAATTTCTTCTTCATTTAATAGCAAAGTTTGAACAGTTGTTACCAGATGGCATCCTAGGTGCTGTTTTATAGGATAATGGAATTTTTCCGGCATTCAAAAAGATAACGGGATACTGTTTGTAAGTTGTGCTTCTCATTCGTCTTTGACAGTGTGCAGAGGGTTTCCAAGAAATCGAATAGCTGGAGCTGTTAAGTTAGGAAGATTCCGTTATAGACAGATAGATAGATAGACTTATTTTTTCATTATCCGCTAGATTTTAAAATCTAATTAAAATATTTATTGTAATTTTTAGACTTTAAAACTACTAACTTGTTATTGTTTGACGGTTGTACTTACGATTTTAATTTTTTATAATAAATATATTTATTTTGGCATAATATTTATACCGATTTTTATTTTTACAATTGAAAATAACAAAGAGTAATTTTAGGATATCAAAAAACAAGGAATTGTAAACATGCTACAAAAAGTGTTAAATGATACGAATGAAGAAAACGAATTTATAAGAAAACAGGTAAACATATTTTATAACCCTATAATTTTTAACAGTGTACTAACGTTTATAAGGCAGCATCTTATTTTTATGTCGTTTAAATATAGTTTTTCATCTGAAAATTAAATTTTAATGTACCAATACGTCATAAAACTTAAGTTTGTCTTTATCTGCTAGTTTGTTTCCAAAATGGCAACAACACACATACACATACATATTTTAGGCAGCCAAATTTGATGTGTAAGTTCTCTAAATTGTTACACGTTTATAGTCTTTAAAAAAGAAAAAAACGAAACTAAATATAAATATTTTAAAACATGTAGGTACAGTGGTATTTTTTCTGTTTTCAACCCGTTTGTTCGTTGAAAGTTCTTTACGACGTTTTTGCTATAAAATCGTATTTCAAAACACACAGACGTGCCATTTCATTTATGTAAGTCATAAAACCTCCATTTATTTCATGAAATTATTTTAAATTTTTTTTTGTGTACTGGGTGTCCCATTTTGGTTGTCCCTTATGGGAAACTTGGAAACCATAAGAGATATTAAAAATCTGATACCCCATCCTCGAGCTCTTTTTGGAGAAAACATTTATGGTAAAAACAGATCATCGCTATCGCGAAGCGTTTCAGAGATACAGGGTGATTCTCGATTTTTTCACTTTTTGAAAAGGCCCTGTAGCTTTGTTGTTATTACAGATACAAGAAAACTAATTGCACATTATAAAGACACTTTTTTCCGTAGAATCCAGTGGCGTAGCCAAAAAAGTTTTTGAGCTGTCATTTTTGACATATGACCCAAACATGTTTTTTTTTATTAGGGACACCCTATAAATGATCAGGTAATTAAATTGCTTGTTTTTTTCTGATTAAAATAATATATCATAGTAGGTGGTTTAATAACTTTTTTACGTCAAATATTGGAAAAATTATGATTTTAAAGACGCATTTTTTTATTTTAAAATTTAAAAATTTCCTACCACTTTATTTATAAATATATAAGTATGAAATTTTGGTAAATAATATATATGATGTAGAAGATTATTAATACGCATAATAAAATGATACATGCTGTCTCAAAAAATTAAAATAATTTTTTTATTTTAAAATTAAAAAATTTCCTACAATTTTAGTAATGAAAATGAAGGGATGAAATTTTGGTATTTGATAAATGTGATGGTGAGAAATATTATTATACATAAAAAAAGATACAGGGTGTCTCAAAAAATTAAATTGATTTTTTTTATTTTTAACTTTAAAAATTTCCTACAATTTTATTTATGAATATATAAGGATGAAATTATGGTGGATAATATATATGATAAGGAAGAATATTATTATATATATGTAAATGATACAGTGTGTCCCAAAAATTAAAAATAATTATTTTTATGTTTAAATTTAAAAATTCATAGCGTCCTTATTTATGAATTTGAAGCAAAAAATTTTGGTACTGTATTAGTATAATAATGTTGTATAAAAAAATAAAAATCAAAGTTATACAGGGTGTGTCAAAAATTATTCGATTTTTTTTTGGACTTTAAATTTTTTTGTTTTTTTTGCTCTCTTGGTAAAGTTGACATGGAGAATTAATTAAAAATAAAAAAATCAAAAATTAAAAAAAACGTGATAAATTTTTAAGTTTAATTAATATAACTTGTTTATTATTGTTGTTGTAAACTAATTTTTTGTTTTTTTTCTATGGAAATGTCTCCTGAGCTAAGGGATGACAGATTCCTTTTAAAACAAAAATATAAAACAATTTAAAAACAGATAGACGCAATGCGTTTAAATCATAATTTTTCCAATATTTGACGTAAAAAATTTATTAAACCACCTACTATGATATATTATTTTAATCAGAAAAAAACAAGCAATTTAATTACCTAATCATTTATAGGGTGTCCCTAATAAAAAAAAACATGTTTGGGTCATATGTCAAAAATGACAGCTCAAAAAATTTTTGGCTACGCCACTGGATTCTACGGAAAAAAGTGTCTGTATAATGTGCAATTAGTTTTCTCGTATCTGTAATAACAACAAAGCTACAGGACCTTTTCAAAAAGTGAAAAATCGAGAATCACCCTGTATCTCTGAAACGCTTCGCGATAGCGATGATCTGTTTTTACCATAAATATTTTCTCCAAAAAGAGCTCGAGGATGGGGTATCGGATTTTTAATATCTCTTATGGTTTCCAAGTTTCCCATAAGGGACAACCAAAATGGGACACCCTGTACAGTGAAGTTTAAATTGCACATAAACAGGGCCGCCGAGAGCCGTGCCGGGCCCCGGTACAAGTAAAAGTTACGGCACCCTTAAATTAACAAAAAAAAGGTCCCTACACAATCAACGTACCTACTTTTTAATGTTGTCCATTGCTCCATTTGCGTCTTTCATCCCGCGCCCCCCTCCCACCTTCAGCCCGGGTCACCATAATTAGTCCGTGCCCCGGTAATTTGTACCGCCTTCAACGCCTTCTCGTCGGCCCTACACATAAATTTAGTTGGTTTACCTTCTTTTTTAATGGTGTTAAATCGAGATTTTATTAACCGACTTCAAAAGGAGGGGGTTCTCAGTTCGCTTGTATATGATTTTTTTGTGTGTATGTTACGCAATTACTCCGGCCTTTGTTGATCGATTTAAAAATCTTTTTTATTTGAAAGAGTGTACTTCTGCGGTGGTCCCAAAAAAACAAGTCAGGATCGCGCCACAAAACTTTTAATATTTGTCATTGCTTGGAAAGGAGACGGTCTAAGTCAACGACAAGCGAGGCAGATGCGTCATTCTATTATTAAGATATTTAGATGCAGGCGTTCTTTGTCTAATCTTTAAATGATGTTGTTCAACTCACAGAAATTTAATTAAACGCATCGAGCTGGTACGATGTGCATAATGTATAACTATGCTTTTTAGTAAAATAAGCAATCCACTACTACAGGGATGGCGAACCAATGGCACGCGAAAGTAAAATTTTGGGCATGTGAGTGTGTTGATGTTTTTTTCAGGGAAAATTATGCAGCGGCCGAAAGGGGCAAGAATGAAAATTTTAAGTAGAAGACCTTTTTTTGCTCTTCAATTTTTACCTCACTTTGAAAAGTATTTTATGGCTTCATGGGACGCCAAAAACATAATTTGAAAGTTTGAACCTTTTAATTTTTGTGGTCTACAAATTTTTTTACTTGTAACATAAAAGTATTTCATGGCGCACGTAGGACATCATTTTACATTTTTGTACAAAAATGGCACGTTGATTCGAAAAGGTTCGCCATCCCTGTTCTACTATGTTTAATTGCAACATTGTGTAATATGGATCTGTTTTGAAGTAATATCATCGTATGTTTAGCATTATAAGTTCAATATAATAATTCAATTACATTTAAAGAACATAATTATTAATTTAATAACAAAACAAATAATACAATATGAATATACAGTGCATTTCTTTAATGTCCCCCTTTACTTTTATTTTTTAAACGGATTAAATTTAAAAAGTTATACTTTGGGGTATAAAATTGATGCATAAATACTATATTTTAGAGTTACATCGATGAAAATTTAAGATGGCGGCTGGCCGCCATCTTGAGAAAAAATAATGGAAAGAGGGGTCTGAAGACACATTATTTTCAAGCTCCTGACGAGTACCCCAGAATATAAAGTCGATAACTAACTAACCAGTACAAAATGGCAGTACTTTTAAAATTACCTATTATCAAAAAAAAAAGGTCACTACACAATCAACGTACCTACTTTTAATGTTCGAATACCTGATTTGGATGGCCATCAGGGTTGGGTCAAATACTGAATTTTGGTATTTAAATACAAATACCCTTCAAAAAAGTATTCATATATTGAATATATTCGAATACCAAGAAAAAAAGTATTCGAATACTCAGTATTCATGAATACCAGGATTGAGTGTTCATGAATACTGAAGGCTAAAAATTTTCAAGAACAAGCAAAAAGGAGATTTTTCCTTTTAAAAGAAAAATTAAAATGGGACAACCCTCCTTTTTAATTTTTAATTTTTTTTGTGAGAAAAATGCAATGGCGTACATTTCTTCTCTTAAAAAATATTCGCATTTTCAAGTCGTTGTAAAAAAACTGCTGTTTTTCCCAAATTTTAACACCCTGTAGTTCCAAAAGTAGGACGTTTAGAATATTATCAATTTTAAGCGTTCAACCAGTAATAATAATAATATAATAATATAATACATTGTTTAATCGTCAACATAACCGATTGGTGAATACTGTATTAAAATTGGTTCTTCGCCTAACCAAGCCTGTGTAAATAACATTTACATTGTTAAAAAAATACAAATAAATATTCTGTAAAAGAGGCGGGATTCCCGGATTATATCCCCTACACACAGGTAAACAGGTATTACAACTTATAATAAAATAGAATAACAATACTGCACAAATGCAGACATAATCCAATTTCGTTCCTTACGCGGCCTGTCTCGTCTCGTAGTATTATAATGACTAAATTTAACCCCGTCGACGGCAAAACCACCGCAAACATGTTTTAACCGGCCCAAGATGTGTTAAAAACAATAATAATAATCATAATCAAACAGTATTTAAAAATCAGGAATTAAATACCAGGATTCGAATATCAGTATTCTAATACCGGTATTCGAATATCAGTATTCAAATACCGGTATTCGAATATCAGTATTCGAATACCGATATTCGAATACTGACCAAAAAAGTATTCGGTCGAATACCGAATACCAAACAAATAGATCTATTCGAATAGTATTCGAATACCAGCCAAATTTATTCTGAATACTATTTAGAATACCGAGTATTCGAATACTGCCCAACTCTGTTGGCCATATTTCCGAAACTAATAAGATTAGATGTACTCAATGTGGTATTATTTTAGAGATATTTTTATTGGTAATATAATATATAGGGGGCTTTATTAAAAAACATATACTTTTTTCTACCCTGTATATTATCCCCAACCATAAAAAGATTTTTAAAAGAGCTTTAAGAAAACACCACATTAAGTACATCTAACTTTATAAGTTTCGGAAGTATGCCCATCCAAATCAGGTATTTAGGTACTTTTTAAAGTTCCGCCATTTTGTATTAGGTGAAGGTATCGACTTTATATGCTAGAGTTATAATGTACTTGTCAGGAGCTTTAAAATAATGTGCTACAAGACCTCCTTTTCCATTTAACTTTATTGTCTAAGATGGTCCCCAGCCGCCATCTTGTAATTTTCATCTGTCAATTTAACTCTAATTTATAGTATTTATATGCATCAATTTCATATACCAAAGTTTTACTTTTTTAAATTGTTCTGTTTAAAAAATAAAAGGGGGACATTAAAAACATGCACTGTATAATAAAATATATTATACTTAATTTCAATATAATAGTTTCATAACATTCAATAACAACTATTTTGCAACTAAACCAAGTTGGGAAAGGTATTTTACTTAAAATTTAACATATTCCCACCGAGATATGGCACATTTTGAATTAACATCATAACGTTTATTTTTATTTTTAGTCTGAAATCATAAGTAAAGAATACGAAACATTGCAGGATATTAATTTTAGGCTTGAGGTAGAGCATTGTGATAGTTTACAGGATATTGATGGGTTAGAAATCCAGTTGAATAAGTATAAAGCTTTATTTAAGCAAAATGAGGTAGTGCTTTATTTTGTTGCATGGTAGCTTTAGCTAAGATTTTTAAAAAAGCTTTATTTTTATTAAGCAAAAGTAAACTAATTGCGAGTCTTTAAATGTATACAGGGTGTTCTTCATAAGTATGGAGTCAAACGTCAACCATTTTTGCAGATACAAGAACCAGGAAAAAAACACGTTTTTATTGACATTACTGAATATTTTAGCACTTTTTTAGAATTATTGGAAGTGGTAGGAAACCCCTGCTAACCAAATATACGGAGAGACTTACTCAATGACCTCAAAAATATAAATTTGGGTAGCCTTATTTATTTAGAAACTTTTATTGTTGTATTTTTTTATTAAATTAAAAAAAATCTAATAAATTAATAAAATAAAAATCATAGCGTGTCGGGACGAGGAAATTTATTTTATAAAAAAACTTTTTGCATGTCACCTATTAAGGCTTTTGCAATATTTTTCGATGTGACATTACTCCGTAGTTTTAACATTTTTTAAAGGTAAAAAATAAAGACATTTTTTACAAAATTTTTACTCATTTGTTTAGAGGCACCCTGAGAAGTAATTAAATTAACCAAAATTAAATGAAGAATAAGGTTTAACAGTCTCATATGAATACATAATACAAAAGAATACAGTACTAAAAATATTTGAACTAAAACAAAAAATAATTGTGGTGGACATAAAAAATGTGCACACTTTTTTCAAAACGTTGTTCTTAATTTCTTAATTTTTTATTAATGTTTAATGTGGATACTTGACCAATTATAAAACATATACATAGGTATATAAAGTGTGTCCGAAATTGGTAGGGAATGTATTGAGATATTAAAAACTTTAAGAGGTAGAAAGATGTTTAAATAGGAAAAGTTGTAGGATATTTAACCGCAAATTTAATGGCGTTTTGATGACTGCTGTATCTTGTTTGGTTTTTGAGATATTTTGAAATAACTATAAATGTGCATTTTAGAAAATATAGAAAGACATATATTATTTTAATTTTTTAAATAGCATAACGTAAAAACATTATTGGGGCAACTTTTTAAGAAAAATGCATCCACGCATACCATACATTAATTTAAACATTACGGTTTTAAGATATCATAATAAACTTTTTTTTCTTATGATGGCCATTTTTGTTTCAGCACATTTTTATAGAACAAAACACAAAAATTAATTTTTGGCCCAAGTTGGCCATGATTGCGGAGGCATTAGCTTTAAAAACAATTGCCATTCAATTCCTAATAAGAAACCTTGTTGAGAAAGTCAGTGGCGTACATTTTTCTCTCAATAATATTGACTATGGTGCCCACTGAGACGCTACTGAACCCAATAAAGTCAATGTAGTTAGAGCTTTACAAGCGCTTTATTACATTAAACAAGCGTACTTAATTTTAACCGAAACAGTTTAATGGTATTTAAGATATTAAAAAAAACTTTTTTAAAAAACTTTAACGCCCTGTTCTCAGAAACGAAGCAACTTCAGACATATTTTTATAAGAATAAAATTTATAAAATGACATAAAAAATCACTCTTCAAAACTTTGTACCGTAGTTAGAAAATACCCTGTATATGAATTTGGAAACAAGTTTTTAAGCCACCCTGTACATCCAACAGGCAGTTATTTTTGTGTAAATGTATTTTTTCATCAGGCAGGACTTTTAGGAAGAGGTACTTTTTTCGTGAAGCTAATAAAAAAATGGTTTCCCTTTGGTAAGAACTTCCGATGACACGCTGTATGTAACATAATATTGCAATCCAGTTCATTGTCTTTAAATTAACACGAACACAACTGGAAAACGATATTATTTTTTATAAAATAGGTAACAAAATGAATTTAATAGCAAGAATAAGGCTACAACTCAAAGTATCGACCGTTTTTTTCTATGCACTTTTGACACTTTAAAGAATTGTAGCATTTTTTTGCTAAATTTATTTGTTATCTATTTTCTTATTATTAAAACAAATTGACCGCCAGAAGAGAAACAAAAGTTGATTATGGTATCTTAAAACTAAAACGTTTAAATTAAAATCCAAATGCGTGGATGGATTGCTCTCAAAAAGTTGCCCCAATAAAGTTTTTACAGATTCTACAAGTAATTAAAATAATAAAATTAATTTAGCACCTTTTCTAAAAACATTTTTAGTTTTTTTTTTAAATATGTCAAAAACCAAACAAGATACAACAGTCATCAAAACGACAATTAGTTTGCGGGTAAATAACCTACAGCTTTCCCCATTTAACCATATTTCCATCTCTTATAGTTTTTAAATCTCAATACATCATACTATAAATTTTGAGGACCCATGTTTATACAGTGTGTCCAAAATTGGTAAGGAATGTATTGGGATATTGGAAACTATAAGAGATAGAAAGATGGGTAAATAGGGAAAGTTGAGGGCCATTCATTGGGTAATCTAATGCCGTTTTAATATTGGCTGTATCTTGTTTGGTTTCTGAGTTATTTTGAAAAAACTGAAAATGTGCATTTTAGAAAAAGTGCTGTATTTTTTTATTTCAAATAATTTTTGGAATCTGTAAAAACTTTATCAGGGCAACTTATTAAGGGCAATGCATTTCTTTATTCAGATTTTAATTTCGACGTTTCGGTTTTGAGATACCATCATCAACTTTCGTTTTTCCTATGGCAGCCATTTTGTTTTTTTTGTACATTTTTAAAGCACGCTTTAAAGATGTATAAAAGATGTATAACACTTTAGAGGTATTTTTAATTTTTATGTCAAAAATCGTTAAAATTATTTTTTTGTCCGAGTTGGCCATCACTGCGGCAGCCATTAGGTCTAGAAAAAATTGCCATACTAGACTAGTATGTAAGTATAATTTAGTTTTATAATTGTGTTCGTGACAATTTGGAGACTATGAATTAGGTTTTTGTATGTTATAAATAATAAAATTTAAAAAACAATGTTTTTTAGCAGATAAAACGTATTTCAGGTAGAAAGGTAACAGCTTGATATTATTAACACATATTTTAATGTGCCACACAAGGTAAATATCCATCTTTGTTTGGGTACATAACTTTATAAAAGTTAGAAATAAACTTGCATCAGCTTTCCCAATATAGGTCCTTATTGAAATTTAAGTGGCAATTGTTTCTAGACCTAATGGCTGCCGCAGTGACGGCCAACTCGGACAAAACATTTTAAACGATTTTTGACATAAAAATTAAAAATACCTCTAAAGTATTATACATCTTTTAAAAAAAAGCGTTCTTTAAAGATATACAAAAAACAAAATGGCCGCAATAGGATAAACGAAAGTTGATGATGGTATCTCAAAACCGAAACGTCCAAATTAAAATCTGAATACATAAATGCATTGCTCCTAAAAAGTTGTCCTTATAATGATTCCAAAAATTATTTGTAATAAAAACACTACAGCACTTTTTTAAAATGCACATGTTCAGTTTTTTTAAATAACTCAAAAACCAAACAAAATACAGCCCTTATCAAAACGGCATTAGATTACTTCTTATTGAATGGCCCACAACTTTCTCTGTTTAACCATCTTTCTATCTCTTATAGTTTCCAATATTCCAATACATTCCCTACCAAGTTTGGACACACTGTATGAACTTTTCTTCATATTTTCTGATGTAGAATTTGCCCTTAAATTTTCTTAACAACATTCTATAAGACCCTGTATCTTTTCTTTTAGGGTTCTGTAAAATTCTAAATTTTACGTCATAACCGTCCATCCCTATTATATGTTATAGCCTCATCACTTTAATAATTTTTTAAGAAGAATTATTTCTTTAGGCCATTTTTTTTTCTTGCTTCTATAATAATAATAATAATAAGCTTTATTTTTTTTTGTTTTTCTTTTTTTCCCAAAGCCATAAACGCCATAGCCATAACTTTTCTACCAGAATACTGTTCTGCATGTTAGTTACTTTTGGTAGTAGATATATAATTATGGGTAATAATAATAAAATCTAATTCATATTTTTTTAATACAAAAAATAGTAGATTAAAATGTCTATTTTATCTTCGACACTAAACTTATAACACCAAAATTATAAATGGAAATTTAACATAATTTTCAGATTTAAATGGCCATATTTTTTAAATTATAAGAGATAGATATATTAAATGTGGTATTTTCTTAAAGCTCTTTAATTTCTATTTAATGGTGATGCAATATACAGGGTGTTTTATTTAAAAATGCCAGTTTACTATCAAATTCCTGAGGTTGGCCATATTTTCGAAACTATTAAACATTGGATATATATTTCGTGGACTTTATTTTAGGTCCTTTAATAGATCCTTCAGCTGGGATAATATACAGGCTGTTCTATTTAAAAAAAGTACATTGTTTGCATTGTACCAAAAACCCGATGCTCACTTGTTTTTTTCTGTTGGCAGCACATTATTCAGCGGAAAATACTATATTTTTACTAATTAACTGACTTCGTATATGCATAATAAAGAAGTTGGCAATAGTGCCGACTTAAGTTTGATAATCCTGTATAGCCTATAGGAAAAAGTCCCTTTGGAAAATAGTTTTACTTAGAAGTGTTTCTTTATTTATATGTAGAAAACTGAGTTGGCTTTTAGAATAACATTTTAGCTATGTGAACTGGTGTAAACCAAGAATACAACTAGTCTAGTCAAAAAGTTCAATGCGATTGTTATTAACAAAATAAGATAAATAAAAAATGGTGTTTAATTGATAATAACTTTAAAATAATGGCATTAAATTTCTGATAAAAACTCCCGGAACTTGATTCCATTATTTTTTTTAACGCTTAAAAATGGGACCCTTGAGGTTTGCTGGCAATCTAAATAAGAAGATTTTGCTTACAAGAAATAATAGATCAGATTTTTTAAACTTTTATGCCGTAATTTATAAAACCCAGAAATTGAAAAAAATAAGAAAGAGGTAACTATTTAAAAATCAACAACATATTTTTTCCGAGGTTTTTTTTTTTTGATTACGCTAATTTTTTCAAGTTTTTAAATGTTTTTAATACTAAAAATTATATTAAGTAGGTAATAAAACTTTATACGGCGTCTATGCTCTAACGACCTCGCGAAGCCCCATTTTCACCATTAAAGACTTTTTTATCTAAACTTCCTTCTCTTTTAGGATCTTTTTTTTATCCTTAAATGTCATATATTTTTTAAGTTATTACCAAAAACTTTTAATTTTCTTATTCTGTTAATAACAATCTCAATTTTTATGTGCTGATAAGCCCTTAAAAACATTTTGTTAGACGTGATTTCGAATGAGCTTTTGATTATATTTTTAACTAAACTAACCAGAACTTGTTGACTAGAGTAATGGAGCGGCACATCACTTGGACGCGACCTTCATGAAACAAGTCGTCTCCAAATGATGCGTCGCGTCGGCGGGTTATTGCATGGGTCATCAACGCATCAAATATGTGTGTAACAAATATTTGTAGAATGAGTGTGTTCGTTTTAAGGAACAAATGAAAAAGTTATCCAAACAGAAAAAATGTTACGAGGAAATTATTGCTTACTTTAAACACGAGATGGGATTAATGGCAGATCAGCTTAATAATTTACAAGAACTGTTGGTAAGTGTATACATATTCAAAATTAAGGTTTTGTGTATTTAGTTAAAATTATTTAATTTATTTCTTGCGAATATTTTTTACAATAAAAAAATACAAGTTTTATTTAGCAAGGAAGATAATAAGTATTTTCTTTTATTTATTTTGTACCATTTTCACCTTTTCCCTTAAAGATGAATTCCTAATAGGGGAAAATGGCCTAAAATGACATACTTTATAAATTTTTGCCTATATTTTAAAAAAATTATAATGCGATTGATTATAACAAATATTAAACTGCCTTTATAACTTATTCTTAGTCATTACTTAAGTTCCACCTAATCCAGCATTGAAAAAATAAAACGACTATATTTCATATTGTCTCCAAGTATGTCATTTTAGGCATTGTGTCAGATAAAATGACACAATAGCTTAGGCTAAAATGACATATACCTTCATAATAATAAAACATATACAGTAAATAAATTTAAAACTTATTTGTATTAAAAACATTTAACTATTTAATACTATGATAAGGTATGTAAATAATCTTGACTGTTTTTTAAGATAACAACAAAGTTCACGGAAAATATCTTTGTTCTAGGGGAGACTAAAAGCATTCATCATGGGCCGACTTTGAACAACCTTAGCGTATAGATTTTGTTTTATATTTACCAACCATCAAGAAAAAAAAGGTTTTTGACGTTAACAAACACGTTAAAATAGTATATCATTTTACACTTATTACATGTATGTCATTTTACCCAAAAACGACAATTTAGCAAACATGGTTAAATTTTAAGGGGTATAAATATACCTATAGTAATCATATTTATAAATAAACATAGCCAAATTATTGTGTTTCAATATGAAAATTACAAAATTTGTAACAAAACTATGTAACTTCGCAAAAATGCACAAATTCTAAATTGCTTAGAACTATTTTGCGGTTGGTGAATTGGAAATTGAACATGAAATGTCGTTAAAAAAAACAGGGACATGCACCTGTACGATAATTTTGATACTAACTACAGTGATCATATTACACGCTCTAATACGTTTAAGAAATCGCTGCTAAAGCGGGAAATTAAAAATTATGAAGTGTGTCATTTTACCTGAGTATGCCATTTTAGGCCAGTTTCCCCTACATTAATAAAAAATATGTAAATTAGGTCAAAAACTTATAAGAGACCTATGTTAAAATAGTATACAAAAGTCTGCAACAGTTGTTACTTATTTTTATTGTTAGTTAATGCTTATCAAAAAAGTACATAATAAGAATAGCCAATTTTTAATTAATAAATATTAATCTACACACTATAATAGTACAGTACTTTTAAACCTAATTTATTGTTAAATCATAGAATTTGCTAAAATTATTAAACTGAAACTAATCTAATAGAATTTACTCAATACTAAAAAAATACCCTAGATTTGTGTGGTTATACCTAGTTTTTAAAAGTTTATAATAAGATATTTATCTAAGACCTTATTTGAAAGGAGTAAAGCTGGATTTTTATAGTTTGACGTTTTCGTTTCCGTTTGCCGTTTAATGTTTGCAATTCATAGATGAAACAACGATGTCCCATAAATTGATATTATGAATTCTGTTAAACGTTACCGCTCGCCGTTTGAGCTAATCAACTTTTAGCTTTTTCTGTTTGACATTTCGCTCATGAGCTTGATAACGGCACAACTCAAAAAATTATGTTTTTTGATAAATGGGTTTAAAGTTTTCATTGTTGAGGTGAATGTTAAGAGATGCTTTAGTTTACTTGAACAAATATTACCTGTTGGTTGGTTGATATTTTCTCGACCAGTTTTTCTGCTAAAAAGAATACGACCTAAACGGAAACTATACGTCATTCTTTAAATACAGCTTAAATGCTACTAGCGGAATTTAATAACAGTGGTCCAAAATAAGGTAGATACAGTGGCGTATTTACCAGAAAGCTGAGTAGGCTCGAGCCTAGGGCGGCGTTTTTAGGGGGCGGCAGATTTTGTACTTTATAAATAGTTTAGTTCATTTCGATTTTCATTTTGGACGTAGAAATGAAAATAAGGACTTTTTGCCCTTCAAAATTGAATTGTTTTTTCTCAATGAAAAAGGAAAAAAATTAGGGGCGGCTAAAATTAGTAGCTTACGGGCGGCAAATATGTAAACGCGGCCCTGGGTAGATATATACTATAGGTAAATTATACAGCAAGCAAGTTTTAATACTCTGAATTTTTTCAATCAACTCGTTCAATACTTGCTGTACTGATTTTATCTTTGCTAATGTTAGTCGTAAATATGTAATAAATATGACATGAGGTCAGCATACTGTATACCACAGAAAAGTTTGGCATAAGATAATTCGAAATAAGACGCGTATTCAAAAAATTGGTATATTTTTTTGCTGTGTCAGTTAAGTGGTGTACATGTTTTTTAGGGTAAGTAACTAAATATACATTTTAAAAATCAGCTAAAAGTCAGCTATTTTAGCTTTCAAGTTTTTCCTTGACTGTTTATTATCTATTAATTAGCGTGATTTTTACGGTAACAAATAGGTGGAAAAATTTCCCGTAAAGAAAAGTAACAAAATATATACATTATTTTACAAAATCATACTTTTTTTATTTAGGAATGGCTGATAAAACCTTAACTTGAAGATTGTAATCATCAACGAAGAAGTTATGGGCCCGTTTTTTAGGTGAACTTAATAAATCATATTTAAACATACCTGGTAAATGTTTAAAACAGAGTATAATACCGTCATACCGCTCTAGGTGATATCCTATCACTTGCCCCACACATAAGCAATTTTGACCTATAACTTTAATCACTACAAAATCGACGGATGTATACATTTCCGCGATTCATGAATGCTCCCCCAAACCAACGCGAATTATACGCAGCGGATTTGCGACGGAAAATGCGCAGCGAAAGTCGTGGCGGAATTCGCAGGGAACCTCATATCGCACTAGATGCATCTTATTGTCAGGATTAAAAACATTGAATATTGTTGCTAAAAACAAAAATTAAATAATAGGTACTCATCCTCAAAAAATGTATTTATCTTCGGATGAGGAAGAAGCACTCTACTTGCACTGGAGGAAGGCAATAAAATATTTTGATGGATTTTCAAGGAAATAATGTTATAATGGCCTAAATACAGCCCCATAACAAAATTAATTTAAAAAATAAATAAATTGGGGTTATGTTTAACACTTTGTAACATGTGCATTTCCATTTTTACATAAAAAATAAAATAAGAGTTAACTTTTTGGTATGTTCTTATTTTATGGTATTTTTCTATACAAATGTCTTACGGTGATTGAGTATATTAAACTCATGTTAGTTTTGTCTTATTTTATTTTATTTATTTCTCTGTATAAACTCTACTGTAGATACAACAAATACTAATATTTACCATTTTCGCCTATTTCGTCTCCTATTTCACACCAAATCTTATCCTTTTTTCTAATATTTTTAGAATTTTTTCAATTTTAAATTATTTTCTTCTTTATACACGGCAAAACGACTGCGAATCCGGAAAAAACGCTGCCGAGAGCGAACCAAGAATTCGCGCAAAAAAATACGCAGACAATTCGCAGTCTAAACGAAAAAAATCGGGCGAGTGTGAAATTGCATATTTACCCCAATGCAAACAATATGATGCAAATGGCAAGCGGGGCGAAATTTCGCAGGTGCTGTGATCTATCCGCGTTGGTCTGGGGGATCCTTACATCTAATACCTCAGTTAGGTATTAATAATGCGATTTTCTTGAAACTTGAGCGCTAATTGTATGGGCAAAAAATTCAGTTTTTGGCATATTGAAGATTTCTTTACCATTGGCGTGCGGTGTTGGAGGAAAGCAAAAGCTGTTTTTGAAAAATGGTAAATAAAGCAGCTCTTGAGATTTTGAAAATATAAATTGAGATATTTTTGGGAAGATTTTAGATCGCATGGGAATTATCTAAAATAAGTTTATCTTGTTTCCCTAAGAATGCGTCCCTACCCAACATCGCACCCTATTGGCAAATAAAAACGTTAATTGTGCCAAATTCTTTATTTTTCTTACATAATATAATAAACCTTCATTTAACCCCCTTTTTCCAAACTATTATATCTAGACTGTAGAGGTAAATTTTACTTTTTTGGAAAAGTAACTAGAATTGTAAAAAAATAGTTTTAAATTTAAGTCGGTTTATCTTTTTTACCTTGGTTCTTAAGGTACTATAATAATATATTCTCTTTGTTTCAGACGCTATCAAATGAGACCGCCCAACAAGAATCTACCAAAATTATGCACGCTTTTATGGAAGTCCAGTCGTTAAATGAAAAATTATCCAGTCAGTTATGTGCCTGTGAACAAAAGGTTCAACTTGAAAATCAAATGAACCAACTACATGAGGCAAAAATTTGTGAACTTCAACACCTCATAGAGGAAAAAGAAATGGACCTAACTAAACATGATCAAGCTATTTTAAATATACGAAAAACACTTAATGATTCTTTAAAGCAAAATGAAGAGCTGCAAGGAACAATATTTCAACTTAACGAAACAATAACTCAATTACAAAGTGCTGTTAACCGATACGAACGTGAAAATTGTGCAACTAAGAGAAGCTGTATGGAATTTCAAGAACAAATAGGTAGCTACTGTGGCAAATTGGAAGAACTGAAAAAAACCCTGGATGAAAAAACAGCTGAAGCTTTAAAATTAGAGATGGCCTATAATAACGAAAAAAGAGCACTTAAAGCGGCTCAGAAACAGCTGCAAGAAACGGAAAGATTGCAAAAAGAAAACCATAAAGATTTGGTTAACGGATTAGATGAATTAAAGCAAAAGTTGACAATAAGTAACGAGAACAATACTAAGCTATGTCAAGAATGCGAAACCCTACAGAATCGATTAGCTAACCTAAGTAGAAAAGAAGCTGTTAAAGATTTAGAAATAAAGAGATACCGAAAGATTGTGAGCGACTTAAAAGCTACTGTAAGTATTGCTATTAGGTTAAAACAAATTAATTCTTGATAAAACTTTTTGCTTCGTAAAAACTTCAAAAATGTGATTTTTCTCAAAGAGTAAACCACCTTTTTATTTTTTGTCATTTGCGAAATCTATTTAAAATAGAGTTTGTAATGAACGAAAATATTAAAACATTTTTTTATTTATTAATAGTGAAGTTTGAAAAAAGTTAACGGAAGTTTTTGATGAGCACAAGTACCTGACAGGTGAACCGAGAGGTGCGTTAAATATTTGGGTGTCCAGTAAAGCCTAGTCCAGACCTACATACATTTGCCCGCAAACATAAAAACATTTGTATAAAAACTGTATAAAAGCTGTTTAAAATGTGTTTACAAACATATGTTTAAATTTTGAAATTCCTTTAGTATGACTGATTTGTGTAAATGTTTTTAAACGGCTTTCATACATTTTTTATACAAATGTTTTTATGTTTTCGGGGAAATGTATGTAGGTCTGGACTAGTTCTAACTCTACCGACAAACTTTAAGGAGCAAATCTACAATAAAACACAATAATAAAACTTTATATAAACATATGTCCTAAACGTCTTAGTTTTTGAACTGCGGGGTTTAAAAATTAAAAAAAAAATATATAGTTTTTTTTTATAATAACTTGTATACCATTTAAGTTTTAAAAACTTGGGTGACGTCTTCCATTACCCAGAAGACAGTTTTTGAAATTTAAAAAAATCTTTCCAGTGTCGTCACTGGGGGTCTTAGGTTAAGCATTTTTCAAGAAAAAAATTGTACGCCACTGCATGTTCGTAATTTTTTTATTCCTCCATAGTTTTAAACAAAATTGATCTCTCATTTTTTTATTAAATGTACGGTTATCGCGTTAATAAATATAAAACAATTCTCGGAATGGTTATATCGCAATCTAATTTTACCGTAATATAGGATAGGCACGCGCCTTATCATTTAATCTGTTTTACTAATCCTTATATAAAATCAAAGTTTCAATACTTATGTATTGACCAATTTTTCCTTAAAAAAGTATATTGCTCTAAAAAATAAATAAAAAAATGCTATTACTGTTGAATTATTTAATTAATTATTTAAAAAAAAAATTGTTCCAAATTAAACAAGAATTCGATAAAATATTTTCATTTTAAGAAAAGGCTGTAGCGTACCATTTCTTCTTTAAAAATATTTACACCAAATCCGGCATGAACGACACTGGTGGAAATTTATTTTTATATATGAATCCGAATAACAGTATGCTTTACATGCATACTGTTATTCGGACGGTTCACTAGCTCTCCGACTATTAATTTACAGCTGGAAAATATTGTTAAATATGGATGGGGAAGGGAAAAGTGCAAATAGCACATTATGAAATAATTAGTTCAGGGGCGGCCCATGCCCCCCTTTATGACACATCCTTTGTAACCGATTATTGTTTTTTACCTAAACACACCTAATTGCAAATATGAACATTTAATGATGATATGCCCCCCACTCGAAAATTCTTAAGATTTTGTACGTTATTTTATTATAAGATTTGTTTTATTATAGATGATGGAACTTAACTCAGAATTAAATAAAAACTTGGCACAGAAGGAACTTGGAGTATGTTGCAAAAATGTCAATTGCAGACGAAATATAGAAAAAGAAGATTCCAAAACTCAGGATATTTGTCTAAGCTGTCCTTGTGAAGTAGAATTTTATCAAAAAATGGTGGACATTCTCAAAAAATCTGTAAGTATACTGGTTAATAGTTGTAAAACCGATGTTTAAGTTTGACAAAAATATGCTCTTTGCTTTATTAAATAGCAAACTAATTAAATTAATGAGACTGCAAAAGACACAAGTGTATATTGGGTTTTTCATATTGTTCCGAATCACCTCGTATAAAAACACGTACCATCGTTTATATACTTTTCTTAACAATAAAACGTAACCATGGTTACAACCACGACAAAATCTTTAATTGTCAATGTCTCGAAGTTTACACCACAAAAGTCGAATCAAGACCAATCGATCGGAGGTTTCCCGTCGCCCTTTTATAGTATGGTGGAAGAGTAAAGAATGATCTAGAATTTTGGAGAAATATCGCGAAAATTCCATAGTACAGGATGGCATAAAAGTTCCCAATGGATAATTCGGGCGAAAAATTAAGGTAAATTATTTAAATAAATTAACAAACTAAATTAAAGGATCCTAACTCTCTAAAATTCTCTAAAATTCTCTAACCTAAACAAATTTTGATAAGTCTGTAACAATATTAACAGAAGAAGGTAGGAGTTAAATCGAAATATTCTAAAGAATTGGATATTAAAGTAGTTAGAACTTATGACTTGATTATTTTTAAATTTTTTGGTGGTATTTTAAATACTGTTGCAGCTTTTATAGGCGACATTTCCTAAAACAACTCCGTTATCCTTAAAGTGTCATTTTTAAGTTTCTTATCTAACAGTTTATATTGGGTCTCCATTCCCCAATTTATTTTTTTTTGTGACCGGCTAGAATATTTATTTATTTTTTCAAGATTTCTAAAACCAGTGTATTGAACCCATTAGTTAAGCAATTCAAACTTAATTTTCACGAAGCCGTTAAAAATAATGAAAAACATACCATTTCGTTATGGAACAACCTAATTCATGGGCGCCGACAAGATGACTTTCAGGGAGGTGCACATCTGCATATACCTTAGTCCATCGCATATAAAAAAATGAATAGCAAAAGAAAAGGCCTTCACCTACATAACATGAAATAATATATGGATGTACAGTGACCGGCAAAAAGTTCGCAACATATGGGTTTTTTATTAAAGGAAATTCCGATTTTTTTTCTGGCGATCGCCTCTGCATGTCCGATAACATATGCCACGTAACCAAAAAAAAACAAGTTGAAATCACGAAAAGTAGAGGTAGGTCACAAATACTGAAGAAACTCTCTAAGATTAAAAGATGCTTAAAATTTAATTCTAGCCCAGAATACAAAGTTTGAAGCATGTATTTGAAAAAAAGTGAATTCGCCATTTTTTTTTAGTATTTTTTATCAAAGTTTAAATGTACCATTTTATTCACCATCTAGCTTTATTTAACTAAACTATATTTGTTTAAATCAAAATAAAACGTTTTTTTTTACAACTAGAGCAAACAATTTACACAATAGGTTTTTGCCAGTACACTCGGTGTTGCAATGGTTTATTTTTAACAATCTATCAATATTTTTCAAACCAGAAACGATAAAATATTTAGAAATGGTAACTGAAGATGAGCTTTTACATTTTGTGCATAAACCTAAAAATAACCCCTCAATTTATTGATTTATTTTAATGTCATTAACTAATATTATTTTACAAAAATATAGGCAATTTTAACCATAAGTCATAAGCAAATTACCCTTACAAAGATAAAAAATACCAGCTAGCCCTATGTATAATACACAAAACTATCCCAAATAAAAAGTGAATAGCAAAAATGAGGTCCTCCCCTTCTAAATCGCACCCATTCCCATCACTTGACGACCTATGTATAAAATAAATCCAGATCGCAAACGCAAGTGCTCACCGTCCAGTGCACGTCGGTCATGCTTAATTTTGCCGCCCCTTAAAGGTGCTACCCGGGGCAGCACAGCCAGTATATTGCAACAAAAAATTATAGCCTCCTTATTTTTTAAGAGACAATTATTTTCTTCATAACTATGCATTTATTATTTAATTTTAGAAAATTGTATCTGCTACTCTGTATGTATCATCTAAGTAAACCAGTAAACGCTTTTTTTTTACACAAAAAAGGTATACTTTGTAAGAATCGCCCCGAGCAACTGTTTTCTAGATATTCGCGTTTAAGTTGTTTGGTGCACAAGAAAAATTCCTTTAAACACAGAGTATTAGCCATACCTACAACTGCCTCATCATAAACCAATGACTTAAGAGGATGCCGTAGCACGTTAAATTAGCTAAAACGCGATTGGCTGCCGTTTTTAAATATTTGTTTTGAGAAAAGTTGTACATAGAAAAGTTTCTTTAAATGATCCAAAGATTATCGGAAAGTTAATTTATTTTTGGTAATGGTAATAATTAACACATTAAATTTCCCAAAATTACAAAACCGTAAAAATAACCAACTTTCCGATAATCTTTGGATCATTTTAAGAAACTTTTCTATATACAACTTTTTTCAAACAAATATTTAAAAACGGCAGCGAATCGCGTTTTAGCTCATTTAACGTGCTACGGCATCCCCTTAATGTATTCTTTTATCTGGTATTATTGCGTACATCCAAAGTTCTTAAGTGATAGCATACTATTAGGTGCAATTTTTACAAATTTTGACAATCATTAATAACAAATCTTTTTAGGTTAGCGAATTAAAACGCAAATTAAATGAAACGCAACAGAGAAACAAATGTTTAGACGAGGAAATTAAGCAAAAAGATAAAAATCTTTGCGAGCTGAACCAAAGATTAATTCAATCACAAAATAATGATATAAAAACAGCTGACCTGGAGCGAGAGATTGATAAATTAAGACAAGAGCTTCAACTTAAAACATTACAACTAGAAGAGGTAAAGAAAAGCGCGCAAGAAATAAATGGGTCAAAATGTGTACAGTTAGTGTGTGCAGAAGAAGAGATCACCAATTTAAAGAATGAAATGGCTAGTATTTTAAATAGACAATATTGTTTTAAACGAGAGGTAATTGCAGCAAGTTTTTAAAATTTTATAATCAAAGTTACTTATTATAACGGGTGGTGCGTCGCCGAGAGAAACATAGGAAATCCCATGTAAATTTTAAGGTGGTTAACTATTGGCTCCCCAGTACATTATACAAAAAAAGTTAAATACTTTTGAAGATACCAATCTGACAAACCCTCGTGCCAAGTTTGAGAAAAAAAGCGAATTTTGAAGTATTCAATTAAATGTAATTGCGGTTCGAAAATTTGCTAATTTTGCAATAACTATAATTACTATGAAAACACTTGGCACGTGGGTGGGTCATATTGGTCTCTTCGAAAAGTTATCTTAACATTGTTTCTGTAAAATGGCATTTCCTATGTATCACTCGCCGACGCACCACTCGGTATATTTAATGTAATAAGCGGACGTGCGCATTTTTGAGTAAATTATTTCTCCAATTTCTACTTTTAGAATGAAGAATTAAACACTCAGATTGGTCAGTTACATTGTCAAATTAATTGTTTAAATGAACAAAATAAAATGTTTAAAGAGCAAATTGATCAATATCTAATAAAAATACGAACTTTAAACAACGAAAAAGAAACTCTAATTCGGAAAAATAAGGAACTTCTATGTGAATTCAAATCTTTACAATCTATTACTTGTTCCGTCGATAAACAGCAAAGGTAAGGCCGCTGGTCATACATCTTATTTTTACATTAATTTTTTATATTTATTATATTTTATTTCTCTTTGAACTTACTAAAGGGTGCTTCTACTTACAAAAGATTTTCTTTTCAAAATTTTAATGGTGTTTTCATTTTGTTACTAAAAAAACAGTGTGCCTACACTGTCGCATCATAC